>CM041781.1:19716023-19936023 GCA_023374045.1 Limonium bicolor
GATTCGGCCTAATGTGTTACGGGTAGAAGAGCTCAATTTGACTAGGATTTAGTCTTAAAGAGATAAAAAGAATTTGCCAATCCAAGTCTCAATTAACCGGTGATTAATTATATAATCTGGCTAGCAAAGAATTCCCCTGAACCCAAGGTTCCGTTTCATTCATCTCTTTACAAATTTTATTTAATTTCCTCGCTTGCTACTTTTAGTTTTTTTTAAAACCAAAACGAACGACAACCCTTTTAATTTATTAATTCTAGGATTAGATTTAATAACTAAGTCCCCGTGGTTCGACCCCGGTAGCTTCTAGTTCACTATACTCTTTGACCGGGATTTATTTTTGCAACCGTGGGCATTTTTAGATTTATAGATTTTCTAGGATAATTTTCTTAGTTATATCTGGTGTCTTCAATTTCCCGTTTGCAAATTGGCGCCGTGCCGGGGACTTGACTTTTGTCTAGTCCTTGACTTGGGTTGTCATTTGTTTGTTTTATTTCATTTTCTTGTTTTTATTTTATTCTAATTTATTTTTAGTTTATCAATTTCAATTTTTTTTAATTTATTTCTTTCTTTTTTTAATTTATTTATAAATTTATTTTGTGTTTTGTTTTATTTATTTTATCTATCTAGTTTTGTTTTAGTAGTTTTACTTATTTAAGTTTTTTTAGTTTCTTTTTTTTTTTTATTTTTATTTTTTGTTTTCTATTCTATTCTTAGTTTATATTGTTTTCTTTGTTTTTATTTATTTTCAATATATTTTGAGTCTATTTGTTTTAGCTATTTCGTTTTTTTTAGTGTTATCTACCTATTGTTTAATCTAGTTCTAATTTCATTTCCTTTTGTTTCTTTTCTTTTTGTGTTTTTTGCAGGTACTAGTGGATGCGCAGAACACTTTATTTTGTTTTATTATTTTATTTTCTTAACTATTTTTTTTTGTTATTTCTAACAATGGCAAACATCAGAATCGATGAAGTAATGGCAAGTGAGTTGTACAAGTTATTGGTGAACTGAAAAGGTCCCACAGTATGACGTCTGAACTTTACAGACAGTTAGCTAACAAAAGGATGGATCAAGATCTTCTGGTTCTTTCTGACCCTATTTTTCTCTGATTTGTGTTGCTCACAATGTGGAAGGGCTCACGAGTTTGACGATTGTCCTGAGATAGAGGAAATGAGACAGATTGAGGAGCAATTTGAACGAGAGTCATCTTATTCGCAGGATATATATTGCTCATATTGTGGGGGACCTCATGAATTCGATGATTGCCTTAAGTTGCAAGAGCAGATGCGGTTAGAAGATCAATTAGAATATCTGCAACAACTCGCTCCTCGTCAACAGACTTTAATCCTTGACAATGAGGTCATTCTTGCAGACGATTGTCCACGTGGAACCCTCTTTAACCCTCACCCACAGAAGGAGGATGTTTACATCCTTCAATTTGAGGAAAAACAACAATCATCACCTGGTCTTCTGCTTGAGATCCGTTACTGTCAATACTTTCTCAAACACCAGGTTTTGTGGAGTATTTATTTTTATCCTTTATATGTCGAGGTAACATTTTGTTTTGATCCAGGTGGTTTACTACTGATTGTTGTCCACTTCTTTCTCTCATTGATGCCATTGTCAATTTTTATTTTTGATCCGGGATAACGAAGCGAAAGTCTAGCCAGAGACTCTAACTCCGGGCAGCTTGGTGGGAGGCAACCCACCGGTTTGTATCTCTTTTCGCTTTCTTAGTTTAGTTGATTATTTTGCTCTTTTCTTTTTGGTTTGTGGTGTGTTGGCTGGTGCTATACTTACAGCAAGAGCCTTGGCCCTTATTTTTCTACCGATGGTTTTTTTTGGTTCCACTTGA
Source organism: Limonium bicolor (assembly GCA_023374045.1). Classification (NCBI taxonomy): domain Eukaryota; kingdom Viridiplantae; phylum Streptophyta; class Magnoliopsida; order Caryophyllales; family Plumbaginaceae; genus Limonium; species Limonium bicolor. The sequence continues at coordinate 19,717,876 of CM041781.1, forward strand.
GTTCTTCTGGCTTTGCAGATAATATTATCAGCTTGCTTACTTAATCGCTTAGCTGAACTCAAGTGTGGGGTTGGCCTTGCTGCACACCCAGAGCGGACTCTGGGGAGTATTCTTTACTTTTCTACTCTTTTATGTTTTACACGCTCCCTTCTGATTGCTGTGTGCGATTTGTTTCCCCCGTTGGATTGCTTGCGCAATTTTAATTCTTCCTAAGCAATGAGGACATTGCTTCACTCTAAGTGTGGGGTGGGGTAAGCTCCTTCGTCGCTTGTTTTTGTGCGTCTAAGCTCTTTTCTCTTGCCTTTGTAAAGTCTTGCTGTGATTGCTCAACTTGGAATGAAGCCATAGAGGAAGTTTAGTTGGTTAGTTGATCTTGGGGTGTAAAATTTTGAAATTTTTCTGGTTTTTAATTGCTGAATTGAAGTCTTTGTTATGAAATGCTGAAACCAGTGAGAATATTCACCATCTGAACCTTGCTTTTAGCTTTGAGCCTTGGAATGAACTGATTTGAAATGGTTGGAAAAGAACAAGGCAAGGTACTCCGCTGATCCTGAGCATGCTAATTTTAATTCTGATCCAAATCAGGCCTCGTCCACTTGGTTATTAAGTCCTTTGGGGTGCTTTATCACCTAGCTACCTAAGGTCCTTGTGATCTGGGATAGTTGACCCAAAGCCGCTACATGGGTGGAGAGAAAAGTCTGTGGTGAAAGAAATTGAAAGCGCTTTAATTGAAATACTTATGTAAATGCTAAGCTAAGTACAGATTAATTTCTCTTTTGGATCATGAGTATGTGGCATTGAAAGGTATGATGGAATATGATCTTACTTCTTGCCCCTTGTCGTTTCTATGGTTTGTGAAGGAAAAAGGTGGATTGGCTCAAGGTTAAAGGCAAGACTCTTATGGTTTCGTTTCTCATTTGTTAGCTCCGAATGACTTCATGTTTTTGGAAAGAATAAATTGTTTTGAATAATTTGAATTGCCCCCTTTAATGGTTAAGCTAGCAATTCCTTTCTTCTGTGCTCTTCCTTTCCTGTTGAGTTCCATTAGCTTGGTTTACTTGTGCTTGAGAGTTTTGCTTGGGGACAAGCAAAAGGCTAAGTGTGGGGTGATTTGATAAGTGTGAAATTGATATGGTTTTATTGGTGCTAAATTCTTATTTATGCAATTTTTTATGTGTTTTTTCACACTTATCCTATGCTTTTAATGACTCTTACTTTGGACAAGAACTGATGTCAATTTATATGTTTAAAGCAGGAAATGATGCTAGAAATGCATATATCTCCTCACGAGCTTTCCAACGCCACAAATAGGGAACAAATTGGAGCTCATATGAATAATTTAGACCCTATCGAAGTTGTGTCCGGAACAACATTTATTATATATTTCTATGATATGCCGCAACGACAAAGTAAAAAAGGGACAAGCAGAATTGGAGAGAGCGCGCAGGTACCCATAGTCTTCCAATGCTATTAATGGATGAAGTTAAATAAATAAGAAACTTCCTTCCAGAGTTATTAATGGATGAAGACAATTGAATACAGAAACTTAAAGGAACTGGAAGGTCTTTATTTATTTTATGAAAACTGAAGAGACAAAAAGAAACCATCAATGGACAAACAGAAAGTCTTGAATTTGACTATAAATAAGGAAGGCTTTGGAAGTAAAGGGCATCCATCAAACAATCACCATTTTACACACATCGCCTCTTTTATTCTCTCTGCGCCGCAACCATTTCAACACACCGGAGAAGAGGATTTCTGCTCCAAATTCATTCATCTGCTCAACCTTTTTGTTGACGAATTAGAAGATCAACACACAGATGATTTCTACTCTCTCTTCTTGTGTTTGTTCTTTAAATATGTTAGGCTAAAGGATTAAATCTTGGGTGATGGGGGATTTGTAGTTAGACTGATATTATGATTATTTTACCGGTTGATTGAGATATTTATTTGGATTGTTCAGGTTGTTGTTTTTATTTACGCTTTTAATAAAAGCTACAGATTTTTATTATTAGCTTTGCGAATTTCTGTCAGGATCTGATCGGTGAATGATAGAAAGGTCATAGCAACCTGTTAATCTGTGGAAAAATTGATTAGATTAATTAATTGGACCTTCAGATGCATGAATAATTCTCGCGCTTAATCCTTTTATTTGTATGGCATTAGTTCGTGATTCGGCCTAATGTGTTACGGGTAGAAGAGCTCAATTTGACTAGGATTTAGTCTTAAAGAGATAAAAAGAATTTGCCAATCCAAGTCTCAATTAACCGGTGATTAATTATATAATCTGGCTAGCAAAGAATTCCCCTGAACCCAAGGTTCCGTTTCATTCATCTCTTTACAAAATTTTATTTAATTTCCTCGCTTGCTACTTTTAGTTTTTTTTTTAAACCAAAACAAACGACAACCCTTTTAATTTATTAATTTCTAGGATTAGATTTAATAACTAAGTCCCCGTGGATTCGACCCCGGTAGCTTCTAGTTCACTATACTCTTTGACCGGGATTTATTTTTGCAACCCGTGGGCATTTTAGATTTATAGATTTTCTAGGATAATTTTCTTAGTTATATCTGGTTGTCTTCAATTTCCCGTTTGCAGTGGTGTGTGACAAGGCAAGAGTTGGAAAGAAAATGATTGTGAGCTAGAAGACAAGGAAATTTAGGTAAGTTTGTTCTTTTGATTTTTTATGTTAGGCTGTCTTCTTCCTCCCTTGTAGACCACGAATTCAAGGGTCAAATGGGGTGTCTTAATCGACATTGAAGAGCCAAGGACAAGCATGTTAGGTCACATGGAAAAGAAGGAATCAAGAAAAGTGAATTCTAGATCTACTTTTTTGCCTTTTCCCATTTGTTTTTGTTCTAGCTCACATGGCCTTATTCCATGGCCTAATTTCGACAGCTTGATGGTCAAATGAGACCTACATACTTGGACATTAAGTAATATAAACACATGGGAAGGTGAGTCACCATGTTCTATGCCTTTTACAAACTTTTAATGCAATTTTAATACTAGTTTTTGCTCTCAAAATCGGCCCCTATAGAGAGTCTTGTTGACTAGTCACACCAACTTATTTAGAAGTTCATTTTACCCTATTTAAGATTACCAATTCGTGGCATGTCAAAAACTACAAGGCAATTGCGTAAAACGCGTTTTCGTGACACCCGAAGGTGTGTTTTGTGCTCTCTAGGAAATTTTGGGAAACAATTTGTATTTATGAGTTCCAAGTCTTTGTAAACACTTATTATAGTAAATAAACATATACTAAGATGCTACATTGGGTTATATGGGGTTACATCCACCGTGACATAATTTACGGCCATCGGGACACACCCGGGCAAAAAGGAGCGCTAAGAAATCCTCCTGTTTTTTTTGCTGAATTTTGAAAACCACTTCGTGGGTTCTCTTTATAATGGTTAATAATGATGTTAGGAACTCAAGAGAATTAATTTTATGGGAGTTCGTGCCACCTCGGCACTCCTCCGGACTTTTCGTGCTTTAAGGGGCGTGCGTGAGCACTCCCGAGCGTTTTGCGTTTTTGATTGAGTATAAGCTTAGGGAATATATTTATATATTCATATAATTGTTGTATGACCATTTGGTTTGAATATTAGAGGGTCTAACAAGGTCATGTTTGACCATATGCTTCTAAGGCGTTTTTAGCGTTTATGGAGAAAGGAGAACGACTGTTTTTACGTAACGTTCTCATGCATGGGTTTGCATGCGTACGTGAAATGATTTATAATAGGATTATTTTCCATTAAATAATGGTTTAATAATATTAATTAGATTTGGGGTATTTCAAGAGAGCAAAATAAAACCGGTGGAGAAGATGGAGAATGAAGAGATGAGGAGAGAGGTAAGTAAAGTAAGATATTTGTTTTCTTAAAGTAAATAGTAACTCCTTACTTTTCCCTCTTCTTTTCTAATATCATTTGGCTACTCATGGTGAGTCACACCCTTAGAAAAACCGGCCCCCTATTAATTAAGGCAAGTCATGGTCTTGTTTGACCAACTACTAAGCTTATTAACTAACGACTAAATTAGTCACTATTTGGTTACTATTCACAAACAAGGCACATTGTTGTGAAATTTTTGATTTCCCATTGATTTAGACTTTCTAATGTGATACTAATTAGTACACATGTTAATTAAAGAGTAATGATGGACATTTAGGCCACTCAAACCCATTTACAAGACAATTTTTCAAAAATGTGCTTTAAGACTCCTTAAAGCACATTTTGTGTTTTAACTTGTTTTCAAGCTTGGTTTTCTTTTTAATTGATTTAAAATGACCATTGGATATTACTAAGTCTTAGAACAATATTTGGGTACTCATCCAAGTCTCTCCAAGCTTAGAGCAACGTTTTGCTTAAACTGCTCTTTTGGTGTTTCCTTATGTTTTCTTTGGTTAAAATGGTTTCTTAATGTTTCTAAGGCATTATTTTGCCTCCTTATATCTTTTTATCACTTAAACACATATCTAAATTTGGGGTATTTCAGTTTCCAACAGCTCCTTTATACTAGTGATTGGAAGCTCCATAAGACTTCCTCCTGCACAAGTATCCACCAAAAGACGGCTTTGGGGATCGAGATCTTTGTAGAAAGATTGTAGCACGACTTCCTCTCCCAGACCGTGGTGCGGTACTCTTCGAACAATTCCCTTGAATCTCTCTCAAGCCTCTGAAAGAGTCTCCGCACTGTATTGCTTGAAGTTGGTGATCTCACCTCTCATGGTCAGCATGCGAGATGGTGGGAAGTACTTCGCCAGGAATGTGTTTGCTAGCTCGCTCCAGGAAGTGATACTGTTTGGAGATAGGGAGTTCAGCCACTCTGCAGCTCTGTCCCTGAGTGAAAAAGGAACAGGGTTAGTCTGGCTACCTCCTGAGAAGCTGGTGTTGAACATGCTCCAACCAATTGCAGGAAGGATGTAAGGTGAACATTTGGATCTTCAGTGACTACTCCACTGAACTATGGAGCATTCAGGACCATCGTGACATAATGGGTCTTGAATTGCCATTCTACCCCTTCCGACAGTGCAGGGATCATTATTGGTGATGTGAGTCCCTCCACATTCGGACGAGTGTAGTCGTTCATCCTTTGTTCTTGGCTGATACCGTCCATAAGAAACTCTTGAACAAAGGTATCACCTGGTGAGTCTTTGAGAAACACCTCTGGTTCAACTGTAGTCTCCAGTACCAATTCCTGACGACTTCTTCTTGTAAGTCGTTCTATCTCAGTTTCCAGATCAAATTCCGGATTTCCTTCGAACGAGTTTTAACCATAAACCAAAATCAGATAACTGACAGTAATGTAGTTGTAAAGTAAACTCATCGAGTAAAACCAAAATAAACTAGAACAAATAATAAGAAACAAATTGCACAAAGCTAAGAAAAATGAACAAAGAAAATAAAATAAAACAAAACAAAAATAAACTAAACTAAAAAACAAAAACAAAACAAAATTAAATGGGATAATACCAATATAAAAATTAAACTAAGCAACCTTGCCTCCCCAGCAACGGCGCCAAAAACTTGTTGGGGTAAAACCTAACGGTAAATTGTGCTGGGGGTTTAACCTAACGACAAGTGTACCGGTCGATTATAGCAAGTTTTAAATCTCGGAGTATTCCCTGAGTATCGAATACAAGGAGTGAAATACCCCAACTTAAATATAGGGATTAAGATTAATCTATACGTAATTAAAGGCCTAATGATGCCTAAGTAATATTGGTAAGGAAAAATAAATCCAAAAGAAATGAAGAAATGCTTAAAAAGCGAAAAACGCTAAATAAGCGTTAAATAACCATAGGAGGTATGAGACATCGGTTAGCGTATTATAAGGATTCTAAGGCTTAATTAAGTCTAAATAAAATGAGGGAACAAATCCGAAGAAAACGGATCCTTAAAATGGATTAAAATCACTAACGAACCTTAAAGCACGTTTTTCGAGGTAAACCGGGAAAACGTGTCTTTAAGGGTCCAATAGACTCGTAACAATTTTGGTCAACTAAATAGTCATTAATAAATATTATGAAGGTTTAGAACCAATAAAATCAATAAACGAGAGATTAGTAAAAACTGTCAAAAACGGTAAGTTGTGGGGTAAAACATAAATAACCAAAACTTATGTGTCCACTTTGAAAATAAAAAGCAAAAGTAGTATGTGGGTGCTGTGTGTGACCGATGGGGACTCCCCTCTCACCTCTCTCACACACTCACTCTCTTATTTACAAAACAACAAAAACATAATAAACAACCCCACTCACTTTATTCACTCTCACAATTCTCTCTCTCCCACACTCATCCTCTCTCACGTGAACATCCCCCTCACTCACTCTCTTCTTCTTCCTCCTCCTTCCATGCGATTTCCATGGAGATTTAGCAACCCCCACAAAACCACCACTTCTCTCCTCTTGTTACTCTAGCAAACCTCTTCCAAAAATTATAAAAAGTATACCATTGGAATCCTCTCATCAAGAGCTACATTTCCATCCTTTCAAAATTCGAAAACCAATACTTTCATTTTATGGGTATACCCCATTTGGAGCTTCAAGACCACCATTAGAGTCACCTTGTTCTCCTTGTTCTTTTGAGGTAAAAATCTCTTTAAAACTCCATTGTTTTTCTAGCCTTAAAGGCAAAACGAATTTGAGCTAAACCCTTGTTTGGTTCCCTGTATTCTATTCTAGCCGATTTTGGCTTTGTTGGAGGAGAGGAAACCTTGTTCTTGAGCTATCCCAAACAGCTCTTGTGCCCATGGAGGTAAAGGAAATTCTAAACCCTAAATCTTATATTAAAACTTAAATGATGTTAGGGTTAGTTTTCAGTATTGAATGTGTGTGTATGTATGGGTTATGATATTAGATTTGTGAAGTACTATAACCGGTGGAGAAAGAGAGGAAGGAGAAGAAAGAAGGAGAAAGAAAAACTAGAAGAAAAACAAGGTAAGGATGCTCACTTGTGTAGCTTGGTATATGTATGTATGTAACAGAATTTTAGTAGCTTGAAATGGTATTGTAAATGGTATTGAGTAGTAGTATAAGTGTGGAGGAATACCAAAATGTTTTAAAGCTATAAAAGACATTTAAAAGCTTGTATAAATCTGGAGGAAAGGAATGGTATGTGCAGGGAATTAAATGGATGTTTAGCACCTAGTATGTGTATTGGAGGATCGTATGTTGATGCTATTGATGAACAGGTAATATAGGCAGCCTGGAGTGAATGCATTGATGTGGTGAGAATACTTGGGAATGTAGGGAACCTCTGTCGAATTTTGGTTAGGAGTTAAGAGACGTAAGTACTAGTGTAGAAGGAAGAACATGGATATGTTCAGAGAAGAAAATGTGGGGTTATTACCTTGGTTGGTGTTTATGAGGAAGAAATGTAGATGAGTAGAGCTAGAATGGAGCAATGTAAGTTGTCAAACTAAATTAGGCTAGTGTAAGAGTCATTGAGTTGGTGGGAAGAAGATAAGGAAAATCTGTAGCATTAATGGAGAAGGAAAATTGTAACAGGAAGAGAAAAACTTACAGTGAGTGTGTAATGTAACAGATTTTATAGTGTTGTATTAAGCTAGTTTAAAGTGCTTAATCAATGCTAAAATATGCTAAATAATATGTAGGAATATTATGGAAGAGATTGGTAGAGATTTGGAATGGAAACAAACTCAAAAACTTACATATATAGCAGTACTGTAACTAGTCCGGGTTTGCAAACCAGCACACAAACCCGGACTAGCCTAAAATCACGACAGAAAGTTTTACAATGGGATGGTCCGGGTTTACAAACCAAGATGCTAACTCGGACCACCCCAAAAATACACCCGTAAGTTACTAAAACAAATTGTCCGGGTTTGCAAAGTAGCACACAAACCCGGACGATGTCAAAAAACTTACCCGTAGCATTTCAGAACACATGGTCCGGGTTTTAAACCAGGATGTAAACCCGGACCAAGCCTTATTTTCACCCGAGAGTTGTTCCAGTGAGTTGGTTCGGGTTTAAAACCAGGACACAAACCCGGACCACCCCAAATTTTGTCCAGAAAGTACTTTCTTGCATTCTAATGATGGGGAATTGAAGGGTAATGATAGTATAAGGTAATTAAGACATGATTAAATATGTTTTAAAGGTTATTAAGGCTATAAACAAGCTTAGGAAATAATCTTAAGTAAGTAACATAAGTAAGGTATTTGAACAATGAAGAATTAGTAAGTGTAAACTAGGAAACTCTAGTAAAGTAATGAGTGAGGTTAATTATGGATAATTGACCACCCGACTGTATGTATGTGATAGGATTTGATTAGTCGAACACCGAAGAGGAGTCGGTGAGTCCGAAATCAATGGTGAAAGGTATGATTTCTTCATGCCCTGTATCCTAATCTGGTTACCCCATTTGTGTGTGCTTATTTGACCACCTAAATAAGATAAAGCATGAATCGGACTATATTGCACTTACCTGTGCTTGACTTATGTTGTGCTTGATATTTATTGTCTTGAGCACTAGTTTGTATAATTCATGAAATATATGAATGATGATGAGTGGGTTCGAACCTCGTATTGTACTTGTGTAATGTATTGTACCTCGTATGTATGTGTATATGTGTATTGTATTATTGTGGCTTGGATGCTGACTTGTGCTAATTCCTAACTATCTAACTCCTAACTTAAGTGAGTAAATTGGAATGAGTACAAGTCCGATATAGCTTCGGCCACGCGTGAGGATGCGGAGTCACAAGAGGTTGGCTGCAATTCCTGACTCTTAAACTGGTCCGCGGCCAAATCCCTTAAATGGGTAGCATCCCGGATTGGTGAGTCAAGTAAATCCCGGAGGTGGGACGGAGTAGTCCCCAGGGCCGGAGGTCCCGACGACTTAACTTGAGTAAGAGTAAGAGTAAGTAAGTATGGATCCGTAAGTATGTATGAGTATGTATGCGTAAGTATGAGGTAACGAGTAAAAGAGTAATCTCCACCCGATTATCCCGGGTGGACCAATGAAGCTAACAATATTGTATATTGTGCATGAGATGTGTATGTGTAATTTGGAAAGAGGTAAGTATGTATCGGTTGGTTTATATTGTATTCCTTGTATGAAATGAATGGTATGTATGTACGCTGTGTGAGTATTATTGTATCGTGTATAAGAGCATGTATGCACGTGTGTTTGTATGAAAACGAACCGCATGTATTCGACCAAGTGGTCGGCGTACCCTCACTAGTACGCGGGGTATGCGGTTATCATGCTCGGCGAAAGCTGACCCCTTCGGGGGACATTTTTTAGTGTGCAGGTACCCGAAGCGGATGTGATCAAGGTAGGAGACCGGCCACGCCTTGTACTTAGAAAGTAGGTAGTTGTGAGAAAATGGGTAACATAGACTCATAATGAGTATCTATGAACTTGGAGGAAACATTGTATTTGTATTGGGAACCTAGTAAACTCGGTTATGTATATTGTATGGTATGGTATTGTAAAGGAGTAACGTGTTGAATGGAATATAGTAGTATTTGGTATATGGAGAATGTATTGTAGATTTGTAGTACTCGGGATTCCGGTCCATCAGACCGATGCTGTATGTAGAAGTAGTAGCCTTGTTAGTCACGTGGGTGACTAACGGCATTGTATCACCCATTGTATGTAAGTATATATCCGCTGCGCGTATCTGATATGTAAGGAGATTGTACGGTAAGCACTGTATTAATGGTAGGGGTGTTACAAGGAGGCAGTGGCTAGTTTAATTTCTACTTACACACAAAACAAATAACAGGAAATTGGGGGTTTTTGTATGTGATGGTGAATGTTGTAAAGAGTTCAAAAAGCAATAAACAACAGGTAAATAATTGTTCTGATTTTTGTTTGATAAAGGAAATTCCGGTTTACTACTTCTCTAGATTCAATTTCTTTCTTCCCTAAGTGATTTCTACAGTATTTGAATAAAACCCTAGAATAAGGATAACTCGTATTCGGTCTCCCGCTCCACGAATTCTAATTAGCAAAGACCGAATCCTAACTCTCGTTATGAATCCACTGTTCACTAATTGCTTTAAGTGTAGTCTAGATTAATGGCCAGCTAGTGTGTTTTAGAGGAATTACCATCTCTATACTAACTGGTTCTTTCCCTGTAGTCAATTGATAGCCGCAGTTCTCACTTATAAGCTAACAAACTGATAAACTCATTTAAATGATCAGATTAACAAGTCTAGGAATTCATAAGGGAAAAGAACTTTATTCTATTGTACTGCAGAAAATCACAAAGGTTCAGAAATAATTATTCTAGAGATACATAGTAAACCGAAATTAAAAACGACTACTCAGCCATAGACAAAATAACAATGCTCTAATATAAACAGCATAAGGATAGAGGGATTTAGCAGAAAAACTGATTTTAGAAGCCGTCGAGACGATTCTGCAAATTCCACTCCTGTCCGGCTGTCTTGGGTCGGACGCAGACCCGACCGTTGTTCTGGTTGTGTCCAGATCCGAACACAAATCCGGACGTGGCTAAATGGAGCACAGTGAGCAGGGTTCTGTCTGTGAGTGAGGGAGAAGAGTTACGGAAGAAATTTATGAATGGAGATGAATGAATGGAGATGGAGCGAGTCGTGAATGAGAGTTTATGTAGAGAGGGGAAGAGAGGATTGTGTAATTCTTAGACTCTAGAGTCTGGGATGAATTGAAATGAAGGCTGAAGCTGGGTTTATATAGGCTTAGGCATGAAACAAATGTTAGTGATAGTTAGGTACGAGCATGGACATACCCTTAGTATATTGAGTATGGGTGCGTGTTTAATTAACTGTTGAGGATGGCTTAATTGCTTTCGGCTGATAATTGCGCCGAAAGCCGGATTATCAGCGCGATTGCATTTTTATTTTTCATCTCTGTGTGACGTCCGGATCTGTGTCCTGATCTGGTCGTGACACAGAACCTCTAGATCTGAAACTCGGAATATGTCCGGATCGCTGTCCGGATCCGGACAACACAGAGAACTCTCGGATCTGGATTTGGGTCATGTCCGGCTTTCGTCCGGATCCGGACATGTGATGTCCGGATTTGCGTCCGGCTCTCTTGGTCCGGACGTGACCAATCTTTGCCTCTTTTTCGGATTTGTTCCCCGTTTGTTGTGTTGCAATCCTTATGATGTAAAATCTTCATTTCTCTGGGTTTTTCCTATATTTAGCATATAAAATGCATCAGTTCATATCAAAACATCAATCTTAGAAAAAACATAGAATAAGTGGGAAACATTATCTGAATTATTACAAATTATAAGGTATTTAAAACCCTAAAAAGCCTATATGTTTCACACTTATCACGTTCCTCACACTTGCGTTCCAGCAAGTGTCAAACCTTGAGGGTACATCAACCATCATAATAATAAAAATTTCACCTGCACACATTCACAACTACCACAAAAATGCTTAAAAGTGTTGCATTAAAGCACAGGATCTATTTCCACTTCTAAATAAAAGAAAAGCAAAATAAACCTATGAAAATAAAAAAAAACGAATATAAATTTAACAACTAGGTTGTCTCCCAGTAAGCTGCCCATTTTTATAGTCTTTGGCTAGACTCCCACTTCGTTATCCTGGATCAAAAATAAAAGTAGACAACAGCTTTGCCAGGAAAACGAAATAGGCAGTAATTAAAAGCAAACCACCTGGATCAAAACAAAGCGTTACTTCAGCAAATAAAATAGGAAAGTAAATACTCCACAAAACCTGATGTTTGAGGAGATATTGCCGGTAACGTATTTCTAATTGGAGATCAGGTGATGATGAATTTTCTTCCTCAAATTCAAGGACATAAATGTCCTCTTTCTGTTGTTGAGGCTTCTGGAGGCAAGGTGGGAGTTACTGATGACTTGGTGGTAGCGGTGTTCCCTCCTCGGATTTGAGGATACAAATATCCTCTCCCAGTTGGTGAGGCTCAATGGAAAAATCCTCTTCTAGCTCGCAGACCGATTCAGACAAAATATGCTCAATCCCTGGATATTCGAGTTGAGTCGAGGTTGGGGGGAGGAGGCCATATAACTCTTCAGCATGACGCTCAACCTCTTCACCAGGCCCCTCTTCAGCTTCAAAATAAATAGGCTTGGAATGATCATCACCCATCAAAGTCTCCGCTTGAAATTGGTTCACTAGGTTCAAATGACTTTGATTTTGGAGGAAATTTGTCTGCTCCTGTGCTAGCTGCTATGAGATCTGATTTAGTTGTCTTTCCCAACTCTGGTTTATAGCTTCTTGCTCAGCAAATTTGGCATCTAAACTGGCAAACCTAGCATTAGTGATTTTCTTTTGCTCCAGGATCTCTGCAAGCATGCTCTCAATCTTACTCGTATCCTCCTTAGGAGGCTCCTGATAAGTGTAGAATTGTTATTCCTTCATCTGCATTCTAGTCTGCTCACCTTCCTTCCAATAAGGCTGTCGATAAAACGATTGTTGCGGTTGGTAATAATCCTATCGCCGGTTCTGATTATAACTTTGAGCTCTTGGCTGATTATACCTGTTCAAATTCTGCTCTATGTTCATTATCGTAACCGTCGTCTCCAACTGTGTCAGCACTCTCCTATCCTCCATCTTTGCCTATAAAAACAAAAATAAAAAGTAAAATAGAACTAAAAATAGAAAAGATACTCAATAACAAAATTAACTAAATAGAATAGCAAAAAAGAACAAAATATGAATAAAAGAGAACTACTAAAATAAATAACAAATTAAAAAACGAAAAAAAAAAAAATGGCAAATACAATAACAAAGATAAAAATAAAAGCAAACGAAAATATAAATTAAGTAACTATAAATAGACAAAAAAATAAAATAATAATAAAAAAAAAGACAAAACGAAAAAGAGAAAAAAAAAAACGAAGTCGAAAAGCTACAACAAAAAGTACACAATAAAAAAGGAAGAACCTACGTTCTGAACTAAAAAGAAAATAAACTAAAAACAAATACAAAACCTAAAAACGTTGAATGAATCAACTAAGAAAGAAAATGGAAACGACTATAAATCCAAAAGAAAAAGAATAGATAAAATCGGAAAAAGATAAATTAAAAAAAGAATAAAAAAATAAAAATAACCTGCTGAAACGAATTCAAAGGAAACAAAAAAAAAAGAATTTGATCGTACTAAAAAAACTGGTACGTAAAAATTGAACAAAAACGAATTTGGAAAATTTGAGTACGTAAAAGCAAATCAAATCTTGATCGTATGTAATGAATAAAAGACTCCCTACGTAACCGAAAAACAAGAAAAGAAGTAAGAGAAAAAATAAAAATAATAGAATGTCCTACCTACTACTAAATTTAAGGAGATATACTACGCAAAACTAAATTAAATCCAATAATTAGAATAACACTTACGTAGTCCAAAACGAAATTAAAATAAAATTGAATAAAAAAAAATAATACTAAAGTAAAGAAGAAAAATTACAACAAAATTTCCAATCATATCAGATAAATAAAAATGTCAATTAACAGTCGGCGCCCAAAACTTGTCAACAGAAATATGTTACTATCTTTACCTAAGCAGTGTACTTATCGTTTTGCGGAATAGTGAATTGAGTGGGGTTGTCGATCTGAAGGATCTCGTTCAATTAATTAACAATTTATTTACTAACCGAGAAAACTAAACTAAGAAAACAGGAAACGTCAATTTTTCAGGTTTTACTTCATTTAATAAAAAGAATGACTAAACAAACTAACACAAAATAATGAAACAGTAAAAAAAATAAACTAAATAATGAAAAAAGATTGAATCTGAGAAGCACCCCGAATTGTTTTACAAACCTTCACTTTATTAATCTATCAATAAACTCTTCCCTAATTCTGTAATAAACTCAGGAATCATAATTAATTCGTTGACCGGTCTCTATACAACGAATCCTAACTGGCAGAAATAACAAGCCGCAAACCATGCCTAAGTCAATTCTAACCAATCGCTTAATTACCAATTCCTATTGGAGACAGATTAACCTATAGGCAAACTATGTTTCTAGTCGTTAATCCGGTTTAACTTCCTATGTCTTGTTAACTAATCTCAGCGCCGCATTTTGATTAGAAAACTACAAGAATTGCTTTAATAATTAGCTAGAGAATTAAAGCTCATGAAGAACAGGAATTAAACTACTGCAATTATAATCAGAGAAAAAAGATTACAAAATACCTATAAATTCGGTTTGCTACCCCCAACCCGGGGAGCTAAACTAACTACTCAGAAATAAATATAAAAGTAACAACAATAAGAAAGAATATGAAACAATAATAATATGTGGAAGTGGTGGTGGATTGATGTGGTGATAATGGTGGTGGATGTGGTGATGGTATGGGTGAGATGATGTTGTGGTGATGATACGTGAATAGATGGTGTGTTGATGGAGAATCTGATGATGAACTAATGGAGGCCTAAGCCCCTCTGGGAGTGGATGTATTCAATATGGCATTGGATGGGTGAATATATAGCCGCTACGGTGTTTATAAGTTGATAACATATTTTTATCTTCTAAAGATCTTGATAAAACATAGCGAGGAGTGCTCTTTTAACTTCGACGGGGCCTAGATTCTTTGTTTTAGCTCTGTTTTACTCCCCGTTTGTTACGTTGGAATCCTCATGAGAAATTCTATGCATTTCCTAGACTTTTTCCTGCATTAGACACATAAAATGTATCAGTTCACATCAAAACGTAAATCTTAGGAAAAACATATGATAAGTGAGAAATACGACATAAATTGTTATGAAAATAGGAAGAATTAAAGCCCTAAAAATAGATGTATTTCGCACTTATCACCTGTCTGGTAAAAATACCCATGTAGTTGAAGTGAATTTCCAAAAAAAAGGAAAGAAAAGAAAGAAAGATAGAAATCCCATGAGAATGCTAAAACCAAGAAAATTAGCATCATCTCTTCAACTTATAATCAATTTGAGGAAGACTCCTGCTCTGACCACTACTTACAAGAGTGGAAGTCACGTGACTCTCATTTGCGTTTCATAGCAAGGCTAGCTTGCACATATGGGTATGAATACTCTGGCTAATACGCTTCACTACCACGGTTAGCCACATCTAGCACTCTCTTGAGACTCAAAATGAATGGGTCAATACCAAGATACAGACCAAGTCCCGCACCCCATTTCCTAGCCTACACCCCTGACCATACTCTTAATATATCTTAAACTTTGTTTATCTTGGTGGTGTTTTTATCAAACTTTGGCAGACTTTATCGGTTGGCTATTTAGCCATGAGATTGCCTAGGATGTCAGGCTGACTGATCCTGTTTTTCCGATGATGTCAAAAAGAGGGAAAGTGGTGAATCCCACTCTCAGTCAGACGAATTAATGTTTCTGGTGGTTGGAAGACTTGAATTGCACTTATGAATTTTGTCCTGCTTGATGGTCAAGCAGACTATTTCTATTTAAGCTTAGTTTAATTCTATTATGCTCTTCCACTAGTAAAAATCAAATTTTTCGTTACAAAGGTTCTGGTAATGATTTAATTTTGTTATCATAGTTGTTATTAGTGACAAGTATTTTGTTACCAAAGATAACATTAAAGATTTAAAAAAAATTGAGACTACTGTAACGTTATACTTGTTACAAAATCATATTTTTAGTAACGATATAATTTTTGGTACAAACAAAAGTTATTACAATTTGATCTTTGGTTACATCATCACGTGTAACGACATGTAACGACTTTTGTCATTACAATTAATTAAATTAGTAATGATTTATATTTTTGGTAACGATGTTTTGTTGTTACCAAAAATATATATTCTACTAGTGTTCTCTTACTGGTCTTGTCTTAAATGACATGCTCAAACTTAGGGGGAATATTGGACTAAAGGGGAGTCAGTCAATGAGGCTGGTTCTTCCAAGCTTATTTTTCTTGTGTTTCTTTTTTGCAGGTTAACTCGCGCTACAAGATTCACTCAGGTGGTTTTTGGCATCATCAACAAAAAGGGGAAAATATGTGAAGATGTTAGAGTTTTGCTGAAGATTGCCAAAGCCTAGCTGCCAACAAGAGTCGGTCTGAGAATTGATGCAACAAAAAGAGACAAGTCAAAGAGAGTGAGTTTTGCGAACAGTAACTCCCACTGTAGAGAACTAGTCATCTAGAGCCTGCCCACGAACAAAGAGTCACGACAAACGTAGTTTGGTTATCAACAGACTCGATCTGTCGTGACTCTTTGTTTGTGGGCAGGACTTGATGACTCGTTCTCTACAGTGGGAGTTACCATTTGCTAAACTCATACTCTCTTTGACTTGGTCTCTTTTCGTTGCATCAATTCTGTGACCAACTCTTGTTGGCAGCTAGGCTTTGGCAATCTTCAGCAAAACTCTAACATCTTCACACACACTATCTGGGCCCCAAATTTTCACTGATGCACTTGGATTTGGCTGAGAATATTATCTTTGGTTTGGGATGGATTCAGAACGTGACATCCTAGTTGCCTTAATAAGTGATGCATTCATCTACTTCTACATCTAGATTGATGATTTTACCTTTTTCATTCCTTGCTGGAATATTATTCCTTGACTGAGTGGTGTGGGTATTTGTGAACTAAATCAATAAATAGTTATATCCCTTCTTCTCCCATGATCCCATGAGCCTCCTCTAGAATGGTCTTCTTTGGAGAATGCGCCATTAAATCCCTTGGTTTCATACAATTGGGACTTTGGCCATGTCCTGACTCATTAGTTCCTACTGATGTCTGCACAGTAATTTTCTTAGGGGAGCTACAAGCACCGGGATTTGGGTCATGCTCCGATGTCTAAAAAAATATTTCATTCTGAAAAAGTGGCTCTTGAGTAGGAGCGCCTGTTGATTACTATCCTCTGGCTGATGCAATAATTGTGTCTCCCTACCTGGTAAAAGTAAATTACCGCCTGTTTCCAGCTCTACGCCCGAAGAACTGTGCACCTTCACTACATTCTCTGGGAAAGCAGTTCCTGATTCTTCCACTTGTGTCGGGCCAACCACTAGGCTAACACCATCATCAGAAAGCGCGCCCAACTTTTGCAATAAAGTATCATCTTTTGCCTTTGATACCAAAACACCCACCTGGGGAGACGCATCCACTGCAGGAATACGTGAAGCGTCTTGACAATTGGACTCCCTATCCTTAATAGTTTGCAAGTCAAGATGATCGACATTACGATGCTCGCTGAAATTGGATCATCGATCATGATCTGCACAATACTCTCGATAGGGTCTGTGCGATTGTGTGATGATCCCCACATCGCCAAATTCTACTATGGATACGGGAAAGTTATGACCCTTAAGCTTGACCGTACGTAATTTTTCAGTTTATCAATTACAACATAAAAGTTTTTAATGGACACGAATTTCAGCATTCTCCACGAATTGGTTCTCCTCTTCTCTATCTTGATGACTTTTCACCAACTGTTTGTGCAATCTTTCACACACTAGCCTTGTTACATGCATGAAGAGGGATTCCACGTATGACAACCCACGTCTTTCGCTTCTCCACTTGGTCGTCCCAAACCTAATGATGCACTTCCATCCGTCTGGTTTCTTGTCAAAAGATTGTGGTCAGTTAATAACTTCCTTAGCTTCATGAGTCGAATTGAACATCATGAGGAATTTTCTCCTCGACAAAGCCAGTAGCCCTGAAAGGTTTGGCCACTGACTAAGAAGGAACTCCATAGCTTCCCTAGGATTCTTATCCTCTTGGAGAGTGTGACCACGCATTTGGACAGGCATGCCTTCATTCCTTCAACGGCTTTAAAACTTTATAGATAGTCTGGATTAGCATTTCCATGCTCCTTTTGGGCGTAAGAATTCAACTTTGTAGGCTGGGAGTAGCTTCTAGTGGGACATCTTTTTTATCCTTTGCTTTATAACCTTAAAACTCCATCCTCGTCCAAACACTACTACCATTGATGTTCCATCCTTTGATGCCCTAGATAACTCTGTTGACATCCTTGACATTATAAACATCAACAAAGGCACAAGCGTTACAATTCCATGTTTCTTCGTTTTCTACAAATGTAGAGTCTACTTCATCGGAAAATCTTCTCACAATTCTACCCAGTTGGTATTCCGACACATCATGATGTATATTATCAATGAATATAGTGGAAGTAGTGTTGCCTTTGGATCTAATCTTACCTTGTCAGGACCCTTAGTTGTTCTATAACTCTTATCCGATGACTTAAACTTGGACTCCTGGCTTAGGGCCTGCCTATTCCTATAATCTATGCTTCGTGCAACACGGTCGGATTTCTTCGAGAAAATACTATCCTTCCGTCTGGACCTTTTGTCCCTACTCCTCCATGAAAGAAGAACTAGGGAGAGTAGTGAACCGGGATTCATGTGTTTTTTTATTTGTTTTGTTTTAGCTTATTATTTTTGTATTAAAAACCCCCCATTTTCTTGTTAAAGATTTCCTTAGTTGTTAGTTAATTTTGATAAAGACTACCTAGACACCGCCTCCTTGTTGATAACCTAAGCGATACTTCAGGAAAACTTGTCATACACGACCAGTACACTGTCGATACATTTATACCCATACAACAACCACAACAAATATCTAGCAGTCATGCATCATAGATTTCTCGGAATCCAGACATAGGCCTGAACCAGTCGTGCTTTTGTTCTTCAGAAAGATTTTGATCAAAACATATGTGTCCTGCCCGTTTGTTGGACTCTGGTCACGCTTCTGTCCAATTTTCCTCTTTTGGCAAGAACGCAAACTGGGTATTGGGATATTGACACAAACATGATACAAAAATCGGTTAAACATGATATGAAGACCACAGTGTTGTACCACGATGCGCGAGATGAAAGCGAAAAACTTCATTTATCTAAGCACATTCTAGTACGATCTCAACTATATCATCAGAGTCCCATAAAATGTGTCATATACATAGAGAAAAGGAGTACTTGATAAGATACACTATAGTCGTCATCTTCAAAACTCAATAAGAGATGTTTTTTGTTGCACGTACGGTGGGATTAGCTAGGTCACACAAACCATGTCACTCCAAATCGCTCTCAACTACTCACTATTGTACAGCACCGAAAAGAGTTCATCAAACTCATTAAGATTACACTTCAACATCCATCATATGCAAGAAGCTCGGGTCCATACATAAGCTATCGATGGGTCGGGGCATTGTCTCCTCTTTTGTGCTTGGCACTTCATGTCTGTTATCGGTATTGGCGTGCATGCCATTGATATCCTTATCTAGTATTGGTGGAGTATTAATTTATTCCCATTTTTTTTTTTGTATAGGTATGAGTTTTGATTTGAACATGGGGTCGCTAACACCATGTCCCATATATATCCTTTCTGTTTTATTATACCCTCAAAACGAATAGTGAAGCTAGAGAGATCAATGTGTGTAGACTATGTGTCCGCTAAGAAGTTGCCACTCCAAGGTATTTGATGTTTAAGGCGGGAAGATTCCAATTCGGATATGAACTTTGATATGACTCTGTGGACATTATGAAAATATATATATATATATATAATCGTAATAAAATACACATCCAATGCATGGATTTCTTTTTTTTAGGGAGTATAATAGTGCACACACATTTCATAATACACTTAAAGTAGAATGTTACTATATATTCCTCTGTCCTTATTTGACCTTCTGTTCACTATTTGAACATGTTGTTTGACTTCAATATTTAATATGTAAGATAACATAATTTTACAAATCTAAGTTTTGCAATGGAATCCTTATATGAAAAACTATATTGTAAAAATTTGTTTTATGAAAATTATTTTATCTTATATGTTTAATATTGAGATGAAAAATGTGCCAAAATGCAACAGAAAAGTCAAAGTGGGACGGAGGTAGTATATATTATTCATATACGAAAACGAGTTTAGTATTATAACTAGTCGACTAAGGTGGGTTGGAAGTTAGATGGATAAACTAGACACAAGGACACTAATTAATTACAAAAAGTCCAGCGAAATCGGGGGCGGAAATGGGAGAAAAAAAAAAAAGAGAAGAGCGTTGTGTGACGTTGAAACCAAGCCTTCTCATGCATTTACTCTTCTCACCTGCCTTCTTCCCTCCCTCATTCATTGCGAGCTAAATTTCTCTCCTCCATCTATTCATCTATGGCTTTACTTCAATCCCTTTATATTTTCCGTTGCAACCCTCTTTCCATCTTCATCCCTCCTTCAATCTCTCTTTCAATATTTCCACAACAGCGCTCCTGTGTCCTCCCCAGTGTGGCGCGCGCCTTCTTTCTTCATCTTCCACCCACCACACTGTTACCCCGCGAATTCAAGTGGTGACATACCAAGATCGAGATTCGTTTGTACAACGGAGAGATTGTAGAAAAGGGAAGGAAGAGAGTTAACTGTGAGATTGCAGAAATTAATACCAATGGAGAATAAGAGTGGTGGTGGTGGTGATGGTTCAAGGAATACGGGTGACAGCAGTCGTCGTGGTAGAGATTCTACGACGACCGCTGCCGGCCCGAGTTACACCCCTCTCAGTGAAACTTAAGTATGTGAAACTGGGATATCAATACCTAGTTAACCATATACTGAAAC
Organism: Limonium bicolor; assembly: GCA_023374045.1. Taxonomy (NCBI): domain Eukaryota; kingdom Viridiplantae; phylum Streptophyta; class Magnoliopsida; order Caryophyllales; family Plumbaginaceae; genus Limonium; species Limonium bicolor. The sequence continues at coordinate 19,738,405 of CM041781.1, forward strand.
TGCTTTTGATTCCACTCATGGCAACATAGCTGTCCAAGCTCTCCAATTAGGTCCTGGAGAGATCATGAATACACTAGGATCTCTTCAAAACCAGGTGTCACTTCTCCATCTCCTCTGTTCACTCTTCTTCATCATATTTGTCGCTACAGTCTACTTCATGTCAAAACCTCGTGGCATTTACCTTGTCGACTACGCTTGCTTCAAGCCACCACATACTTACCGTGTTCCCTTCTCAACTTTCATGGAACACTCCAGACTCATCCTCAAGTACATATTTATTTATATCCCTTACTACTTTTCAATTCATCACTTTACATTATACTATATATGTATAACACAATAATAATAATGTGTACACAGAAACAACCCTAAGAGCGTGGATTTCCAGATGCGGATACTAGAACGTTCCGGTCTAGGGGAAGAAACATGTCTACCACCAGCAATTCATTACATCCCACCAGTCCCAACAATGGAAGCTGCTCGTAAAGAAGCTGAACAAGTTATCTTCTCATCAATCGACAAACTTCTATCAAACACAAACGTGAAACCTAAAGCATTGATATATTAATCCTAAACTGTAGTTTATTCTCCCCAACTCCTTCCTTGACTGCTATGATAGTCAACAGGTATAAACTCCGTAGCAATGTGAAAAGCTTCAATCTAAGTGGAATGGGGTGTAGTGCAAACCCTATTTCAGTTGATTTAGCTAGAGATTTATTACAAGTTCACCCAAGTTCGTATGCATTAGTGGTGAGTACGGAGATTATTACACCGAATTATTATCAAGGGAAGGAACGTGCTATGCTTGTGCCGAATTGTTTGTTTAGGATGGGATGTGCTGCGTTGTTGCTGTCTAATAAGAGGAAAGATAGGTGGAGAGCTAAGTATAAGTTACTACATGTGTTGTTAGAACTCATAGGGTGCTGATGATAAAGCATTTCGATGTGTTTATGAGGAAGAAGATCCTGAAGGTACGTACTTCATTTTAGTATTATTGTGGTTTTTAATTAATTAGTATACTACTCTGTCTATCTAGCTATTGACGTATTGATATCTGATTGGTATGGTAGATTGCGTCGTCTTAATGGATAAATGTTGCATGATCCAATTAATTTGCATGTGCTATGGCTATATGTATATTTAGGGCATTTTTATTTATAACTATAAGGTTTCAAACTGTGAGTACATTAATTAATACTCAATTTTATTATGATTTGGTACTACTATAACATAGTAGTACTAGTATAGCAACCAGCACAATTAATAATAGCAAAACTTTTTTGATAATTAGTGAAATTAATTGCCCACTTTATTGAAACTGGAAATGTTTATCAAGATTAGAAAGCCTATTTATACAATTATAGCAAATAATACAAACACCATACCATGTTGAATACTAGTTGTAGTAGATACCACTTGATCGAGAACTTAATAATAATATTAAATGCTGCAGCTAGCATTTGATAAATATGATGGGTATTAGGTAGTGAGTACATCATTAAATAACATGTACGCCTCTTTAAAAAACCAAACACACATGTTGTTGTAACTGAAACGACGCGTTGCGTGGTAGTTTTGAGCAGCTAACCATATGAATGCGAACACAACAAACAATTATGTAGCTATATAGTATTTAATATACTTCATGTGTGTGGTTGAACTGTTGTCATTACCATCTGTCAGTCAGTGGTAATAGCGACTGCCTGCCATAACTTCATACAGCTAGCTGGCTGGCTGGCTGGCTGTCTGTTACTTACGTACCTACACATTGTAGACAAGAGTGAGGCTATTTATAGCATTAATATGAACCGCTAGATAGTGAGCGTACATTTATATATTCATGTCATTATTCTTATCTTGTTTTTAGTAAACATAAATGATAAAGTCACATTCATAGATTAATTAAATCTAGCAAATAGAAGTCATTTTCTTGACATAAAAGTAGAAAAAAAGTAATTATTGTCAAATCATACCCCAATTCTTTCGATCGATTTGATCAATCGATCTCGCAATTAATTAACTAACTAGGTATACTAGTTAGCTAGCTACTATTACCATTTTTAGTCCCAACCACTTACTTCATTGATTATGACTAATCGACAAAAAAAACTTATCCTAATTTAAAAAACCCGGGGGTACTTTCGTCTTTCATACATGCAGGTAAGTTGGAATTTCCCTATCAAAGGACCTAATGCAGATAGCAGGGGAAGCATTAAAATCCAACATCACAACAATCGTCGTCCACTAGTTCTACCAGCATCAGAACAATTACTCTTCCTCTTCTCCTTAATCGGTCGAAAACTAATCAACCCCAAATGGAAACCTACATCCCAGATTTCAAGCAAGCATTCGATCATTTCTGTATTCACGCCGGTGGACGTGCTGTCATTGACGAGTTACAGAAGAGTCTCCAGCTCTCACATGAACATGTCGAAGCATCACGAATGGCATTATACAGGTTCGGAAATACTTCGTCTTCATCACTGTGGTATGAGCTGGCTTATATTGAAGCGAAAGGTAGAATGAGACGTGGAGATCGAGTCTGGCAGATTGCTTTTGGAAGTGGGTTTAAGTGTAACAGTACGGTTTGGAAATGTAACAGGAGCATTAAACCCGCCGAGTGATGGACCATGGGCTGATTGTATTGAACGGTACCCGGTTCATATTCCGGAAATTAATAAGCTCTGAATGAAAAGTGAAAATGAAATTTCAAATTTATCGATAGATAACAGACAGGTTAATTATAGCATGTGGGTTGGTTTGTACTAGTTTTTATCGATTAGGGTTTGTTGTTGTTATTGTTGTTGTTATGTTTAGTGCTATTGTTATTGTTAAGTGTTTTATATAGCACACTATTGTACTTTCTTTTTTTATGACGGATGTAGTGGGTTCATTTGTTCGACCCATTCTATGTAGAAGAAAAAAAATGTTTATACTGAGTTGGTTGATGAATGTGATATGTAATAAGAAGTCAGATACAAATACTGAAATACATGCTTCCTTTCATTAACTTAACTGAATTTCGGTACTTATGTAGACTTCACACTAGATAGTTTGCTTAAATTGTTTTATTTATTTATTAAGTACTGTGAAAAATAGATTACATGGTATGAAAATCACACCTCGACAGTTTACCCATAGGCGGGAAGCTGTAAAACAGTTCAACAGAAAGGAGAGATTTAGTTAGATACAAATTCAATGATCATCCGTTTGGTGCTCTTTTGCCAATCCTGAAAAACAAAATTGTGCAAATCAGGGTTTTCTGAGTACCACTTCCTTGAATGAGATAAAGTGACACTTCACCATCTTCATTGCTTTAAAGTGGTGGACAATAGAAAATTACCGTTGTTTGAATTTTAGAAGAATTTAAAAACATAATAAAATAGACTCGTTAAAAAATATTTAGATTATTTGATTTATTTAATAAAGGAATACATAGAGTATACTTATAAAGAATACGATTTAATGACTCCATACACACAAATGAGAAGGTGAAGATCGGAAATATATGAGTCAATCTGCCCGTTAGCCGTTAGGAATAGGACGCGCTTCACGCGCGGTGATTCTCCCCACCTCCTTTCGCTGGTTCGCTCTTCTTCTTCGCCCCCCTTTCATCGTCGCTGGTCACTAGTGGAGCTCCGCCGCCCTCCCTCCTGAGCCGCCGAAGAAGGTCCCGCCGCGCCGCTAGGCCCTCGCTTGGTGGCTAGGCCCCCCGTCGGTAGGTGCTTCCCTCCTCCTTCCTCCCCTCCCTCTGGTTCTCTATCCCGATGGTTCGCAAGAGACCCAGCACTCGCGCCACCCCCCGTGGTCGACGGTGCCCCTTCTCCCTCTCCGTCGGTGTTGTCTGCGCCTCTGGTGTCCGGTGCGTCTGTTCCCTCTCCTATTAGTCCTACGGTCCTTTCTTCTCCGTCAAAGTTGCCTGCGCCTCTGGTGCCCGGTGCGCTTGCCCCCGTTCAAGCCTCTCCGTCAGCGCCTCTGGTCCCTGGTGCGTCTAAGGGCGGTTGTCCTCCTGTTGATAGCATTAGTGTTTGTTCCCGTGCAGTAGCCTGTGCGTCTACTCCGCCGGGGTTGCCTGCGCCTCTGGTGCCTGGTGCTATTACTCCCATTCAAGCTCCTCTGTCGGTGCCTCTGGTGCCTGGTGCTCTTGCTCCCGTTCAAGCTCCTCCGTCGGTGCCTCTGGTCCCTGGTGCGTCTAAGGGCGGCGCTCCTCCTGTTGGCTCCTCTGATGGCGCAAGTATTAGTTCTGCTGTGGTTGTTCGCAAGGGGAACACGCCCACTGTGGATGATGATTTAGTTTTGAATAATCTGGGTAACATTGAGTCTGGGTCTGTGGAAGATATTGAATCGACGGTGAATTCTGTTGGGTACCCATTTACGGGATTGCCCGAGGTGCATCAATTTGTTTCAGCTGTTGGAGACCCAAATGTGGGCGGGCCGAAAAGGATTGGTCCCCCTCTGGAACCAATTGATGTCTTTGAGGGTGGGAATTCTGTTAGTACCTCAATTGAGGAACCTGTTGTGGACCGGCCTGACAGTGCGTTGAATCGGCTTAGAAGAGACTTACAGGTTAATTTTCACAAAAACGGGAGTGTCCAGATTATCCCAGATGGGCAGCCCTCTTTGGCCCCTACCCTAGACTTGTTCGTTGACCTCTTGGGTCCTCCAACTGATTTAGTCCTTCAGGAGTACCTCAATCAGCCATGCCCCTCCTCCGAGCCGGCTGTATTTTAGGACTTCCCGCCTCTACCCAAAGCCCCAGGTCCTGCTAGTAACCGGATTGCGATGGCAAAAAGAACTCCCCGACCAAACCTCCCTAGTAAGGCAAATCACTCCAGGTCGACAGGTACCAATCCTAACCCTTCATTTCTTAATATGATTCTTGAAAACAAAAATCAAATTATGGAATGTCTTTGCGTTTAGATATTAATGATATCATAGACTCTGATAGCCCTTATGTCTCCATTGATGAAATGATCTATTGCTTGAAATTGACTACTGGAAAAATACGTTAGTTGGTCATATATGGGGGAAAAAATTTAGCTTTCACACTGTCAAAGAGTTTGTAAAAAGAGCGTGGACCTTTGTAGCTACCCCTCAGGTTCTCCTTCATGATGAGGGATGGTTCATATTCAGATTTGACAAAGAGGAGGACCTTCAGCAAGTCCTTGACAAGGGCCCCTGGCTTCTGTATTCTTCCCCTCTGGTTCTTAAAAAATGGTCCCCAGATTTCTCCTTCAATCCAAAAGACCTTAATCGAATCCCCGTTTGGATCCAGCTTCCAGGTCTCCACACTAGCCTTTGGTCGCAGTCTAGCCTTAGGAAGATCTATTCTAAAGTAGGCTCTCCTCTTCATACCGACCAATCCACAACCTTCAAATCTAGAATATCTTTTGCTAGAGTTCTTGTCGAAGTGGACTTTAATCACGACCTAGTTAGGGAAATTGAGATACGTGCCCCGAGTGGCTCCTTAACTGAGCATGTGGTCTATGAATGGGAGCCCATTTCATGCTCTTCATGCAACCTTCTTGGGCACTCCTCAGCACGCTGTCCGAGTACCACCCAACCTGGATCCATTCGATCTGGGCGCACTCATAACTCTAAGTCGGCCTCCCCTCCTTCCTTCCTTCTCCGGGCTCAGCTCTAAGATCAAATTCTCAGTCGACGGGCCCCTCAACCAAGTGTTGAGCCCCTCCTCTCAGCTTATCTTAGCTCAGCCCCCTCTGGCGGAGCTGGTCATCCCTCTATCAGTCATCGCTCAGCCCTCGGGTTGTCTCCCCCTGAGGTTGCCTCTTTAGCCCCCCTAGCCAAGTGTTCCCCAAGACTGACTAGCCACCCTTCTATCGCTCAGCCTCCTGGCTCCCCCCTGTTTCCCGTGCCCCTAATGGTTCGAGTGCCACCTGCTCCTCTTTTGCCCCCGACGCGCTGATGTCTCCTTCTCCGTCTCGTGCTCGCTCCCAACTCCATTGACCCTTGGCAGGTGGTCCCCCTAGCGGTAGGAGTCTTAATTCTAAGGTACCCAAGCCAATCCCTGAGGATCTTTCTCTCCATGAAATACCCAAATCTATGTATGCTGAGTAAACATCAAATCATGATGTAGTAAGGCTAAAATATGCCTTAGAAAGATTGGTAGACAATTTAAACCAAGGAAAACACAAGAAAATGCCTTAAGGGCAATTAGGGCAAAAATGTGCTCTAAGCTTGGAGAGACTTGGGTGAGTACCCAAATATCATGATAAGACCTTAGTAATATTCTAATGGTCATTTTAAACCAATTACCAAAGAAAACCAAGCTTGAAAACAAGTTAAAACACAAAATGTGCTTTAAGAAGTCTTAAAGCACATTTTTGAGAAATTGTCTTAGAATTGAGTTTTGAGTGGCTAAATGCCCATCATTACTCTTTAATCAACATGTGTACTAATTAGTATCACATTAGGAAGCCTAAATCAATGGGAAATCAAAAATTTCACGAATATGTGCACTAATTAGTGAATAGTGCCAAATAGTGACTAGTTTAAGTTTTAATCAATATAAGCTAATTAGTTGGTCAACAAAGACCATGACTAGCCTTATTTAAGAGGGGGGGGGCGGTTTTCTAAGGATGAGTCACCATAGACTTCATCAAATAAGGAAGAAAAGAAGAGATAAGTAAAAGGAGTACTATTTGCTTTATTAAAGCAAATATCTTATATTAGCCCACTTTCTTCTTCTCTCTCTTCATTTCTCTCTTCTTCCCACGGTTTCTTCTTCCCTTCTCTTGCTCCAAAACCGAGAGAGCTTCATCCATGGGTGCTCCACCTTCAAATGCTCACCAAGTGTTCATCTTTGCTCCAAATAAAAAACTAAGTATAGATTTCTCTTAGTTAGACCAAGACCTATCTTTCTATCTTTTCAAATCTTTCAAAGCTCAAGTTTGGTGCCATGAGAAAACTCCATTGATGGAGGAAAATCAAGTTTGAAGAGCTCATTAGCTTCTCCATTCTCTTAAGGTAAAGAAAATGTAAGAAAAATCATGTTTCCATCACATCCTCACCATGGCCGAAAATTTACTACTCATGGGGCTTTGTTTTTATGCCTTATTCTAGCTTGTTTCATTCACCAAGGACTAGTGGAGGTCCTCTTAATTCAATGCCCAAGTCTACTTTGAGACTTCAAAGGTAATCATCCACTTTTATGCCTTAGAACACATTTCTAACCTAGGTTTTCATTCCTTGAGGCTAGTGTATTGTTTAGTACTCATGTGAGTCATTGAATATTGGTTAGAACATTGGCAAGGAAGTTTAAGTGGTGGCCGATATTCATTCAAGAAGAAGGTCTAAGGAGGAAGATAAGATAAGCTTGAGAAAACAAGGTAAATTACTTACCTAATGGTGGTTTAAGGTTTAAGGAATGAGTTTTAGATGAGTACCAATGTAGCCTAGGGCTTACATTAGGTAATGGGTTATGTAACCTAAGAAAAAGAACTTAAATAAGCTTATGAACTTGTGACTAAGGGCCAATGGGAATGAGTTAGTAATATAAGTTTAAGATGAGTCTTAAGAGCATTATAACTACTATGAGATTGATGGGTGTATTTGCAGGTTGAAAGCTTTGATATGTGGGAAATTCAGTGTTTAAGTTTAAGTCATTTAAGGGCCTAAGAGCCATGTCATTTAAGAGCCTTAGTGCAATGCAATTTAAGATTATTGCAATATGTTGAGTTTGTTGTGAATGAGTTGGATTGGGTGAGAAAATAAGATGAGAAAGAACTTGATGTGTGTGAGACGGTTGAGTGAGGAAAACAATGCATTTGGGCATGATAATATACTAGAGAAGCTATGGCGAAATTTGAGTAGAAAACAAAGTGCTTAAGTGGTGGTGGTGAGTTGATATGACCTAGGATTCACTAGGAGTCATTAGAAGGAACTAGAGTGGAAATGAGTTAATTAAGGAGTTCTTGAGGCTTAGAATGGCCTAGAGTTGTCTAGGAGGAATTAAAGGCTAGGAGGGTGTATTAAACACACCCGATCATGTGATGAGGAATGCTAAGACTTGAGCAAAGATTTGGATGGAAAGGTGTATAATGCTTTAAGGTGATTTAGGTATGAACTAGAGAATAAAACAATGAGGAGTTTTGAGAAGCTTGTGTAAGTGTGATGATGTTAGTGGCGGACTAGTAAGGTTTAGTTAAATGGTAATGTGTGGACTTGGGTAATGGGAGTGAAAATGGTAGGAGAATGTTGTAAGTCGTCAAGGAAAATGACTAGAAACGTATAAGAGGTTATGATCATGAGAATGGTGAGTAAGTTGCATAAAGAAGTGGAAATGCCTAAGGAGGGCGTTGCATGGTTAAGGTAAATGAAGAACAAGGTCAAGGTGATAAGGTGATGAAAAGAAATGTATGGGTAAGCCCAAGAGTTTAAGAGTGATGAGTAACCAAAGGAAAGGAGAGGAATTTGTGCATGGATATGCAAGGTGACTTGAGGAAGTCTTGGTAAATGAACTGAAGATGGAAGATGATGTTTATGAAGTCCCAAACTGTTAAGGAGGGAACACTTGGGTTGGTTGAAGTTTTGGTAAGGTTATAAGTTGGAAATGTAAGGAAATAAGTGCTAAGTGTTAGGAGTTTTAAAGGAATTGAGTGAATGTTTAAGAAGATCTTTGGAAGTTGTTTTGGAGAGTTTGGTAGAAATTCTAAGGTGAGTTTAAGTGCCTAAATGGTATTAGGACACATGGGGGAACTTGTGGAGAAGTTTGGAGTTAAATGGGAATTTAGAAACAAGGTTCTGGAGCCGACCGACCTTAGGGACCGGACCTGCAAGGTCGGTCGAGCTCAGTTTACTACTACCGGAAAGAGTTTCTGGAACCGACCGAACTTGGGGACCGGACTTACAAGTTGGTCGGGCTTGTATTTTGTGTACGAATTGAGTCTCTGTAATCGACCGAACATGGGACCGAACTTGGCAAGTTCAGTCGGGCTTAGATATCCCACGGGGAAACTCTCGGGAATGGACCGACCTTGGGGACCGGACTTGCAAGGTCGGTCGGGGTGAAATTTTCAAACGGTAATGAGTTCTGGAATGGACCGACCTTGGGTAAGGTCGGTCGGTAAGGTCGGTCGACCCTAAAATGAAAAAAAAAAGAGAAAGAAACCCTAAGGAAGTTTAGTGGTATTAATGGTACCCTGTTAAGAGGGCATTGATGATTAGAGGTGTAAAGACCTAAGAGATTAAGGTAAGTATAAACTTAAAAGTTTAAGGTTAAGTTGTAAGATTAAGTTGTAAAACTTAAGAGGTGTTAGGTGGGAATCATTATGGGTTAAGCAAGTTAAATGAGTTGAATTAAGATAAGTGATTAACAACCTAAAACTGAATGAATGTTTTAGGGCTTGAGTATTTGGACTCCGGAAGAGAGTAAGCAACCGAACGACCGACGGTGAACGGTACAGTTCTTCTTGTGACTTGCTTGCTAACGAGGTGTCCCTCGGCTTGTGTGCTATTTGTTTTTGTGTGCTCACTAAACAAGATAAAGCATGCAACCGGAATATTATGTTTATTGTATTGTTGTGTGATGTTTGAAAACTAACACAACATACCGTGAGAACTTACTAACTAACGTTTAGTAAGGAAATGAGTGAGACTAAGGAACGCTCCCTAATATGGGTTGATATAAACCGAAAGAGGTTAACCAACAAACATGGTCTTGAGACTACTACTAACTGGAACTTGAGTGAGGAAACCCGAGACCGATCTCCGGTCATGCATGCTAAGGAAAAAAGGGGGATGGTATCTGAATCAGATCCGCCCTCCGCTTAAGGACTTGTCTTCGGACTTGTAGCCTAGGGCCGGTTGCCGGCTCAGCTACGCTGGACTCCGTCCAGGGTAGGTGGCATTAAGATGGTGCGGTGGGATCACCTAAATCCCAGGTTTGAAATTAAGCTACAACCATTCCCCTCCAGGAACGGTTTGTATACTGAGAGTAAGTTAAGGTTAAGATTAAGGTAAGGTTAAGATAAGTTGCAACCATTCCTCTTTAAAGGATGTTTGTATTATAAGACTAAGATAAGCTACATCCATTCCTTTTTAAGGATGGTTGTTTTAAGATTAAGATAAGTCTAAGATTGAGGTGAGATAAGGTTGGACTAAGATTAAGAAGGAATATAACTTAAAGAGTTCAATAATCAACTCTCTAACTAAGGGAACACATTTAAGTCGTTCATTGTGTGTGAACTTTGATTGTTCATATTTGGTTTGTTGTTTACTGCACTTACTATTATGTTGTGCATCTAATCAACCTCCATGCTATCGACAATTAGTCGTCGTAGCCACGTTAGCTTGGGGGCCATGAGAGGATCGTACCAGCATTCGTGCTGACCCCCTTTGGGGGCTGTTTTTACTATACAGGTGAACAACAGGAGGCGGCCGTCGTGAAAGAAAGAAGGGGATACAAGTGTTACGGTTAAGCGTGGCCTACGAGTTGTGCATGTACACTCGTATGGCAATTGAGTTAGTAAGATGTATAGGATGCGAGGGGATTGCAAGAAGGATATGTATTTGGTTAAGGTTGTTGTACTAATGTTCGGTATATTCTGTAGTCAGACCGTGGCGAGGTCCTGGAGTGTAAAGAATTCCGCTGTGACATGTATATATATATGCTGTTAAGTTGCGAGACCACATTTGGATTGAGTTGGGGTGTTACAAAAAGTGGTATCAGAGCGTAGTTACGCTCTAAAACAAGAAATACCGAACTTAGGAGAATATTGAGGTTGAGATTGAGTTATGGGTTAAGGGTTGAGAGATAGAGTGAGAGGTGCGTTAGTCAGGACTTCCCGGTGTTTACCGGATATCCATAGTACCTAGACCCGCCCTCCACATCCCTAACCCTGAATATGTGGAACAAACGCCAGAGAGAAGAAAGCCTTCTCTTACTCGGGGAAACCCGATCTGGCAGTTAGCTAACAGTAAGCAACACGAGAAATATCTTGTTGCACAACAGTTATGGAGAACTTGGAGGTTTTTAATGGAGCGCAGCAGAGAGAACACAGCGCTACCTATGAAATTCTATCAGTAAGGGAACGGTAATTACCGGCAACATGGGTCGACATGCTACGCAGTCGAGTTACACCGCAACACTGATGATAAGAAAAGCACTACGAGTGCATTGGATAAGAAAAGATAAGCGACATGAGTACCGGACAGCGGTCCGTGTGAGCATAACAGTGGGATAATACAAAGCATGAGGGTTAAGATTATTGGAAAGTCCAGTTAGAAATGGGAACTCCAGACCCCATACAATGAGGAAGGTTACAAGACCTGGCCGACGTAATGCGGATGACGGTAGAAACTCATACAATTGTATACCGAAATAGGACTACGATGTAGTGCCTAAAGGAGAATCATTACTTAGTGACCACAGCAAAGTATGTGGAAACGGGATTGAGGATTAAGACATAAGAAAATATTAAGGGGTTCCCTCAGGAAGAGGAACGCCCTGATGAATGACAGTACTGTCAAACAACAAGGAAACTGCCGGATGGTCAGTTATCCAAAATAAGATATTATCGAAGGAGTCCCGAGAACTACCAATTACATGGAAAATTAGAAGAAAGTATCACTACCAATGTACCTTGTACCGATAACCCATCCTGCATGGCGCACTTGCCATAGCAAGTGCTACCGCGGTTAAGCTACACGGAAAGCCATCATGGCAAGATAGGAGAACGCTACAGTTGTAACACATATTAATACCGGATTGTAAATCCATAGAAATGGAAAAATAAGACCTTGGAAAGGCCCGACGGCCTGACCATAATGAGATAAGGTGACACACCAGTCAGCCGGGAGCGGAACTTGGACATAATATTAGACCATATGGATGTTAGCTACAGTACAACGTATTACGACAACAATAACTGAAAGTGCGGTAAGAACACCAACCCGGATCTCAGGAGGAACCTAAGAGATCGCTCAATAATTCGAGCAAAAGCACTATGTAAGTAACAACATACATGGAATGTATCAAGAGATACAATAAAGGCAGTCGACTGAACGACTTCCAACAAGGATGGGATAAGACTCCCAGATTGATCACTAAGAATACCAGTAATAAGCATTCTTCAATGAAGATGTTGGAAAACCCAAAAACAAGGGTAAAAGAGAATAAACGTAAGCTATAACCTGCTGAGGATTAAAGACGTACAACCCTGGAAAAGGAAAGCTCAGAGGACTACCCCTACAGAGCGGGCATAGTCGAGCCAAATAACTGATGAATGACAGCTAATACTGTTCGTCTAACTCATCAACACCCAAGAATGATTGATCATCAACGGGTGGCGCAGTCAACGGAAGTTGAACGAAGCGTTGAGATGGAAGTATAAGATGACGGGATGATATCCAGCTTGGACACCGTAAGGCAAACGCCTAATATGAACCTAACCTTGATTGTTAAAAGACATAAGTCTAGTAAAATGACAGTATATTCGAGGACACTAAGTAACCTCAGATCTCCTGAATAAACTTCCATAGCAGGAAGCAGGATGCAACAACTTACTATGAAACCCGATACTACATTTAATATGTAACTTAACGGTGGATAGTGTTCAAAGGACCAGAACCTATAAGGATGACCTACAGATAAATAAGAGTGCAAGTAATGGACTGAGGCGTTATGCACTAAGAGCCTACGAGCCAAGGATGTTAACCACATCAGAGCCCGAGGCACAGTAAGTTGTAAGAGAGCTTATTCAAGCCATAAAGGAACTACAAGGTGTAGATGAGAACGGTTACAAACCTATAACTTAGATTGTGGAAAATATTGCCAAGAAAAGGCACCGATGAAAAAAATGAGATAGTACATTGGCAGGGGCGGAGAACGAACCATGCCTTTTAGGGTGGGGATACCTCTCCTTGCTGTGAGGCCACGAGTGGGAATGAACCCCTCAAAAGAGCTTTCACTTATTAGAAATGTAATATGATTTATCTTTAGAGAATGAGAAAACTGTAAACTTGAGATTTACCTTAGAAAATACCAGATACACTTGAGTAATAAGAAGGTTGCAGAGATAGACCCCATATCCAACACCCAGGATGTAAGAATTAGTGATCGTCAGAGATAAAACATTGTGAGTGCACATTATGGCACGTCAATTAATCAACGCTCAGAAAAGCTTGTGATTAGTGAATGACTTCTTCAGGAACGGTTAAATTACATGGTAAGCAACGCCATAAGGAGGAAAGAATGCAAGGGAAATCAGCCTATTTACGAGTCTGCGATTTAAGCAGAACATCTTCATATAAGAGTCAACTATTTTACAACACGGTACGGCAACCGCCATACACCGGAATGAGAGAACTCCCAGTGGTTTACACCAGAAGGGATTGAGTATAAGGTAAGACATTAGAATAAGTGAGTAAGGAGTTGCACCATCAATGGGCAGCATGGTAAGGGCCAACTACCACGGTAGTAGTGGTCGTGAGTACAATAGTTGGATAAGTGGATTAAGTCATGGTGCGCGGTAAGGCGACCATTATGTATGAGCCGTCAAATATTGACACTGAGGCAATTAGATTTATGAGTTAAGACCAGCATGAGTAAGGAAATAAGATGGTAGACGACTGTGCATTGGTGCCAGTAGTCTGGACCTTGACAGTCGTCTGGACCTGGTTAGGTAAGATTTCACAGGAAGCACACTACCCATTCTTAAGGAACTGGAAGTGCATTCCTAATAGAATGAATATGAGAAAGAAGATAAGAAGCTCTATGGAAAGAGACCTAAGCTACTAAGAAAATAGAATCAATACGGAATACAGAAAGGAGCTGGAGCATACCATACCCAAGAACACAGTAAATGGACTTCCCTTGATTAATTTCAAGAAGAACAATAAATGTTATTATGGAACGATGAAAGAGGAGATCGACAACAGAATACTTCATAATTAGCAATAGCTAAACGTGTGACGGACACTATGAGTTTACTAAAACGAGACGTGGGACGACTGCACCCCACAGGGGCTTGCAGGCCTGAGACGCTCATTTATGATGAGTTGGGTAAGTAGTAATGTACCAGTAAGGTACCCATGCATGTAGACGAGTGGTGTAAGGAACACGGGAGGTAGTCGACTCCGTACCACGGACAACGACACAAGATCAGACAAGAGCAGCCATTACCACAAACAGTCGAGAGAAGAATTCAGTTGAACCGCAACGTAAGGGAATCAGAGAACAAATAATTAAGAACTAGGAAGTGCGAAGAACACGGATTGTTAAGCACAGACATTGGACATGTCTTAAAGTGTTAAGGATAAGACTGTAAACCGCAATAAGCACTAAACAGTAGTTTCAGATTAAGGGTCATCCTCAGACCAAAGGTCAGTTGGGGAGAACAATTTAGACATTCGAGAAAATACTAAGAGTATGAGCATAAGATCTTCAAGGAGAATGGATAGACGAGTTACAACTCATTAAGGCCGTGTATATATAAAGATAACACGTGTCCATTGAGAGACCAATATTCCTAAACTGTAAGGAGGCAGAAGGATATACAATACTATGGACGATTAGAAAGGCAGTTAAGCCTAAGATTATCAGAGTCGAGCAGTGGAAGCTAGCAGACCACTACCTTTGAGATTAGACCAAACTAAGTTAAGGAAACGGTATAAGTATCGTTAAGAATCCTCGATACAGAGACTAAGTCATTTCTGATCGAATTATAAGTAAGATAGATGACGTGAAAGCTAGAATGCTTGGTGAGAATTAGACATCTTGAACTTATGTTCAAGGATGATATGATGCTGATTACGTGGGCGTAATCCATTTTAAGGGGGGTAGAGCGAAAACCGCTCAGCGTATGTTGTGTACGGAGTACATAAACTACGGTGTGCATAGCACAAAATGACTTGAGAATATGTTTTACATAAACATTTTGAGATAAATCATGGTTATTGCACACGGAAGATGTGAATACCATACATATTAGGTACTTATCTTGTTAACTCCGGTGTGAGTACAAGTTAAGAGAATTAAGGAAGAGGAATAAGGAGATTTAAGAAATAAGGAATATATATGAGGTATGAGTCGATATGAGACTATGTGTGAGATAAGAATAAGATAACACTATGAGATATTATTTGATATGAGTATGAGGAAGGAAATAGTAATGCTATATGGTATGAGACGGTGGAAGTTGGTATGAGACTGATATAGAACTTAGTAGGAATTTAAGTCTTGAGGTAATTACTAAGAGATGAATCGGGAATGTTTGATGGACTGAGTCCACACTTTGGAGATGTATGATTATGATTAGAAGAACTAAAAAGATAGGAAATTGGACATGAGTGAATTATGTGGATGTTTGAAAATGATGTGGGAGGTGGAACTTGATTTCTAGGGATCAAGGGAAACTGAACACAAATTGGAGTGGAAGGATAGTTCGACACTGATGCTGATCACACCAGGGTTGGATGATTCCTGAAACTCCCTACCAGTGGTCACAATTAAATCACACTATGGATAGAGGCCATAGGATAAAACGAAATTGGAGTTGACTCTATTTTTAATTAGAGGAATTATTCCTCACATGACCTCGTAAAAAGGATTACCTTTTTACTGAGTCTCGCCCATGAAGTCGAGGACGCACGAGCCTTTGTCTTCGGACCGGTGACATGGGGAGAGCAGCGTGTTTTGTATTCTGGCCCATGGTGATGAGGACGAATGAGCCATTGTCTATGGACCGGTGACATGGGAGAATGCGTTGGAAAGAAAATTATGTGAATGTTTTAATCATCAAAAGAAACAAGGAGAATTTTGAGTGCTATACATGCTTAAGCATGTTGTGTGATATTTAAGAATAAGATATGGAGGACTTAAGGATTCAATGAGTTTAAGTATACATAAGTATGATCCATGTGATCTATGGAATGAGGTAAGACATGTATTTTAATAAGATAAGATGCATGGGAACTTTGGGGACAAAGTTCTTTTAAGGGGGTAGATTGAAATACCCCAACCTAAGTATGCTAAGTAAACATCAAATCATGATGTAGTAAGGCTAAAATATGCCTTAGAAAGATTGGTAGACAATTTAAACCAAGGAAAACACAAGAAAATGCCTTAAGGGCAATTAGGGCAATTAGAAATATGCTAAGCTAGCTATGGAGAGACTGGGTGAGTACCCAAATATCATGATAAGACCTTAGTAATATTCTAATGGTCATTTTAAACCAATTACCAAAGAAAACCAAGCTTGAAAACAAGTTAAAACACAAAATGTGCTTTAAGAAGTCTTAAAGCACATTTTTGAGAAATTATCTTAGAATTGAGTTTTGAGTGGCTAAATGCCCATCATTACTCTTTAATCAATATGTGTACTAATAGTATCACATTAGGAAGCCTAAATCAATGGGAAATCAAAAATTTCACGAATATGTGCACTAATTAGTGAATAGTGCCAAATAGTGACTAGTTTAAGTTTTAATCAATATAAGCTAATTAGTTGGTCAACAAAGACCATGACTAGCCTTATTTAAGAGGGGGGGGGGCGGTTTTCTAAGGATGAGTCACCATAGACTTCATCAAATAAGGAAGAAAAGAAGAGATAAGTAAAAGGAGTACTATTTGCTTTATTAAAGCAAATATCTTATATTAGCCCACTTTTCTTCTTCTCTCTCTTAATTTCTCTTCTTCCCACGGTTTCTTCTTCCCTTCTCTTGCTCCAAAACCGAGAAAGCTTCATCCATGGGTGCTCCACCTTCAAATGCTCTCCAAGTGTTCATCTTTGCTCCAAATCAAAAACTAAGTATAGATTTCTCTTAGTTAGGCCAAGACCTATCTTTCTATCTTTTCAAATCTTTCAAAGCTCAAGTTTGGTGCCATGAGAAAACTCCATTGATGGAGGAAAATCAAGTTTGAAGAGCTCATTAGCTTCTCCATTCTCTTAAGGTAAAGAAAATGTAAGAAAAATCATGTTTCCATCACATCCTCACCCTGGCCGAAAATTTACTACTCATGGGGCTTTGTTTTATGCCTTATTCTAGCTTGTTTCATTCACCAAGGACTAGTGGAGGTCCTCTTTCATTCAATGCCCAAGTCTACTTTGAGACTTCAAAGGTAATCATCCACTTTTATGCCTTAGAACACATTTCTAACCTAGGTTTCATTCCTTGAGGCTAGTGTATTGTTTAGTACTCATGTGAGTCATTGAATATTGGTTAGAACATTGGCAAGGAAGTTTAAGTGGTGGCCGATATTCATTCAAGAAGAAGGTCTAAGGAGGAAGATAAGATAAGCTTGAGAAAACAAGGTAAATTACTTACCTAATGGTGGTTTAAGGTTTAAGGAATGAGTTTTAGATGAGTACCAATGTAGCCTAGGGCTTACATTAGGTAATGGGTTATGTAACCTAAGAAAAAGAACTTAAATAAGCTTATGAACTTGTGACTAAGGGCCAATGGGAATGAGTTAGTAATATAAGTTTAAGATGAGTCTTAAGAGCATTATAACTACTATGAGATTGATGGGTGTATTTGCAGGTTGAAAGCTTAATATGTGGGAAATTCAGTGTTTAAGTTTAAGTCATTGAAGGGCCTAAGAGCCATGTCATTTAAGAGCCTTGGTGCTATGCAATTTAAGATTATTGCAATATGTTGAGTTTGTTGTGAATGAGTTGGATTGGGTGAGAAAATAAGATGAGAAAGAACTTGATGTGTGTGAGACGGTTGAGTGAGGAAAACAATGCATTTGGGCATGATAATATACTAGAGAAGCTATGGCGAAATTTGAGTAGAAAACAAAGTGCTTAAGTGGTGGTGGTGAGTTGATATGACCTAGGATTCACTAGGAGTCATTAGAAGGAACTAGAGTGGAAATGAGTTAATTAAGGAGTTCTTGAGGCTTAGAATGGCCTAGAGTTGTCTAGGAGGAATTAAAGGCTAGGAGGGTGTATTAAACACACCGAAATCATGTGATGAGGAATGCTAAGACTTGAGCAAAGATTTGGATGGAAAGGTGTATAATGCTTTAAGGTGATTTAGGTATGAACTAGAGAATAAAACAATGAGGAGTTTTGAGAAGCTTGTGTAAGTGTGATGATGTTAGTGGCGGACTAGTAATTTTTAGTTAAATGGTAATGTGTGGACTTGGGTAATGGGAGTGAAAATGCTAGGAGAATGTTGTAAGTCATCAAGGAAAATGACTAGAAACGTATAAGAGGTTACGATCATGAGAATGGTGAGTAAGTTGCATAAAAGAAGTGGAAATGCCTAAGGAGGGCGTTGCATGGTTAAGGTAAATGAAGAACAAGGTCAAGGTGATAAGGTGATGAAAAGAAATGTATGGGTAAGCCCAAGAGTTTAAGAGTGATGAGTAACCAAAGGAAAGAAGAGGAATTTGTGCATGGATATGCAAGGTGACTTGAGGAAGTCTTGGTAAATGAACTGAAGATGGAAGATGATGTTTATGAAGTCCCAAACTGTTAAGGAGGGAACACTTGGGTTGGTTGAAGTTTTGGTAAGGTTATAAGTTGGAAATGTAAGGAAATAAGTGCTAAGTGTTAGGAGTTTTAAAGGAATTGAGTGAATGTTTAAGAAGATCTTTGGAAGTTGTTTTGGAGAGTTTGGTGGAAATTCTAAGGTGAGTTTAAGTGCCTAAATGGTATTAGGACACATGGGGGAACTTGTGGAGAAGTTGGAGTTAAATGGGAATTTAGAAACTAGGTTCTGGAGCCGACCGACCTTAGGGACCGGACCTGCAAGGTCGGTCGAGCTCAGTTTATACTACCGGAAAGAGTTTCTGGAACCGACCGAACTTGGGGACCGGACTTACAAGTTCGGTCGGGCTTGTATTTTGTGTACGAATTGAGTCTCTGTAATCGACCGAACATGGGACCGAACTTGGCAAGTTCAGTCGGGCTTAGATATCCCACGGGGAAACTCTCGGGAATGGACCGACCTTGGGGACCGGACTTGCAAGGTCGGTCGGGGTGAAATTTTAAACGGTAATGAGTTCTGGAATGGACCGACCTTGGGTAAGGTCGGTCGGTAAGGTCGGTCGACCCTAAAAATGAAAAAAAAGAAAGAAACCCTAAGGAAGTTTAGTGGTATTAATGGTACCCCGTTAAGAGGGCATTGATGATTAGAGATGTAAAGACCTAAGAGATTAAGGTAAGTATAAACTTAAAAGTTTAAGGTTAAGTTGTAAGATTAAGTTGTAAAACTTAAGAGGTGTTAGGTGGGAATCATTATGGGTTAAGCAAGTTAAATGAGTTGAATTAAGATAAGTGATTAACAACCTAAAACTGAATGAATGTTTTAGGGCTTGAGTATTTGGACTCCGGAAGAGAGTAAGCAACCGAACGACCGACGGTGAACGGTACAGTTCTTCTTGTGACCTGCTTGCTAACGAGGTGTCCCTCAGCTTGTGTGCTATTTGTTTTTGTGTGCTCACTAAACAAGATAAAGCATGCAACCGGAATATTATGTTTATTGTATTGTTGTGTGATGTTTGAAAACTAACACAACATACCGTGAGAACTTACTAACTAACGTTTAGTAAGGAAATGAGTGAGACTAAGGAACGCTCCCTAATATGGGTTGATATAAACTGAAAGAGGTTAACCAACAAACATGGTCTTGAGACTACTAGTAACTGGAACTTGAGTGAGGAAACCCAGGACCGATCTCCGGTCATGCATGCTAAGGAAAAAAGGGGGACGGTATCTGAATCAGATCCGCCCTCCGCTTAAGGACTTGTCTTCGGACTTGTAGCCTAGGCCGGTTGTCGGCTCAGCTACGCTGGACTCCCGTCCAGGGTAGGTGGCATTAAGATGGTGCGGTGGGATCACCTAAATCCCAGGTTTGAAATTAAGCTACAACCATTCCCCTCCAGGAACGGTTTGTATACTGAGAGTAAGTTAAGGTTAAGATTAAGGTAAGGTTAAGATAAGTTGCAACCATTCCTCTTTAAAGGATGGTTTGTATTATTAAGACTAAGATAAGCTACATCCATTCCTTTTTAAAGGATGGTTGTTTTAAGATTAAGATAAGTCTAAGATTGAGGTGAGATAAGGTTGGACTAAGATTAAGAAGGAATATAACTTAAAGAGTTCAATAATCAACTCTCTAACTAAGGGAACGCATTTAAGTCGTTCATTGTGTGTGAACTTTGATTGTTCATATTTGGTTTGTTGTTTATTGCACTTACTATTGTTTGTGCATCTAATCAACCTCCATGCTATCGACAATTAGTCGTCGTAGCCACGTTAGCTTGGGGGCCATGAGAGGATCGTACCAGCATTTGTGCTGACCCCCTTTGGGGGCTGTTTTTACTATACAGGTGAACAACATGAGGCGGCCGTCGCGAAAGAAAGAAGGGGATACAAGTGTTACGGGTTAAGCGTGGCCTACGAGTTGTGCATGTACACTCGTATGGCAATTGAGTTAGTAAGATGTATAGGATGCGAGGGGATTGCAAAAAGGATATGTATTTGGTTAAGGTTGTTGTACTAATGTTCGGTATATTCTGTAGTCAGACCGTGGCGAGGTCCTGGAGTGTAAAGAATTCCGCTGTGATATGTATATATATATATGCTGTTAAGTTGCGAGACCACATTTGGATTGAGTTGGGGTGTTACACTCCATCTTACTAACTCTTTTGCTATTTTTGATAAGGGCACCGCTCCCCCCGCCACCCGCCCCTCTCCCCACACCCCTCCTCTATGAATATCGCAATTTGGAATGGCAGGGGCTGCAACAACCGCCCCAAGCTCCTTGAAATCCAAAAATTTGTGGCTAACAACAATCTTTGTGCATTTGGCATTCTTGAAACTCACGTCTCGATTAATAATCACCAAGCTATTATTACTCATTTTTTTTCCGCTTGGAGCTTTTTCCATAAGTACGGGACACACCACAGCGGGCGCATCTGGGTTCTCTTTAACCCCTATCTTATTTCCCTCACTCCCATCCATTGCTCTGACCAAATCCTTTCTTGTAAGGCCTCAATCCCTGGCTCCCTTGATTTTACCATCTCGTTTGTCTATGGAAGGAACAACCCTTCCCTTAGGACTCATCTCTGGGAGGACATCATCCACCCTAGTCAGGGCAATTTAGGCCCTTGGGTGGTAGCTGGGGATTTCAATAATATCCTATATGCTCAAGATAGACTGAGTAGCCGCAACCCTCACCCGAGAGACTACCGAGACTTTGCCGGCTGTGTTTCCAGGGCTGAGTTACAAGATCTTCGATTCTACGGGAGGTTCTTTACTTGGTGGAACAACCAATTTGATCACAGTCGGATCCTAGGGAAAATTGACCGAGTCTTAGTCAATGAGGCATGGATCTTGGCTTATCCAACCAGCTATGCATCCTTTCTTCCTCCTCTAGTCTCAGATCACAGCCCTATGATCATTTCCCTTCCCGCCCCCACCCCCCGTAGAAGGACCTTTAAGTTCCTTAACTTCTGGACAAGAGACCCCTCCTTTCTCCCCCTCGTCCAGGAGGCGTGGGATAGGCCCACTCAAGGTAGTCGGCTCTACTTTATCGTTCAAAGGCTGTGTCACCTCAGATCTGGGCTCGTTTCTCTCCACAAAACGGAATTTGGGACCCTAGGGGGCAAGGGCCAGAAGATTAGAGAGGAGCTCAGCGATGTTAAAAAAAGACTGGATCTTGACCCTTGGAACATGACCTTAATCTCCCACGAGAAATCCCTGAGGAACAACCTTCTTGTAAGGGATTTCCATGAGCTTTTGTTCCTCCGCCAGCTCTTGAAATCCCACTGGCTTAAGCAGGCGGACTCCAATACTTCCTTTTTTCATAGAGCCATTAAAGTAAAAAGGAATAAAAACTCAATTGCATCGATTACTAATGATCTTGGTGAAGTTCTCAATTATCCAGCTGATATTGAGAACTGTCTAGTTGCCCACTGTCGTCAGTCTCTTGGCTCTAGAGCTCCCACGCTTCACTCCCTAGCCAATCTCAACCTGAATAATGATAGAGCGCTCGATAATGCCTCTTGGCCCCTCTTAAGCAGGCTTGTCCAGAATGACGAGGTAAAATCTGCCCTCTTTTCCATAGGTGATGATAAAGCCCCTGGCCTGGATGGTTACACTGCCAAATTTTTCAAAGCAGCCTGGGCCCTTATAGGTGCGGACATATGTGATGATATCAAAAGCTTCTTCCACAGTGGTAGGCTACTCAAAGAGATTAATTCCACCCTCATCACTCTCATCCCAAAATCAGATAATGCCTCGTCTTTGGGGGACTACAGGCCTATCTCATGCTGCAACACTCTATACAAAATCATCAACAAAACTTACAGAAAGGCTCAAGAGTGTCCTCCCCTCCATTGTGAATCCCAGTCAAGCGGCCTTCATCAAAGGCCGCCTTATCTCGGATAACATTCAGCTCTGCTCTTGCCTTATGAAGAACTATCAAAGAGTCAATATCTCCCCTCGATGCATGATGAAGGTGGATATTAGAAAAGCTTTCGACACCGTCGACTGGATATTTCTCCAGGATACCCTATCCTTTCTAAACTTTCCCCGGAGTTTAGTAACTGGATTATGCAATGTGTCACTACCGCCTCCTTTGCAATCAACATCAATGGCTCCCCCTCTGCCTCTTTTAAAGAGGAGCGAGGGCTACGCCAAGGAGACCCCCTATCTCCTTATCTCTTCGCGCTTGTTATGGACATGCTCTCTAGGCCCCTCGACCAGCTTCACGATACTCCAGGCTTTCATTACCACCCCTCATGCAAATCCTTCCGGATCACTCACCTCTTTTTTACTGATGATGCTCCTTTATGCAGGGGTGACCATAATTCCATCTCCCACATGCGCAACCAAGTCAACCTCTTCTCTAATGCATCTGACCCTAATGCTCAACCCTACTAAATCTGACTTATTCCTTGGGGGGGCTTAGCCCTTGCTGAATCAATCTGCCAACTTACGGGTTTTAACCAGGAGACCTTCCCCTTTCGCTACCTAGGCATTCCTATCACTACTAGGAAACCTAGAGCTATGGATTTCAATCCCCTTCTGGACAGTATCCATAAAACAATCAATTCGTGGGGGAGTAAATCCCTCTCCTTTGTAGACCGTCTCTCTCTCATCCAAAGTACCCTCTTTGGTATTGTGGGTTTCTGGGCCTCCTACTTCTCTATTCCCAAGAACGTTATCAAAAGAATCACGAATTGCTTCCGCTCGTACCTTTGGTCTGGAGAGGCAGACAAAAGCTCCACCCCCTCCGGTGGCTTGGAGCATAGTCATGAACACTAAGAAAATGGAGGTCTTGGAATTAAGGACATCCACAAATGGAATTTGTGCTTCATGCTAAAGACCATCTCCGCCATAACCCATGACCTGGAGCGCTTGCGGATTCAATGGATCCATAAGATTTTCCTGACTAATCTTAACTTTTGGTCGACCTCTACCAAAGGTAACGACCCTTGGACTTGGAAAGCTATTCTTCATGCTAGAGACTGGTGGATAGAACAATGTGGATCTCCCAATGACGCATATTCTCTATTCAGCTCCTACCCCGCTCACTCTAGGGTTAGCTTGTTGTATAATGATGTTATCCCATCCCGACCCTTTCCTTGGTACAATATCTGTTGGAATACTTGGTCCACCCCTAAAGCCGAATTCATATTGTGGATTACTCTTAAAAATAGACTAAAAACTTGTGATAAGCTCCAATCTTGGGGCATATGTCTTGCTAATAGATGCTGGCTCTGTGAGCGTGCTCAAGAGACAAGCAACCACCTCTTTTTTCATTGCAGGTTCTCTAACAGGATATGGTGGATCATCTGTGACTGGTTGGGGATCCCCATAAACCGAAAAAGCCTCCGCAACTGCTCATCTTGGATCAGCTGCTACTGTAAGAGACACCAGCCCATTGACTTAGTGAAAAAAGCGGCGGTTGCTAATGTTGTCTACTATATTTGGATTGAAAGATGCAAGCGCGTCATGGCCAGCCAAGCTAGAGACTCCTCTCTCATTATTTTCGACATCAAAGCTGCCATCAAAGCCATCATCTGGACGAAGATGGGGAATTCCAGCAAAGACTCAGATTGGGTTGATAGGGTCCTCTGCTCCCAAAAGATTTGATTGTTGTTGACAATTTTTTGTACATCCTAGGGTCTTGTCTTTTGGATCTGTGATTGGGGTGTTTTTGCCAGCACTACACTGTTTTGTTTGCTTCATCGCTTGGAAGCTTTTGTATATCCATCTTTCCCCGATGTGATGCCCCCGTTTAGTTATCAGAGATATAGGGCTTCTATGTATCTAACTCTTCTGAAAATCTTTGCAATTTATATATACACATCATTTTAAAAAAAAGAATATGGTTTAATTTGCATATTAACTATTAAGAGAAAACAATCAAAAAATCAATCTCACAATTCATAACAAATTTCTACATAAGCAAGTAGACAAAAAAAAAAAACAATACGAAAGTTTGTACTGTTTTGTCATAAAAACTACTATCTAACGTCCTTTTTTATCAAAATGAAAGAAGTATCAAATGTCATTGAGACTACTAAGAACATATATAGATAGATATATAGTCTAAATAAAAATATAAGAGAGTTAATTTCAAATTTAAATTCAGTTTCTTACTTATATTTTTATATGACGATACGCTCTGATTTGTACCAAATAACTAATATTAATATTAAGAATACAATATTTAAATTTCAACGAAATTTATTTATTTAGATCTCATTGCAATCATAACTTTTTACCATATAACTAATGATAAGATCACAATAGTTAAAGATCAATGAATGATATTTAAAAACGATGGGATTTGAAACTACTAAGAACATAATATTTAAAAAACTCATTGATAAATTTATGAAAACTATTTGATTTAAAAACCATTAAGAACACAAAATTTGAACATTAAATGGTTTATTTTTTTTATAAAATAATCTCATAACAAGCTTCTATTTGTAAATAAATAATATATAGAACATACTATCTAAAATATTAATAATGAAAATTTGAAAGCTGTTAAGAGCTCTATATTTTATAAAACTCAATGATACTTTTCTTAAATCTCATAAAAATCTTATTTTGTACCCAATAACTAACTTTAATTAAGAACACAATATTTAAAAAAATCAATGATTTTGAAAATAATGAAATAGGAAGGACTTTATGAAATACCCGTGAAATTTGAGTTAGGATAAGTATAATATATACTCAATACGAGTAAGTTAATCATTATGTTAGAACGAATATAGAATAATGACTAGTACAAGGTTAGTGTGTTGTTGGGCCAAGGAAGTTAAAACGATTACCTTACTTTTCCTTGATCTTCCTAAATTGATTATAGTTATATATACCTTCCTTATTTTCTCCTAGATTACTTAAAACTAATATCTCGATATCCTACTGTCGTTATAACGTCTCCATTTTAGGATTTTGATTCTATTTTATTTCTCCCAAATTAATTATGTGCTGATAAAATCCTTTATCTTCTCATGATTTATTCAGTATTATTATTATTCTAGTCTTACATTAGCATAACACTATTTCTTCTTATTGAATTAATGATGTTGTTCTATTTGTATTTTCTCTCATCTCAAAAT
Source organism: Limonium bicolor (assembly GCA_023374045.1). NCBI lineage: Eukaryota > Viridiplantae > Streptophyta > Magnoliopsida > Caryophyllales > Plumbaginaceae > Limonium > Limonium bicolor. Next base: position 19,763,966 of record CM041781.1, read on the forward strand.
AAACATTTTAAATTCCTCCTTGGAGATATTCACGCTCATCTTTATCCCTCCACAATAGCCGAATTATTTTTCCTTCTCACCTTATTTCAAATTAGAAAACTATTCCTTTATTTTCTAATCAGTTATTTGTTAGAAATCTAGCTTGTCCTTCCCGTTATTCACAATACTAATTATTTATCATACCTTTCAATATTATTTATAACACTAGTTATTTGAAACCTATTCCAAATTATTTACAATACTAACTATTTCTTTCTTCTTTTAAAATTGATTACATTTTTATCTAGTTAATATTATTCCTTTCTTTGCACAATTTATTTCTATTTAAATCACGACAGTCCCGGTCATCTCTTCATCCTCAAGCAATGTCATTACGCTCTTTCTCTCCAAAACTCCCAAACTCCCATTCTTCTTCCTGCTTTTGTCAAGTCTCTTCCCTGGTGCCAATTTAGAATTATGATGGATAAAGTCTACTACTTAGATAATATTTCAATTTATTTAGTTGTGATTAGTAGTTTCTGATTGTTGGTCAATCTGAATTTAGACCCCGACTACGACGGTGGGTGCTACCAGTGATTCTGTCAGATTGTCCCCTGCGGTTGTGTGATAGATCAATGTATGATTCCTATGCTCATAGATCAATTTGTTTGAGAATTTAATGTTTGAGAAATTTTGGAAATTTTTGGAGCTTCGATTTTATAATTATTGGAAGATGATTTTGGCCCCGGTTAGGGATTTTGAATTGGGGTTTGTCCCCGAGTGTGAATTGATTGGAATTTATTAGTGGTGATTTGATTAAAGGATTTTGGGAGCTTTTCACAGGAATAATTACTTTAACGATGGAGCCCATAGGTGCTCCATATCCATTGTTGATACTTGGTATCTAATCTGTTATATATACTTACGTTGCGGATAGTCAAACGCAGTTAAGCTCTATGATCTACTCTATGGACTGATGTTTCATAGGGGGTGTGCACACTTAAGGACTTAGGGTGAGGTGGTGTTTGACAGTCCCATAGGTGACTGCCCGTGATAATATGTTGGGGGTCCCATAGGTGACCTCCGTGTTTGGTTGTGATTGTTTTCTGATGAAAGCTCCCTACTGTGGATGATTATCTTGTTTGCAGGAAAATGGTTTAATTGCTCGTATTTCTTCCGTTCGATTGATAAACTAGTAAAAGGAATTTTAAAATGTATTTTGCACAATGAGATATGATTTACTCAGTTTTTCTGATTTACGTGGTCCCTTCATGTTTTTGTCTATGGTTTTCTGATCGCAGGTAATGGTTACTGAAGTTGGGGACTAGGAAATGCGCTATCACATAGATTAGGAAATTTGGAACTGTTTCTGAAACATTATGTTGAATTGTGTTGTTTAGAATACAAAGTTTGGGTTGCTATGTTCGAATCTCGATAACTGGTTTATTACATTTTGAGCTTCTATACTTTTGAGATACATTGATTAAACGTTTGATTTTGTTTGAGATTGTTGGAATTATAGCCTGAGCACTTAAAGATTGAGTGTGGTGGTAGCACTATGGATTCAAGTATTTTCCGCTGTATGTTATGGTAACATTTACTACTTTTGCTTATGAGATATTCATAATATTTTGACCTTAAACTCCGCAATCATTTTATGCTCTTTCAGCCTCTGCTTACATTCTGAATTTCACAAATCTTGACCTGTCCGAACGTGTTCGGACAAGCCCCGAGAAGCATTTTATTTTTCTATGTCTGGGTGTGTCTGAACCTCTATCCAAACTTACATGTCTGGACAGCATGCGAGGATGGGTCTGAACTGTAAGTCTCGGCATTTGTCTGAACTTACATGTTCGGACCAATGTTCGGACCACGAATGGATTTTTATCGAAACTTGTGTCTGAACTTACATGTTCGGACGCTATTATATTTTGACGCTCGACTTGTGTCCGAACTTCAACGTTCGGACACAAGTTCAGACACTTTGATTCCCTCGGTGTGTTTTCTCTCGATTTGTGTCCGAACGTCAATGTCCGGACACAAGTTCGGGCAAAGTTTGTTTTGTAGTTTTAAGACTCGTTTGAGGTCCGTTTTTAAAACCATTTACGGCGTTAGATCCGTAGCGACGTGTTCCTTCATTTAAGGCAAAAATCTAGGGTGTTACACTTTAACATTAAATTTAACAAATGTCAAGAAAACAAATTAGAAACTAGAAAAAATATGACGAAATGTAATTATGTAGTAGCCAAAAATAAATACAATATAATATTGCTATAACAAATTTTTCGAAATCATTTTAAAATATTGGAATTGGTCTGATTTTTTTTATTAAGAAGAAGCAAAACATAAATTTATTTTAGATTTGGTACTATAGCGGCCAATAATGGAGGGTAAATAGGTCCCCCATGAGGCTTGATATATTTATCGATTACCCTTCTTTTTATCATTCAGGCCCATCTACGGTTAAAATTATACTATATGATATCCATCGGTTTAATAAATATATAAGGGATCATTACGTCGTCTACCTATGACATTTGGTGAAATTACATCTCAATTTCTATGGTTTCAGAAATTACTTTTTCACCCATGACATTTGTAACGACCCCAAACACGGGCTAAACGTCAGGGCCGTTACACGCCGCGTGCTATAATACCTAAGTCACGCAAGGCTCCAATCCGAACACACGATAATTAACCAAAACAGAATACTTGTATAAATATCCAAAGTTTACAAAACGTAATCAAGGGGTAATCGTAATCTATGACGCTTGAAGGCTACAAATATAGAAGTTCGAGTCAGATAAAAAGTCAATAATGATGTGCCAATGCATAAACAGAAAGTGAAAACTAAACTCCAAGCTCGTGCAGTAGCGGATCCAGAAGCTTTGTCTTGAGGGGGGGCAAATTTTTTTTGACACTGTCACTCTTTAAAATATATTATGTCATTTTGTACTTTTCAAAAATTGATAAGAGCATTTGACAAATTTTTAAAAGTTTCAGGGGGGCCGGTGCCCCCCCTTTGGATCCGCCCCTGAGCTCGTGATCTCCAGCTATAGATCAATTTGCAAATATTAATATGTTGTGGAAAGGGGTGAGCAACCATAGCTCAGTAAGCTAGCGACCGTCATCATTGAGGTCGATCAAAGCAATTGAAACGGAAGCGAAAGTAGTTGGTAATTATAATAGAAATTTGCAATCAGATGGAGGTGAGAGACATATCAACAGCTAGAATGGAATACACAGGTTCCCAGTTCAGAGAAACGTTTAGAGTCACAAACAGAAGGGGGGACACTAGCCAAAGCATAACACTTAGAAGGTTCGGGGACCCACAGATCTACCAGATCTCTCGGCAACGTAGAAATGACCTAAAAGGGCCAAAAGGTATGTCAACCCCACAGAACAGAAAGGGAATGACCCACACTTAGAATGACGTCTACATGGTATACCACGGAATAGCTCGACCCAGCCATTCACGGCTTAGAAGCAGTGACTAGGTGCTAAAACAGAAAGGTTGCAAAACGGATGCAAACTTGCATTAAAATGCCCAAAACTCAGAGGAATCAATAGTACAAACTTAGGAGAATACAACCCCACAAACGTATCGTAAAACGGAGCAAGGACGAACAATTTGGCAAAAACAGAGGGGTGTTCGGACATGCATCCGAACTTGCATGTCTGGAGACAATGCGAAATCAAAACTGTGAGACATCCGGACTTGTGACCAACCTTGCAAGTCCGGACGGAGTTCGAAAGCATAAATGCGGAAGGAACAGAGATCATGTTTGGACTTGCGTCCGACCTTGCAAGTCCGGACAAATTTTTTGGAAAAAGACAGGGTGATGTCTGGACATGTGTCCGAACATGTAAAGTTCGGACACTAGTCGAGAGCAAAATCTGAAAACTTTATGAGGCGTCCAAACTTGTGTCCAGGCTTGCAAGTCCCGACGCAATCCAAAAATGCAGCCCAGAATCGTCCTCGCATTCTGTCCGGACATGCATGTCTGGACAGATGTTTGAATGCATTGAAAAACTCAGAAAAAACTGCGGCACTAGACGGCCTGTTCGGACATACAAGTTCGGACAGACGTCCAGACATCGTAAAAACTACAATTCCAGAATCGATAGAGAGCATACGAGCACAAATAAAACCAATACTAAATCATCAGAAGTTCCAGAATTCGAAGAGCAATTTACCGCGGGGGTTTATACTACCAAAACGCAATCAAAACCATCTTAAAACACCAACCAAAACACATACGCAAAGTAGAATTTAAGACTTGTAAATTAGTTCTCCCCACGGGTGAACGTTCACACCGAATTAAGTAACCATCTACCTCGATTAGCAGAAACTTGTCATTGATCTGAAGCAGTAAACGTAGCTTGAACAATCCACCAAACAAATGTGAACAATACCCATTAAATTCCACAATTGACAATCTGAAATCAGAAAATTAGAAGGAGAAACCTAGAGCATCGAAGTCTCAAAATCCACGATACCGTGATACGAACCTGATTTCAGGAGTTCAGAAAACCCATATTCAAAACAGTCTGCAGCCCCCGCGCAAACCACAAATCGAAAGCAACCCAGCAGCCTCTGAATTCAGCAAACCGAAGTCCCAAAAATTAGAAAACAGGAGAGGAGAAAACACTACACCGAATTATACAATATGAAAATCCAAACCTGAAATTGAGAAGAAGAACTACACTGTAGCGAAGACCTTCAATCCGATTGTAACAACAACCTTCACAATTCTTAGTAATGGAAGGAATTGAGAGAGATGAGGAGAACGAAGAAGGAAAAACTGTCGTTCTGAACGCACGACGAGACACTCCACAATTCAAACTGATGGGAAAATAATAATCAGGATGTATAACTTAATAAGGAAATCCTTTTGTAACACCCCTACTTCAAAATCCGGATAATCTAACGTGCCTAACAAATAACTAATCGAGTTGCAGTGAAAAATAAACCGATCATAACTTAAACCCGGGTGTTACCCGCCATTACTCGCCCATGGGAGTAATGAAGCGTTTAAACAACATAATCCAAAAACCTGTAGTGATGATAGAGACATAAATACAACATAGTTTACAATACTAAATCCCAAAAATGTTAGTGAGTAGTCTACCTAATTAATACCATGTAAGGTCCAACATAATTCTAAGGTATAATAGCAGGTATACCGCTAACTACTCCAGAGTCCCGCACTCACACATTGGTCTTCATCAGCTACGATCCTGTGATTTGGTGGCCATAAAGGCTCAGCACAACCTCTGAGCTTACTACTATATGACCCTTTTGGACCTTTGACCTACTCAGGTTAATTAGCCCAATTGTTAACATGCAATTCCGGTTTCATGTTATTCCGTTTTACAATATAACAATGTGAAATGCAACATTAAAGCAAACAACCTTTCATCCAACAATCACATAGTTCATTTCATTCCATAACAAGCATATAAACGTTCAACGCATAAGAAAGTAAGGTAACTCAATGAGAGTTAGTCTTATGATTTCTCATGTCAGGGCCTCTAGGGCCGTTGTTCGTTTCTTACATGTAATTAACTTCTCAACTTAATCTTTGTTTTATTCCACTTCTTAACCTTTCCACTTTGCGATCACACTCTCACTCAGTTTACAAACTCTGGGCCCAAATGCCCTTACTCAGTTTACAAATTTTGGGCCCAAATGCCCTTACACCTGCGGCGGTGCCTCCGCCTAACATAGTTTACGTTTGTTGGAAATCCACAACTTAAAGTTGTAGGATATAATGTTACTGGGGCCCAATTGCCCGTTCCACCAACAACGGTGTCTCTGACCAAGTAGCCATACAATAATCGGAACTTCTTTGAGCGGACCTGTTGTCAGTTATCCCCTCGTGATCATAATGTGCAACCAGGCAGTCCTGAATCTCTCACCACATTCAATACATCTTACCATCACCAACCTCTCACTGAATTGATTAAGTTCTCTTAATCTAAATGCGTAAGATTCAATCTTAGGTTATCCAGTGATTAACTTCTCGAATGTATATGAACAGTTTAGGTCTTTGATGTATACCTAGAAGTCATCTAGTGTATATTCGTATTCGGGTTCATTTCCTCATGAGAACGGTAACCCCGTCTCTCTTTACCTAAGGTCTCTTCTTAGGTTATCTTAGGCTAATTTAATTTATGTTATTATCCTTCCATGAGTGAAGTTTCTCTATCACTACTCATATCTTAATTTAAGATATATGTATTTCAGTATCTGTCTCAGTTCTAGTAATCATCGCATACAAAATAATAGCGCACGTATTCAACAGATAAATCATGAAGCACATTTTATACAAGCACACATATCCTCTTATCAGGTAATTCACACATCCAAATCCGAGGAAATACTTGGGCATAATCATATCACACAATAACATACCTTACACCGATGAACAATGCTAGCGTGACGTATCACGCTCGTCCTCTACTATCGTGTAACTCGTAGCCTGTAACTCCTAGCTCGTATCATTGGAATATACCACTAAGTATTAACCTGATATTCCATATAACCACTAATCCCCTTGGTATTAACCCCGTGACCTGTTCATCGTTGTTACTCGGGTTTTTAAAATGTATTAGGGATTAGCTTAAACCTTACATTATTTATGTTATAATTAGTACGTAGTATTAGTTTACTACTTACGATTTTAATCCATATAATCACCCACTTACTCATAAGTTACAACTCTTGTATATACAATGTATTTATATACATAACAATATAGTTGTTACTATATATATTATAATTGACCATATAGTATTATTAAACTTTTAACTCTCATCTAGGTTATGAGTGGGTCATCTTGGCCCTCTTTGGTAAATTAAGTTGACTTGGTCAGTTTGGGTTGACTTGGTCAATTTTGGTTAACTTGGTCAACGTAGGTTAACTTAGTCAATTTAGGTTGACTTGGTCTATGTATCCAAGTCAGCAAGTATATACGATTCATATTATAGTCTTTGAATTATATAACCCATCTGTTTGTTCAATTTCTTACAACTTCACATTAGTTATCACACCTAATGTTACATAATTAGATCCTCCACTTAAGTACCATACTTTATCCTCCTCCGTATGATTATTATATCATGTTATATAATTACTCACATGTCGTATTTTCATACAAGTCTACATAATTATAATACCCTTATCTAAATGATATCTCTTATCATTTCATGAGAATCCCTTGATTCTTTTATTATGTTATGTGTTACACTTGAACACCAAGACCATATCCTTAATATTATATAATGTCATCTCATACACTATATTTAATTTTGTAAACTTTGTTTGGTTTCCCACTAGCCTTATAATTTCTATTTCCCAAAATATTCACAATATTTTATGTGAATGATATAACTCTTTACCTTATGTTCATTCTTACCTTAATGAATGTTAGTACTTGTAGTTAATGTAACACTCATATTATCTCAGCCATAAATTAAATCTTAACTCCCATCCTAATGTATTTACGCAGCAACCCTCTATAATTTTGTTAATTACAAATCTCCCACACTAGTTTTTTTAGTGATACAATTTTACACCTTATGTCATATGTTATAATATTTCTACTCTTAACAAATTTTAACCTATAGTTTTCAACCATATATTATAAAAGTAGAACAGCCCCCTTGCTATTATAGTTTTATTCTCCTTATTCCCTAACTCTTCTTTATTAACTATTTGACCCACTTTATTTTACAAATCTTACAATATCATCCGTAAACTATATATTATACAATCCCTTCAATTAAATTCCAAATTTAACTCTAAAAATTCCAATAAATTCCCTACAGCTCCTGGACTATTTCCAAATGTCTTTTCTGCCCCCAACTTTCAAAAATTACAATTTAACCCCAATAGTTTAAACTTTACATTTAACTCCTAAACTTGTTTAAATTCCTAATTTAATTATTCCACTTATCCAATTTTGTCAACACTCCCTATATGGTCAAGGTTGACCACCAACCTACTGCCTTGACCATAACTTTTCCATAATTACATATTTGACCCCAATTTTTCCTAGAATTACCGTTTAAGCCCTAAACTTTACAAAAACTTATATTTTTCATCTAAACACCAAATAAGGTCTAATTTTCAGCCATGTATCATTTTAACACCCTAAGTTTCACTTATTTAAACTTAGCCACCTACACTTTACCCCTTTGTTCACTAGAACATTATTTAAGCTTATAATTGTTTTTAAAACTTAATTTTAGCCTTAAACTTGGTCCAATTTTCACTGAATTCGTAAGTATTTTTCCTTAACATTTTTAGGTGGTTTTAACTCACCAAACAGCCTATTAACACCAGGTTTTCTCACCAAACTTTATACTAACCAAATACATAACTTTTAAAGCATAAAAAGCCATATATAATACATAGAAATGGCCTAAACACTTGGCCTTATTAAAAACTTCAAATGTAACAATTTAATGACATAAAAGACTCATAATTTCACTACAAGTCTTGGCTTTTTTATTTTATACCCAGAAACTTTCACAATTTGCATTTAACCCCTTTTTATACATTTTTATGACATTATAAGTCATCATTTATCAATGTAACTTAGCATAGAAAGTCACCATAGTTTTTAATTAAAATTTTCAGTCAAAACAGCCCATGTGACACTACCCATTCTCAGCCCTAACTATTTGTACAAAGCAAAATGTCTTAAGGCTTAAAATGTATTTTAAGGAAGACTTACTTGTTTAAGGCTCCAAAACTCCTTGAATGCCATTGTAGTTAAGAACTATATATTATATTTAGGCTTAGGTTAGTTTTTATCAGTAAACACAAGATTAAACCATGGCTTGAAAGCCTCGAAGCTTAGTTAAGGTCTTTACCTTCCAAAGTTGATTTTTGGATCTCTTTCTTCCTCTTTGCTTACGGTTTCTCCTTGGTTTTTTAATGACCCATTTAGCCATTTTTTGAACCATTAAAAGGAGCACAAGTTATGTCTTGTACATATTCCCAAAATTAAGGAAGTTTTAAAGCACACGAATGTGCATTAAGGAGGATGTTTTACCTTGAACTCTCCAATGGATATTTTTCCTTCAACTTTCCATAAGATCTAACAAAATATGAAGATAATCAGATCTTGGGTAGAAATCCAAGTGATGGGAAGTTAAATGACTCAAAATCAAGATTTATGACTTACTTTAGGAGGTTTCTTTGAGGGGTTTTCTCCCCTTGATTTCGGCCATCAATGGGTTTGGATGAAGATTAATTTGAGTATGATAAAAGTGAAGAAAAATGTTGTAAGATATGGTGGATTTTCATACATAAAATAACCCTTGGAAGAAAAGGAGTTTTAAAGCACATTTTACCTTGTTTTTGTTGTTGAAGTTGGTCTAGGTCCACCCCAACGGTTTAGTGTTGTATTCAGATCCTATGAATTTAATTTTAGGACATGGAGACGTGGGATAACATTAGTTGAAGTTCAAGGTCTTATAATGGAAGAAAGAAGGAGTTAGAGTCATTTTTCTTACCTTAACTTGCAAGACTTTGAGCTAGCTGTTCACCCATAGTTTTGGACATTTTCCATGGCCCATGCTCCAGTATTTTTGATTTAGAATGAAAGAGAAGTGATGGGTGGCGATTTGACGCAAGAAAAATGGAGTTTTAAGGCAAAATGAGTGAAATAGGCTTAAAACACCATTAATGGAGCTTGGAGCTTGAAGAAGAAGATGGAGTTGGAGAATAAAGGAGTGAGGACGGCTGGGAGGAAGGCAAGAGACAGCTTATGTAGTTTGTGGAAGCATGGGCAAGAGAAGAACTTGTGAGAGAAGGGGTATTAGTAAAAGAATAGGTTAAAGTAAAGGTGTGTAAGTGTGTAAAGTTAGTTTGCCTACTTTCCTCTTTTATTTGTCTCTATTTTGACTCTCCTTTGGCTGCCAAATCCCATTGCTTTTTTGGGGGAAAATTTCAGATTTTAATACTTAATATTGTAACACTTTAATGTTGTACATTATGACTAGGTTTATGTGTTAGGTTGTGACATATGTTATTCCCTTGTTCTTATGTGTATATATATAAGTGGCTGTTGCACTTATAATTTGGTTTGACTATATAAAATAATTTATATAATCTTATCACATTGTTTGTGATATTAATACATGTATTAATGTGTTACATGTTGTATTAATTTTAGGAGTTGTTTTCTCCTTATTAATGTAGTCTCTTTAGTTCATTATTTTTATGTGGTTTGATGTCCATCTTAAACTATACATATTTATTTATGTATATATGTTTGGAGGTTGTAATATTCCTTAATTAATATTTCTCCTTAACCGTTGGTGTTTTATTATCATTTATTGTAATTATATGAAGTATACCATATAATTTCGTCACAAGATTGTGATCTTATTTATGTATTAATGTCCTATATGTTACATTAATTTTAGGATTTTTTTCCTTCTTATTAATATTTCCTTTTTGGTCAATTATTTTATGTGAGACTTGGTGCTCATCTTGGACCTTACATCCTTGTTTATATATGTATGTTTATAGATGATAAACTCCTTAGTGATTTCAGGTTCATGCTTCCTAGTTATCCCTTGATTAAATCCTTTCTCTTAATTAATCCATGATTAATTTATGTAATTAAGGTTTGGGGTATTTCAATCTACCCAAATAAAATAATTACCTCAACTTATTAAAGACAAAGACCTCTTCGCCCTTATCTTTAAAAAAAATCCGTCGACGTCCCAACTGGCAACTGTTAAAGCAAACTTCTTAGAAGAATAACATTAACCGGATATATAATAAGGTTATAAAATCGGGGTTATAACATCACCTCCCCCTTAAAAGAATTTTGTCCTCGAAATTGACTCACCTCATTGGTCAAAAAGGGAGGGATACTTGACACGCAGCTCATCCTCGAGCTCCCAAGTCGCTTCATGCTCTGACTGATCAGACATTGAACCTTAACCATAGGGAGGGTCTTGCTACGGACCTGACGAACATTCATAGCCAGAATACGAGTAGGCACCGCTTCATAACTGAAGTCCTCATGAATCTGAAGCTGACTGTGGTCGATTACATGGGACGGATCATGGAGATACTTCCTCGGCATCGAGACATGGAAGACGTTGTGAACTGCTGACAAAGATGGATGCAAGGCTAGACGATACGCTACCGGACCAATCCTCTTTAAAATCTCAAACGGACCCATGAACCTCGGACTGAGCTTCCGACACTTCCCAAACCAGACAATGCCTCTAACAGGAGACACTCTCAGGTAGACATGATCCCCAACATCAAACTCGAGCGGTCTACACCTCTGATATGCATAGTACTTCTACCTACTCTGAGCAACTAGCAAGCACTCTCGAATCATCCTGATCCTCTACCGCACCTTGAACCAGCTCAGGTCCAACCATAACCCCCTCCTTTAGGTCATCCCAACAGACGGGAGACCTGCACCTCCTACCATACAACGCCTCAAATGGAGCCATACCGATGCTCGCCTGAAAGTTATTGTTGTAGGTGAACTCAATCAAAGTCACATGCTGATCCCAGCTACCTCCGAAGTCCAATATACAAGTGCGCAGCATGTCCTACAAGACCTAATTCGTCCTCTCTGTCTGGCCATCTGACCGAGGATGGTAAGCCGAACTGAATGACAGACTCGTACCGAAGGCCTTATCCAGGCTGCGCCAAAATCTCGATACAAAACGGGGATCTCGATCAAACACTATGGAATTAGGCACACCGTGAAGTCTCACTATCTCATCTAGGTACAAACGGCCAAGCGCTCTAAGTTGAAGGTCTTTCTAACTGGCAGAAAATGAGCAGACTTTGTTAGCCGATCTACTATCACCCAAATGGCATCAAAACCCGAAGAAGTCCTAGGTAGTCCCATCATGAAGTGCATCCCCACGCTCTCCCATTTCCACTCAGGAATGGGAAGGGGTCACTAGTAGAAAAAGATTTTTAATGACGGCGTTTAAACCACGGTTAAATGAAAAACCGTGGTTTAAAGTTTATAAACCACGGTTTTCAGGGCAACCGTCATTTAAGGTACACGCCAGAGTGAATATACCACGGTTTTTGGAGAACCGTCGTATATAGGTTACTTATATACCACAGTTCTTCGGCAACCATCATTTATATTGCACATCTTATTATATTAAACCACGGTTTTTTGGTGAACCGTGGTATATAGTCTAAGCGGGAATTTTAATTTTTGGCCCAAATTAATGTGGCTCTTTCTCTCTATTCTCTTATATAATTCTCTCACGGTAATTTTGGAACCCAAACCGACGAACATGCTCTACAACTCTTCTTCATTCTCTTCAACCTCACGGTAATGTTGCAACCCATATTGGCAAACAAGGAACATGCTCCGACTTCTCTCATTCTCTTGTTTTCACGGTAATTCTCTTGTTTTCACTGTAATTTTTTGCAACCCACACCGCGCGAACACATGCGAACAAGGAACACATGCTCTCATTCTCCTGTTTTCTCTTGCAACTCTTCTTCATTCTCTCTTATTCTCTTGCAGCTTACACTTGCGAACAAGGAACACATGCTCTGCGCCTCTTCCTAACCGGCGAACAAGGAATACATGCTCTGCACCTCTTGCAACTCTTCTTCATTCTCTCACAACCCTAACCGGCGAACAAGGAACATACTACGCCTCCATTCTTCACTCATTATTTTGCAACCCTAAATCGCAAACAAGGAACATATATGTTCTGACCTCTTCATTCTCTCGTGTCTGTGCTCTGTTGAGATCTGTGAAGGCGGCGCTTCTAAATCACCGGCGATTTGAAAAAAAGTTCAGAGACTATAAACCACGGTTATATGTATAACTGTGGTTTATTCGTTGATTTTATACATTATATACCACGATTTTAAGAATAACCGTCATTTAAAAGGAACTTTATACCACGGTTCAGGATTTAACCATCGTATAAAGGACACTTTATACCACGGTTCAGACCTTAACCGTCATATAAAATCGGTGAGACCGCGTCTGAAAAACGGTCTTAAACGATGGTCATAGCAAACCGTGGTATATAGTCTCACTTTTAAACGACGGTTTTAAACTGTGGTTTATAGTTATTTTCTATATGCGACGCGAGTATATACCCCGGTTAGAAACCGTGGTATATAGGCAAAATAACCGTGGTTAAAAACATTTTCTACACTAGTGGGTTGAAGTAGACCAACCGGTCTTTGATGCTCAGCCTTCAACTGCTGGCAGGTCTGACATCTCGAAACGAACTCTGAGATATCATGCTTCATCCCAGGCCACCAGAAAGACTCCCTAAGATCCCGGTACATCTTCACACCTTCTGGGTGTACCGAGTATGGATCTCCATGGGCCTTCTGCATAATCTCCTTACGTAGAACGACATCAACAGGCACACATACCCTATCTCTGAAACGCAGACAACCATCACTAAACACGCTAAAATCTGAACTTTGATCAGCAGACAACCCCTCTCGGATTCGATGCAGCTTAGAATCTGACTCATGACCAACCCTGATCTTGTCTAACAACGAAGACTGAACTTGCAGCGCCGCTATCATCCCTACACTATCTGACCTGACCACCCAGACACCCATACGTTGCAACTCCATAGGCGACCTCTGAACTCCTGTCAAGGCACTAGCAACACCTGGAGCACCTCTTCAACTCAACGTGTCTGCTACTACATTCGCTCTACTGGGATGGTAGAGGATCTCTAAGTCGTAGTCGTGTAGTAAGTTCAGCCACCTCCTTTGTCTCAAGTTCAACTCCTTCTGAGTGAATAGGTACTTGAGACTCTTGTGGTCCGTGTAAACCTTACACAACACTCCATACAGATAATGCCTCAATATCTTCAGCGCAAACACCACAGCCGCCACCTCAAGATCATGTTCTTCTCGTACGACTTAAGGTGACGAGAGCCATAAGCCACTATCCTTACCCTGCTGCATCAGGACACACTCAAGTCCCTTATGGGATGCATCACAGAACACCTCGAATCCCTCAGTCCCTCATGGCAATGTCTGAATAGGAGCGGTAGTAAGTCTCTTCTTAACCTCCTGGAAGCTCTTCTCGCAAGCCTTGCTCCACTCGAACTTAACCTCCTTCCTTAGGAAACAGGTCAACGGGGATACAATCTTAGAGAACCCCTCAACAAACTTCCTGTACTAGCCAACTAACCCAAGGAAGCTATGGATGTCAGCGACATTCGTGGGCCTCACCCACTTCATCACCGCTCTAATCTTCTTAGGATCCACTGAGATATAGTGCTTTGAGACTACATGTCCCGAGAAGAGTACTCGATCTAGCCAGAACTTGCACTTCTTCAACTTAGCATAGAGATCACGGTCTCTCAGCATCTGTAGAACAATCCTTAAGAGCTCCTCGTGCTCCTCTACACTCTTGGAATACACCAAAATGTCATCTATAAAAACTGACTACAAACTGATCCAGGTAGGGCTTGAACACCTAGTTCATCATATCCATGAATACTAACGGGGCATTAATCAGCTCGAATGGCATGACTAGGAACTCGTAGTTCATAACAAGTCCTAAAGGCGGACTTAGGCACATCCTCAGCTGGTGGCAGCCTGAACGAAGATCTATCTTAGGCTCTGTTCTTTCCTCACGAGCAGCACCTTAATCTATTTTTGAACAAAAAGTTGAAACAAATGGTAGCTTTTGATTGGGTTTAAAGTTGACCAAAGGCCACAAAATAATCTGGGATTGGATAACCACATGTAGATGAATTTTTTCACAGCTTTTGCTGCTTTTAAAGGCCACGAGTGAACGCGCTCTTAGAAAATACTATGGCGCCCGCCAGCTGGTTGAACAAATCATCAATACGAGGTAGGGGATAGCTATTCTTGATGGTCACCTTGTTCAACTCTCTATAATCGATGCAAAGCCTGAAGGTATCATCCTTCTTCTTCACGAACAACACTGACGCTCCCCAAGGCGAAACACTAGGGCGAATGAAGCCCTTATCTAGCAACTCTTGTAGCTGAACCTTCAGCTCCGCTAGACTCATGCGGTATAGGGCCCTAGAGATGGGTTGAGTCCCTGGCGCTAGGTCCATGGTGAACTCCACATCATGCTCTAGTGGGAGTCCTGGCACGTCATTCTAGAAGCCCTCAGGAAACTCTCTGACAATTGGGATGCACTCCAAGCTGGATCCCTCGCGAACCTCAGGCAAAAAGCACAGGAATCCCTGACAACCCTTCTTCGGGAATCTAGGAGCCTGCATCGCCGACACTAACACAGGCGAGCAAGGGACTGAATTCCCAGAGAAAAAGAAACAAGCCTCTCATAGCAGATCAAACACGACTCTCCTAGATGCACAGTCTATATGAGCATGGTGCTCTGCAAGTCAGTCCATGCCCAGGATCATATCAAAAGAAGCCATCCACATTGGGATGAGGTCAGCACAAAAGGTCTTGTCCCGGACTACTATGAGACAAGCTTTACACACAGAATCAAGCACACAAGGCACGACACCACCCAAAGGATTACTCACACATAGATCAACATCATTAGGCATAGCAGATAGTACGAAACTACTCATTAAATCAGAACATGCAAATGAGTGCGTCACACCAAAGTCAAGCAAGCAAAACACATGTTGAGAATGGATCTGGAGGATACCTGAGAAATCATGATCACCAGAACGATCGTGCTCTCCTTCCATAGCATACACGCAGGCCTGAGTTTGGGGCTTCTTTTGATCAGACCTCGCCCCTAAATTTTAGCCGGTACGTCTGCCTCCTGAGCCTCTGCCAGACGCCTGGGGGCACTGAACAATCCTATCCTTCATCGACTCGCACTTTAAGTAGGCCCCCGTCTTCTTGTAGCACTCCCTCCCATGATGGGAGCGGCCACAAGATCCACCCTTCACCCTAGATGACGAAGACGATGAAGCTCCATGACGGTCCCCATAAGACCGCTTGTTCAGAGGGGGAGCAGCCTCATTCTTCTAAGACTCATCCGCTCGCCTCTTCCCCTTCTGGTCTCTGCCAGATTGCCTACCCCTGATGTCGGCTCCACCAGCAATGCAACATCTTCCACATCTTTGAAAGTCTGGTGACGTAAAGGTGTCACAACGGACCTGATGTCTGGCTTCAGCCTACTCTCAAACTTCCTGGCCTTCCTGTGCTTGTTAGGCTTAGGCGTATACTTCAAGAGAGTAATGAACTTCCTCGCGTACTCCATTACTGTCATGTCTCTCCCTTGACACAGACGATTATACTCATTAATCTTCTGGTCCTTATACAAGTCTGGATAGAACTGCTTGTTAAACACCTAGCAGAACTGATCCCAAGTCCATGGCCGAGGGTACTTACCCATCACCATCTTTCACCACTCCTTCGCCTCCCGCTTAAAGAGGAAGGTAGTGAAGTCTAACTTTTGGTTCTCCTCTGAACCCATGATTCTCAACAGGTCCTCCATCTCATTGATCTAATAGCTCGTCTCTTGGGGGTGACCACAACTGTCAAAGGTAGGCGGCTTCAGCTTCATAAATTCCTAGAGATCCTTAACATTCCGACCTTTTGCTGCCTCTGCGCCCGCTGAGCCTACAACACCAACTCCTTCACCATCTCCCCCATCAGCTGCAGCCACCGTCTGGATCAACTGCGCCACAAACTGCTCCACCACATCAGTAGTGTCTCCCTGAGGGGTAGCTGGCGCTCTACGATGAGGCATTCTGAGACAAACAAATTCACACTTATCAAAACTAATCCAGACATCAAGCAGCAAACCAAAACTGAACTTCACACAGCAGACACACCCATAGGCACCAAAGAAAGCCAAACCTGGCTTTGATACCACTAAATGTGATAACCCCAAACATGGGCTAAACGTCATGGCCATTACACTCCGCGTGCTATACTACCTAAGTCATACAAGGCTCTAATCCGAACATGTGATAATTAACCAAAACGGACTACTTGTATAAATATCCAATGTTTACAAAACATAATCAAGGGGTAATCGTAATCCATAAAGCCCGAAGGCTACAAATATAGAAGTTTGAGTTAGATACAAAGTCAATAATGTTGTGCCAATGCATAAACAGAAAGTGAAAACTAAACTCCAAGCTCGTGATCTTCAGCTATAGATCAATATACAAATATTAATATGTTATGGAAAGGGATGAGCAACTACAGCTCAGTAAGCAGCGACTGTCATCAATGAGGTCACTCAAAACAATTGAAATCAGAAGCGGGAGTAGTTAGTAATTATAACAGAATTTTCCAAATCAGACAGAGGTGAGACACAGATCAACAGCCAGAATGAAACACACAGGTTCCCAGTTGAGAAACATTCACAGTCACAAACAGAAGGGGGGATGATAAGTCAGGAATTTATCTATTTTATGGGGTTTATTTATTTCTAATTCATTGATTTTTACTACTAAATTCCCGTCTTATGAGTATTTTTGAGCTTCTTGTTGCAATTGTCTTCTATGATGGGTTTTTGTGCTATTTAAGGTAAAAATCTCAAGAAAACACATTCCCCACCATTGTTGAAGTATTTTGGATTTTCAAGCAAGCTGAATGAAGCAAAGACATGCATTCTCCATCAGTTTTAGGTTGGGTCCTGGAGTTGGTACATATCTTAGGTCCTGGGCCAACCTCTACCTTGACTCTGATGACATTTGAAGACGGGTCCGGGACTAGGTACATATCTTAGGTCCCGGACCATAACAAGACCTAACTCTCGACCAGTTTTAAGGGCAGGTCCGGGACTTGATACACATCCTATGTCCCGGACCATGCGTGAAGACGAATTCTCGGCAATTTTTAGAGGCTGGTCCGGGACCTTAGACTTGGACTAAGCTCTGGACCAAACAGATAAAACGCGGCCTAATTCCTTAAGGAAAGGAGAAAATTAAAGATAAAAAGAAGATTGTGTTGAGTTTAAAAGGAGGCAAGGCTTACCTAACGGGGGATATCACATAATACACAACAGAACACAGTTTTTATAGAGAACACAAAGGAGAGAGAAAGAAAGGTTGAGCTTTAGGAAGATAGTGGAGATTACTCAAGAGAGAAGACGGAAGGCTAAGAACAGAGAATTCATGACGGTTAGCGAAATCAGAGTTTCTTCTAGTTCTTCCTTCCCTGAGTCTGTTGTATTCAATTTGAGCACTGTTATCATGACTATGTCTGAGTAGTCTCTTTTTAATTCCGGTTTGCTATGTATCCCTTGATTGATTATTCCTGTACCTTTGTGATTTTCCTGCAATTTGATTGAATAAAGTTCTTTTCTTTACTGAATTTCCTTAATCTTTTATAATCTGACTAGTTATAGAGATTATTATTTTGTTAGCTTATAAGTGACGACTGCAGCTTTCAATTGAATACAGGAAAAGAACCGGTTAGTATAGAGATGGTAATTCCTCTAAATTGCTAACTGGCCATTAATCTAGATTGTTCTTAAAGCAGTTAGTAAACAGTGGGTTCATAACGAGAGTTACAATTCGGTCTTTACTAATTAGAATTTGTTGAGCAGGAGACCGGAGGTAAATTACCGTTGTTCTAGGGTTTTATTAAGAATTGTTTTGGAAATTACTTAGGGAAAAGAATTATAGATCTAGGGAGAAGTAGTAAACCGGGTATGGGTGTTGGTTTTGAACCCTTAAGTATTGAGCTTAAGGCTTCAAGGGTCGATTTGCAATTAGAACAACTAAACCAAAATTATAAAATTAAAGCTTAATTATTCTAATGGGCCCACACGAGCCTAATTGAGTCACCACCTAAGTTTTAACCATTTAAACTTGGAAAGGAAATGTTATTACAATTTTTAGAGCTATGAGTTCGGGGGCTTGATATGTAATTTTTAAAGGGTTCAGATTCCTTCACTACCCCTTTGAAATTACTTTTTCTGTACTATTATAACTGTAAGGCTAAATGTTTTATGATATTATCCTTTCTTAAACGTAAAATAATATTCTATCAACTACCAAAGGGTACTATCATGTATATGAGTGGAAATTCTAATGGTCAAATATTTAAAGGTAACAAAAAGATTATCAATTTAAAAACATGAGAATTCTCCCATTCCATTGACATGTGACCTGCTTATCAAATATGCCACCAATTATTAATAATAAAAAAAACAATGTTAAAAGAGACATGCATCTCACCGTTTTGACACCACGCGAACAAATGGAAAGAAAATTAAACCACTTTGACTTTTGACCGATTAAAAAGGAAAAAAAAGTACCTATTTATTCTGGATGCCCATCTCTTTCTCCTCATCCAGGCGTCTCAAAACAACAGCCACCATGCCGATACGTTGAACGAAGATTGTGGCAACGCTAAAAAAAAAGAACTGGGCTGCTGTCGTAAACTCCAATGAAAGCGCCATCGGGGAATATCAGCAGCGAGTAGTCGTTTGGAGTGCAAAACCTTTAGAGCTATGGCCTCACTTAAAGCAATAAGGGCTGATTGTAGTGTCTCCTCTATAGGAATCGTTGTTCCACAGGCGGTGCTGGTGTCACGTGAGGATGGTCGTTGCTGGCTCAAACCTTTTGGCAGCGAGGCTGCGCCTGCAATGTCCTAATCACAGCGGTGACGATCGATGAGATGTTGGGTTAGTCCAGGTTTGCAGGAGTGTAGTAGCGAACATCGAGAGCTCTAACGTGAAGACGATGACTGATTGGAGATGCAGTTGATGGCAGAGGGTAGCTCCTGAAATGAATGACAATATCGATTTCTGTAGTGCTGTGTGCTGTCAGTTCAGGTGACGAAGCAGATCAATCGTGGCGAGGACGACAACGATGGGCTTCGGTGATGATGAGGATGATACCGACAGGTTACGGGTGACAAGGAATTTCAATGCTAGCGACAGGAGAGGGAACACAAAGGAGGCTGATAATAGTATTGACGGTGGAATGAATTTCGACGCACTGGGTTCAGATGACAAGGCAATTGAAGTTGATGGTAACCACGATGAAATAGGGATGATGTAGTTAACAATGAACAATGATGAAGATGAAGAATGGTATTTGTGGTACAGCGGTGATAACCACAGGCTTTCTATGAATGATAAGTTTACGTGCCAAAGCTAGAATTTCACGATGAAGTAATGTTGACAATGTAGAGTAATGTCGTGATCGTGATCGTGTATCCTGTAATTCCCCCCGCTGTGTCATGAAGAATGAGTTCTTTATATAGAAAAATATTGGAGTCGGAGAGCTTCAAGAGTGTAACGGCAGATCAAAACAAACAAATGAGTTAGAGATTAAGAAGGAGTACTAATTCTAAAATAATGAAAAAAACAATAAAAATTCAAATCCTAAACGGAATCAATTATTAATAAAAAAAATGTTTTTGGTTTTCTTTTTTAAGATGAGGTGTAAATAGAATTAAAACAAGTTTTCTTTTTGGTTTTTTTATGAAAGAGAAAAAAAATGTATTTTTGTTTTGTTTTATTTGCTTTTGGAAATCACAATAGAAATAGAATTTCAAAGAAGACTTTATTTAAATTTTGAAAACGACCAAACTCACAAGTTGAGAGAAATTGGGGATAAGGATGTATAAAAAAAGTTAGTAAAAAAAAGGAACTACCTAAAATAAAGGGATAAATAACCAACATGCTAACAATAATATTTTTGCTTTTTTTGTTTTTGTGTCTTTCAATATATTCACGTGTAGACTTTTGAAAATTTGTTTTTTCTTTGTGTTGGGAATTAAAAAAAAGATGCAATTAGAAAATAGAGAAGAAAACTGAACTTAAAACTACTTTATGTTAAAAAGTGTTTGTTCTTAGCCTCGAACCATCAATCTCTTGAACCTTCTTCACCTCATTCACCACTACACCAATACAACTTCTCATTTCTCGTACCATCTTTCTCAATTTTCATGATATTACAATTCATATCTTACCACCTTAAGCCCCCATTTTCTCCTAAACTGAAGATTGGATGAAAATGACAATTTTACCCTTAGCCATGCACCGACCCTAGAAAAACCTCGTTCACGTTTAAAAGAGGGTAAATATTTTTGGGATAACACCGGGATTTCTTTCCCAAATTAGATTTGAATCAATTAATTTTACTGTTATGTTTGCCTTCTATTTACTGTTTTCCAATCTTTTACAGCAATTATTCACATCCAACTAAAACCCCCAATTTCCTGTTTTTCATACGTTGTTTAGTCTTTTTATTTTTTTGATTAGTAAAGAATAAAACTAGACATCGCCTCCTCTGGTTCGATACTTAGGGAATACGAGCATGGATTGTATGACGGAAACTAAATGTCCGTCTAGGACGGAAAGTTCTGACGAAAAGATGATTCCACGAGTTATGGATTGACGTTGAATTTAAACCACAGATTTGAAAATAAAACTGTACAAAATAAATGGATGGTTTAGATTGGATAATAGATTACATGAGCCTCTAAAGTGGAGAAGGCTAAAATTCAGTATCCACATTTAGGACACAATTTTTAATAATCTTAATAGTGTAAAATACAATTATTTGTTTACATTTAGAGAGTGAACTTAAGTTTATTACACGATGCTAGGTGTGTTAGAGGATAATGATTAGATCTATAATATAAGTTCAATTCGGGTTTTTTTTAAATCATGGTATATGCCGATATTAAATATAGAATTAATGGACACGCCCTTATTACTCATAACACGTTTTTAGGGTGTGTGGTGTAGGGTAATCTATTTTGAAGTCGGTTTATACTTTATATTGTCATCACTGACTCGATAGATTTCCACGCCACAATTATATATAATGTTTCCACGATTTATATATAAAGGTGTCCACGAGTTCATATAAATGTTTCCACTTTTATATTGAAACGTTTCCACATTTTTTAATATACGTTTCCACGCTTTTATATAAACGTTTCCATGTTTCTACGATTCCATGATTATCTATAATGTTTCCATGCCACAATTACATATAAACGTTTCCACGACGTGATTACGCATAAACATTTTCATTATTATATATGAATGTTTCTATGCTACAATTATATATAATGTTTCCACGATGTATATATAAAGGTGTCCACGAGTTCGGATAAACATTTCCACATTTTTATTTAAACGTTTCCACTTTGAGATATACGTTTCCACATTATAACAATTTCTGTCATCTTTCCATTATAGAGAAGGAAACGATTATATATAGAAGGTTGTGTACATGTTTCTAATCACTAGTGGAAACGTTAATAAATTATAGTGGATATATATATATATCTTAAATAAACATGTAAAATTGACTCCAAACAACTCTATTTATTGTTTCTAAAAGTGTATAGCCTTCAGGTCTATCAATAAGTCAAGCTCAATAAACTAATAAATGCTAAGAAGATATTCTTATACACAATGATCAATGAGAACGGCTAAGGGAAAAAATATACTAATAGTCAGTGTCATCTTTTCAACGATAGTGATGGAAACAATTATAGAAGGTTGTGTAAATGTCTCTAATCATCAGTGGAAACGTTTTATAAATTATCGTGGAACACTAAAAATTAGTCAAGTTAATGTTAACATTATAAAATATAGAATGGGAACAAAAGATTACTCTATAAACCACACACCCTAGCACTATTAAAAAATATAAAACAAAATATAATTATACAGTATAGAATAGTCAAAAGCTAATTTTAATTATCACTCAATTTACTTTTCCAGCACTATTAAAATCATTGAGCATCGTAGGATATATAAGTCATTAATCATCAATTTAAATAAGCATTGAGCCGTACAAATAATTCAATAAATGATATTCATATTTTCATTCAAAAAATTCCAAGAGATTCCTAACATTCACATATATATCTCTTCTGCCGGTTGGTGGTGTATACCACAAATAAAATAATCCCATAATTTTCCTCAAACATGCACAATCGGCTATAGTTTAAATAAATATAAAAATCATTTCTATAGCCACTAAAAAGAACTCATCCATATTTTACGCATCACAATTTCTTTCTTCCATGTGACATGTATAGTACTGAATGGCTGAGATTAAAATCTGACTGACGGTAGGGATTGAGTCCGTCAGGGACGGATATTTCCCCTCCGTCACCAAATCTCCGCTGCTAATACTCTCTAGTTAAAACTTGCTAGAATTGACCGGTACACTTGCCGTTAGGTTATACCCCATCAAGTTTTTGGCGCCGGTGCCGGGGAGGCACGGTTATTTAGTTTTTATCTTTATTTCTGTTTTTATTTTTGCGTCTGTTGATTTTGATTTTAATTTTGGTTTCATTTTTAGTTTGATTTTATTTCAGATTTTCTTTTATCTGTTAGGTTTATTTTCAGATTTTATCTTCTAGATTTTATTCTGAGAATATTTTCTTTGGTTACTAGGATTTTTATCAGATTCAATTTTATTTTTTTGGACATTGTGTTAGTTGATTCTTTTATTCATTGATTTTCTGAATTTTTACTGGTTTAATCTGATTGATTTAATTTTCTTTAATTAAGCTAGTTCAGTCTCAGTTTACTAATTTTTGTTTATGGTTAAAACCCGATCTGCAGGCGAACCTGAATTTGAACTCAACCTCAAGATTGAAAGGTTAGCAAGACAGATTCGTCAAAGTTTGAATCCGGATCCACTGGTTGAGGAGAAAGTTCCTGAACCACCTGTCACGTAAGAGGTTATGATCATTCACCCAGCAGTTAAGATGGCTAACAATCAGAGGCAAATGAGGGACTACACTCGTCCAAACGTTGAGGGTATGGTTTCACCGATAGTAATTCCTGCGTTACCAGCAGGGGTGCAGTGGCAATTCAAGACACATTATGTAACTATGGTTATGAATGCACCTTAGTTCAGTGGGACAGTCACTGAAGACCCCAATGTTCATCTCACCACTTTCATGAGATTGGTAAGAGCATGTACAACACCAGCTTCTCAAGAGGTTGCTAGACTTACTCTTTTTCCATTCTCCCTGAGGGATAGAGCAGCTGAATGGTTAAACTCACTGGACCAGATTACATTACCACTTGGGAAGGGTTAGCTAATGCGTTTTTGGCAAAGTATTTCCCTCCTTCTCGGATGTTAACCATGAGAGGAGATATTACTAATTTCAAGCAGTTTACTGGCGAGACTTTATCTAAAGCATGGGAACGCTTTAAAAGGGATAGTAAGAAAAGTACCACATCATGGTTTGGGAGAAGAGGTAGTATTGCAGTCTTTTTATAAAGACTTGGATCCTTCTAGCCGGTTGTTGGTTGATACGTGTGCTGGTGGAAGTTTAATGGAGCTGCCTATTGCTAGAATTAAAGAACTGTTGGAGACTATTAATACAGCAGCTAATCAGTGGGGAGGTACAAGATCTGGAGAGGCTGCACCAAAGAAGACTGCTGGTGTTTATGAGGTGGATTCGAACACCTTTTTGGATGCTAAGATAGAAGCAATGTCGAAGCAGTTTGAGCGCATGTGCGCAGTGATGAACCCACAGTCGAATGTAGCAGCTACTCCTGAGGCTTACCCACCTTGTGAGTTTTGTGGGAGGAGTTCTAACATGTGTTAGTGTGTTCCACCACAAGAAGAAGCAGCAAATTATGTTGGTAACAGACCGGGGAATATTTTGGGAACCAGGGTAATTCAGGTTACTACCTACAGCAGCAGAATCACTACCAGGCTGGTGATAACATCAACTATAATCAGAGACCACCACAGCAATACAATTCGTCTTATTAGAAGCCGTTGTAGAATCAGCAACCACCAAATTCAAGTGCTGGTGCATCTTCAAGTATGGATGAAGTTCTTATCACTGTTAACACAAAGAAATTTTCTGAGCTAGAAGCTTTCAATCAAGAGCAGAGAACTTTCAATAATGATCAGAGGACCTTTAATCGGAACATCGAGACGCACTGTCTCAAATTTCTCAGCAGTTAGCTCAGTGTCCTTTGGGTTCTTTGCCTAGTCAGCCAGAGCAGAATCCAAGAGAACATGCCAAGGCAATTACTTTAAGAAGTGGTACGCAGCTTGACCCTATGGTTCCTGAAGCTAAGGCTCCACTTCCTAATGATGAGCGTAATGAAAAAGCTGAACCAACAAGTTCTCAGGAGAAGCCATCTGAAGAAGAGGTGACGGTTAACAAAGCTCCTAAAACTTCACCACCTCCATGACATGCAGTTGCTGAAACACCGGTTCCTTTTCCAAACTGGTTGAAGAAGAGAGACTTGGATGAGCAGTTCGGTAAGTTTCTAAGTATTTTCAAAAAGCTGACAATTAGCATTCTTTTTTTTGAAGCTTTGAAACAGATGCTCATATATGTGAAGTTTATGAAGGACATCCTGTCCAACAGAAGGTCATTGGTAGAAAAGGATACTGTGTAGCTCACTTAAAGTGTTTCAGCTATTCTTTCGAAGAAGTTGCCACCTAAGCTTGATGATCCAGGTACTCCAGTCATACCTTGCGCGATAGGTAATGTGAACTGTGGTAAGGGCTTGTGTGATTTAGGTGCCAACATTAATTTGATGCCCTTATCTATGTACTTAAACCTTGGTTTAGGAGAATGTGAACCTACCTGAATTACTTTGCAGTTGGCTGATAGGTCTATCATCTTACCAAAAGGGGTGGTAAAAGATTTAGTTGTTTCAGTTGGTACTTTTGCTTTCCCTGCTGACTTTGTTATTTTAGACATGGAGGAAGACAAAGTAGTGCCACTTATTTTAGGTCGACCATTCATGCGAACAACAAGAACCCTCATTGATGTTGAGGAGGGTAAGATAATTCTACGTTTACATGACGAGCAGCTCGTATTTGACATGACCAAGGCTGTTACACATCCATCTGATGTTCATGCTTGTTTTAGTTTGGATTGTATTGACACCTTGATGCAGGATTATTTGTACAGCCCCATGGAGCTGGATGCGTTGGAGAAATGTTTAGTAGACTCCATAGAAAACACTCATGTTGATTCTGAGGTTTCCGCTATAGCATTTCATCTCTCTGCTGGGAGGCCATATAGGAAGAACCACATAATTGAGGAGGAGCAGCTGGACCGAGTTCCAAAGACACTAGCACCTTCTGTGGAATCACAACCTTCTCTTGAACTGAAACCTCTTCCAAGTCACCTTAAATATGCTTTCTTAGTTCCTCCATCTGATTTGCTCATTCTTATCTCTAATGCGCTTGACTGATGAACAGGAGGAAGCTTTACTCCAGATTCTTAAGAGGAACAAAGAGGTGTTGGGATGGTCCATCGCTGATATCAAAAGTATTGCTCCCACGTTCTGCACCCACCGTATTTATCTTGAGTAGAATTACAAGCCATTGAGATAGCCCCAGCGAAGGTTGAACCCAAACATGAAGGAGGTAGTTAAGAAGGAGGTTATCAAGCTCTTGGATGCAGGTATCATCTACCCGATCTCTGATAGTGAATGGGTAAGTCCTACATAGGTAGTGCCTAAGAAGGGAGGTTTAACTGTGGTACCTAATGATAAAGGTAAGTTAGTTCCTCAGCGTACTGTTACCAGGCATAGAGTTTGTATTGACTATCAAAAATTGAATGTCGGCGACCATTTTCCCCTTCCATTTATTGACCAGATGTTAGAAAGGCTTGCAGGACAAGAATATTATTGCTTCCTGAATGGTTACTCCGGTTATTTTCAGATTCCAATTGCTAAGGAAGATCAGGAGAAAACCACTTTTACATGTCCGTATGGTATTTATGCTTATCGACGCATGCCTTTTGGTTTATATAACGTACCAGCCACTTTCTAACGGTGCATGACTGCTATTTTTGTTGATTTTATTGAAAAGTGCATCGAGATCTTTATGGATGATTTTTTTGTATTTGGACTGACTTTTGATTCTTGTTTGAGAGACTTGGATTTAATCTTAGCCAGGTGCAGGGAAACTAACTTAGTGCATAATTGGGAGAAGTGTCACTTCATGGTGCAGGAAGACATCGTGTTAGGACACAAACTTTCCAAGAAGGGGATTGAGGTAGACAAGGCCAAGGTCGAAGTGATTGAGCAATTGCCAACACCATCATCGGTAAAGGATGTCTGGAGTTTTCTTGGTCATGCAGGTTTTTATAGGCGTTTTGTAAAGGATTTTTCTAAGATCTCTAAGACTCTTTGTGATTTATTAATTAAGGATGCTAAATTTGAGTTTACAAAAGAGTGTTTGGATGCTTTTATTTTGCTTAAGTCTAAATTGGTTTCTGCACCTGTAATTGTTGCTCTTTACTGGTCATTACCTTTCGAGATTATGTGTGATGCTAGTGATTACGCTTTGGGAGCAGCTTTGGGTCAGACGCAAGACAAAGTGTTAAGTATAGTCTACTATGCTAGTAAGACTATGAATGATGCGCAGAACAATTACACAACCACAGAGAAGGAGTTGCTGGCAATTATCTTTGCGTGTGATAAGTTTCGACCTTACATCATTGGCAGCAGAGTCATTGTGCACACCGACCACTCCGCTCTTAGGTATCTCTTTGAAAACATTGATGCTAAACCTCGTTTAATTAGATGGATTTTACTTTTGCAGGAATTCGACATTGAGATCAAAGACAAACCTGCAGCGCAGAACGGCGTGGCTGATCACTTATCCCGTATGGAAGTTCCAGACGATGGCAAGCTGATCAATGAATATTTTCCTGATGAGTATGTCTACATGGTTGGTTGCTCCGCGGACCCTTGGTATTCTGATATTGCGAACTTCTTAGCTAAGGGAATCGTTCCTCCAGAATTGACATATTAGCAGAAGAAGAAGTTCTTCTCCACGGTTAAGCATTACCTTTGGGGCGACCCTTTTCTATTCAAGATTTGTGCAGACGGTATGATTTGTAGGTGTGTTTCTGAGGATGAAGCTAGAGATATCCTTTCACATTGTCATTCTAGAGAAGCGGGGGGTAATTTTGGTCCTGCTAGGACAGCCGTGAAAGTTTTGGAAGCTGAATTCTTTTGGAAGAATTTGATTAAGGATTGCTATCAGTTTGTTTCCACATGTGATCAATGTCAAAGGCAGGGAAATTTATCCAGACGTCATGAGATGTCATTGAATTCTATCTTGGAAGTTGAGCCGTTTGATCTATGGGGCATTGATTTCATGGGACCGTTTCTATCATCTTAAGGTAACCTCTACATCTTGGTAGCAGTGGATTATGTTACAAAATGGGCTGAAGCAATAGCAGCACCCACCAATGATGTAGGAGTAGTGCTGATGTTTTTGAAGCGGAATATATTCACTCGTTTTGGTGTCCCATGAGCAATTATTAGTGATGGAGGTACCCACTTTTGCAACAAACAGTTTGACACTCTTCAAACAACTAGTTTAATTCAAATTCAGCAATTAAAGTAGGGCAAACTGACATTTCCGCAATAATTTTATGTTCTCGCGCATTGAACCAGTCTGTAGCAACATCGGAGATGAAGTCATCTCTCACCATCTCTCGTACCCGATGTGGATCAGCTTCCGAAGAGGAGGAAGCTCCGGCGGTGGTAGAACGGCGGGCACGTTTCGGAGCCATCAACTTTGGAATTGGTGTGAATAGGCTAAATGTGGTGTGTCGGGTGCGGTGGTGGAATGCAAATTTGGGGAAGGGAGTTGGGTATTGGAATGGGATGTGGTGTGGGTGGGCTACCGTTGAGGTACTGGGTAGGAACGATGGACTGTGTTGTGGTGGTGGTCGAGGCGACTGGAAATCGACCGGGAGTTCCAGGTGATGGCTGGAGTGTAGTGGTGTGGGACGAACACGGGGACGACGGAGGTGTGGTGGTGACAGAACTTGGCGAGGTGGAGTTGGCTGGGGTGTTGTGGCGTCGAGCTCTGGAAATTGACGGGGAGTTGTAGAGGCTAGGGTTCTGATTTTCTAATATAGGGAAAAGAAGAAGAAGACCTAGCCGCGATTTTTATTTTTCAGAGCTCCGTGTGGTCCGGGACTTAGGAGATAGGTAAGGTCCCGGACCATGGTGTAAAATAGGTCGAGAATCAGCAACACTTCTGGTCCGGGACTTAGGAGGTGGGTAAGGTCCCGGACCATGGTGTAAAATAGGTCGAGAATCAGCGACACATCTTGCCCGGGACATAGGAGATGGGTAAGGTCCCGGACCACCTCTTATGATTTCTCGGAATTTTTGTCATTCATGGGTCCGGGACTTAAGATATGTACCAGGTCCCGGGCCACCCTCTAAATCCTGCCAAAATTCCTGACTCTGCTTGGTCCGGGACTCAGGATCAGGACAATGTCCCGGACCACCACCTTTATTCTGCCGATAGACTTTTCCCTTTGCACTTTACATTCTCACCCTTCACCTCTCCTTCAACTAGTAAAACAAAACATGGGAAAACAACTAAAAGAAAAATTAGAACAATTAAAAACAGTAAGCAAGCTAAAGGAAAGAAAGAAAATGAAAGAAAATTGGGTTGCCTCCCAACAAGCTGCCTATCTTTTCGGTCTTTGGCTAGACCGTACAACTGCACACTCAGTATGGAGGGTCGTGAACCATGATCACTGAATGAACCTCGGCGATGTCATCACTCAAATAAGGCTTCAGCTGGGACCCGTTGACTTTGAATGTCTCCCATGCTGTGTTGATTAAACCGATGGCTCCATAAGGCGAGACACATGTCACCGTGAATGGTCCAGACCAATGAGAGTTCAACTTTCCTGGAAGTAGTTTCAGGCGGGAGTTGAATAGCAGGACCTTATCCCTATCGTGAAACTCTCTCTTGACCAATAGCTTATCATGCCATCTCTTTGTTCTCTCCTTATAGATCTTGGCATTCTCATAAGCTTCCTCTCTAAATTCCTCCAGATCACACAACTGCAATTTGTGCTTCTCACCAGCCTTTTGTAGATCAAAATTTAATGCTTTGATTGCCCAAAAAGACTTATGCTCTAGCTCTACAGGCAAGTGACATGCCTTGCCCCAAACCAACTTTTATGGAGACATACCTAAGGGTGTTTTGAAGGTAGTGCGGTATGCCCACAAGGCGTCATGTAGCTTGAGTGACCAATCTCGCCTCTAGGATGTGACAGATTTCTGGAGGATCCACTTAATTTCTTTGTTTGTAATCTCGGCTTGCCCGTTTGTTTGTGGATGATACGGTAGGGAAACCTTATGCCGTACACCATACTTCTACAGAAGAGTATCAAACTGTTTGTTGCAAAAGTGGGTACCTCCATCACTAATAATTGCTCGCGGGACACCAAAACAAGTGAATATATTCCGCTTCAAAAACATCAGCACTACTCTTGCATCATTGGTGGGTGCTGCTATTCCTTCAGCCCATTTTGTAACATAATCCACTGCTACCAAGACGTAGAGGTTACCTTGAGATGATGGAAATGGTCCCATGAAATCAATGCCCCTCAGATCAAACGGCTCAACTTCCAAGATAGAATTCAATGGAATCTCATGACGTCTGGATAAATTTCCCTGCCTTTGACATTGATCACATGTGGAAACAACCTGATAGCAATCCTTATTCAAATTCTTCCAAAAGAATCCAGCCTCCAAAACTTTCACGGCTGTCCTAGCAGGACCAAAATGACCCCCCCCCCCCCGCTTATCTAGAATGTCAATGTGAAAGGATATCTCTAGCTTCATCCTCAGAACACAACTACGAATCATACCGTCTGCAAAAACCTTGAACAGAAAAGGGTCGTCCCAAAGGTAATGCTTAATCGTCGAGAAGCACTTCTTCTTCTGCTAATATGTCAATTCTGGAGGAACGATTCCCTTAGCTAAGAAGTTCACAATATCAGCATACCAAGGGTCCGAGAAGCGACCAACCATGTAGACATACTCATCAGGAAAATATTCATTGATCGGCCTGCCATCTTCTGGAACTTCCATACGGGATAAGTGATTAGCCACGCCGTTCTGCGCTCCAGGTTTGTCTCTGATCTCAATGTCGAATTCCTGCAAAAGTAAAATCATCTAATTAAATGAGGTTTAGCATCAACCTTTTCAAAGAGATACCTGAGAGCGGAGTGGTCGGTGTGCACAATGACTTTGCTGCCCATGATGTAAGGTCAAAACTTATCACATGCAGAGACAATTGCCAACAGCTCCTTCTCCATGGTTGCGTAATTGTTCTGCGCATCATTCATAGTCTTACTAGCATATTATACTATCCTTAACACTTTGTCATGCCTATGACCCAAAGCTGCTCCCAAAGCGTAATCACTAGCATCACACATAATCTCGAAAGGTAATGACCAGTCAGGAGCAACAATTACTGGTGCATAAACCAATTTAGCCTTAAGGAAATTAGAAGCATCCAAACACTCTTTTGTAAACTCAAATTTAGCATCCTTAATTAAAAAATCTCAAATAGGCATAGAGATCTTAGAAAAATCCTTAACAAAACGCCTATAAAACCTGCATGACCAAGAAAACTCCAGACATCCTTTACCGATGATGGTGGTGATAATTGCTCAATCACTTTGACCTTGGCCCTGTCTACCTCAATCCCCTTCTTGGAAATTTTATGTCCTAACACGATGCCTTCCTGCACCATGAAGTGGCACTTCTCCTAATTAAGTACTAAGTTAGTTTCCCTGCACTTGGCTAAGATTAAATCCAAGTCTCTCAAACAAGAATCAAAAGTAAATCCAAATATAGAAAAATCATCCATAAAGATCTCGATGCACTTTTCAATAAAATCAGCAAAAATAGCAGTCATGCACCGTTTGAAAGTGGCTGGTACGTTATATAAACCAAAAGGCATGGGTCGATAAGGATAAATACCATACGGACATGTAAAAGTGGTTTTCTCCTGATCTTCCTTAGCAATTGGAATCTGAAAATAATCGGAGTAACCATCCAGGAAACAATAATATTCTTGTCCTGCAAGCCTTTCTAACATCTGGTCAATAAATGGAAAGGGAAAATGGTCGGCGGCATTCAATTTTCGATAGTCAATACAAACTCTATGTCCGGTAATAGTACGCTGAGGAACTAACTCACCTTTATCATTAGGTACCACAGTTAAACCTCTCTTCTTAGGCACTACCTATGTAGGACTTACCCATTCACTATATGAGATCAGGTAGATGATACCTGCATCCAAGAGCTTGATAACCTCCTTCTTAACTACCTCCTACATGTTTGGGTTCAACCTTCATTGGGGTTGTCTCAATGGCTTGTAATTCTCCTCAAGATAAATGTGGTGGGTGCAAAACATGGGAGCAATACCTTTGATATCAGCGATGGACTATCCCAACGCCTCTTTGTTCCTCTTGAGAATCTGGAGTATAGCTTCCTCATGTTCATCAGTCAAAGCATTAGAGATAATAATAGGCAAATCAGATGGAGGAACTAAGAAAGCATATTGAAGGTGACTAGGAAGAGGTTTCAGTTCAAGAGAAGGTGGTGATTCCACAGAAGGTGCTAGTGTCTTTGGAACTCGGTCCAGCTGTTCCTCCTCAATTCTGTGGTCCAGCTCCTAGCAGAGAGCTGAAATGTTGTAGCAGAAACCTCATAATCATCATGAGTGCTTTTTATGGAGTCTACCAAATATTTCTTCAACGCATCCAGCTCCAAGGGGCTGTACAAATAATCCTGCATCAAGGTGTCAATACAATCCAAACTAAAACAAGCATGAACATCAGAAGGATGTGTAACAGCCTTGGTCATGTCAAATACGAGCTGCTCGTCTTATAAACGCTGAATTATCTTACCCTCCCCCCCCCCACAACATCAATGAGGGTTATTGTTGTTCACATGAATGGTCGACCTAAAATAAGTGGCACTACTTTGTCTTCCTCCATGTCTAAAATAACAAAGTCAGCAGGGAAAGCAAAAGTACCAACTGAAACAACTAAATCTCTAACCACTCCTTTTGGCAAGATGATAGACCTATCAGCCAACTGCAAAGTAATTCAGGTAGGTTCACATTCTCCTAAACCAAGCTTTAAGTACATAGATAAGGGCATCAAATTAATGCTAGCACATAAATCACACAAACCCTTACCACAGTTCACATTACCTATCGCGCAAGGTATGCCTGGAGTGCCTGGATCATCAATCTTAGGTGGCAACTTCTTCGAAAGAATAGCTTAAACACTTTAAGTGAGCTACACAGTATCCTTTTCTACCAATGACCTTCTGTTGGACAAGATGTCCTTCATAAACTTCACATATATCAGCATCTGTTTCAAAGCTTCAAAAAAAAGAATGTTAATTGTCAGCTTTTTGAAAATACTTAGAAACTTACCGAACGGCTCATCCAAGTCTCTCTTCTTTAACCAGTTTGGAAAAGGAATCGGTGTTTCAACAACTGCATGTCATGGAGGTGGTGAAGTTTTAGGAGCTTTGTTAACCGTCACCTCTTCTTCAGATGGCTTCTCCTGAGAACTTGTTGGTTCAGCTTTTTTATTCTGCTCATCATTAGGAAGTGGAGCCTCAGCTTCAGGAACCACAGGGTCTAGCTGCGTACCACTTCTTAAAGTAATTGCCTTGGCATGTTCTCTTGGATTCTGCTCTGGCTGACTAGGCAAAGAACCCAAAGGACGCTGAGCTAACTGCTGAAAAATCAGAGACAACTACGTCTCGATGTTCCTATTAAAGGTCCTCTGATCATTATTGAAAGTTCTCTACTCTTGATTGAAAGCTTCTAGCTCAGAAATTTCTTCGTGTTAACGGTGATAAAGTCATTCATTCTGGCTTGAACTTCATCCATACTTGAAGATGCATCAGCACCTGAATTCGGTGGTTGTTGATTCTACAGCGGCTTCTAATAAGACGAATTGTATTGTTGTGGTGGTCTCTGATTATAGTTGCTGTTACCACCAGCTTGGTAATAATTTTGTGGTCTGTTACCAACATAATTTGCTGCTTCTTCTCGCGGTGGAACACGCTGACACATGTTATAACTCCTCCCGCAAAACTCACAAGGTGGGTAAGCCTTAGGAGCAGCTACTACATTCGACTGTGGGTTCATCACTGCACACATGTGCTCAAACTGCTTCGACATTGCTTCTATCTTAGCAGCCAGAAAGGTGTTCAAATCCACCTCATAAACACCAGCAGTCTTCTTTGGCGCTGCCTCTTCAGATCTTGTACCTCCCCACTGATTAGCTGCTATAGTAATAGTCTCCAACAGTTCTTTAATTTTAGCAATAGGCAGCTCCATTAAACTTCCACCAGCACACGTATCAACCAACAACTGGCTGGAAGGATCCAAGTCTTTGTAAAAAGACTGCAATACTACCTCTGCTCCCAAACCATGATGTGGTACTTTTCTTACTATCCCTTTAAAGCGTTCCCATGGTTCAGATAAAGTCTAGCCAGCAAACTGCTTGAAATTAGTAATTTCTCCTCTCATGGTTAACATCCGAGAAGGAGGGAAATACTTTGCCAAAAATGCATTAGCTAACCCTTCCCAAGTGGTAATGCTATCTGGCGCCAGTGAATTTAACCATTCAGCTGCTCTATCCCTCAGGGAGAATGGAAAAAGAGTAAGTCTAGCAACCTCTTGAGAAGCTGGTGTTGAACATGCTCCTACCAATCTCAGGAAAGTGGTGAGATGAACATTGGGGTCTTCAGTGACTGCCCCGATGAAATGAGGTGCATTCATAACCATAGTCACATAATGTGTCTTGAATTGCCAATACACCCCTACTGGTAACGCAGGAATTACTATCGGTGAACCAAGACCCTCAACGCTTGGACGAATGTAGTCCCTCATTTGCCTCTGATTGTCAGCCATGTTAACTGTTGGGTGAATGATCGTAACCTCTTCAGTGACAGGTGGTTCAGGCACCTTCTTCTCATCCGGTGGATCCAGATT
Source organism: Limonium bicolor (assembly GCA_023374045.1). Classification (NCBI taxonomy): domain Eukaryota; kingdom Viridiplantae; phylum Streptophyta; class Magnoliopsida; order Caryophyllales; family Plumbaginaceae; genus Limonium; species Limonium bicolor. Next base: position 19,798,703 of record CM041781.1, read on the forward strand.
CATACTTTGATGAATCTGCCTTGCTAACCTTTCAATCTCAAGGTTGAGTTCAAATTTAGGTTCGCCTGCAGATCGGGTTTTAACCATAAACAAAAATTAGTAAACTGAGACTAAACTAGCGTAATTAAGGAAAATTAAATCAATCAAATTAAACCAGTAAAAATTCAGAAATCAACGAATAAAAGAATCAACTAACACAATGTCCAGAAAAATAAAATAAAATCTAATAAAAATCCTAGTAACCAAAGAAAATATTCTCAGAATAAAATCAAAAAGATAAAATCTTAAAATAAACCTAATAGATAAAAGAAAATCGGAAATAAAATCAAACTAAAATTGAAACCAAAATTAAAATCAAAATCGACAGAAGCGAAAATAAAAACATAAATAAAGATAAAAACTAAATAACCGTGCCTCCCCGACAACGGCGCCAAAAACTTGATTGGGTATAACCTAATGGCAAGTGTACCGGTCAATTCTAGCAAGGTTTAATTAGAGAGTATTTCCTAAGTATCGAACCAGAGGAGGCGATGTCTAAACTACGTATGAAAAATAGGAAATTGGGGGTTTTAGTTTGAGTGAATAATTGATGTATAAGATTGGAAAACAATAAATAGCAGGAAAATATAACAGTAAAATTAATTGATTCGAATCTAATTTGGGAAAGAAATTCCAGTTTACTACTTCTCCCTAGATTTGTAATTCCTTTCCTTAAGTAATTTCCAAAACAATTCTGAATAAAACCCTAGAACAACGGTAATTTACCTCTGGTCTCCCGTTCAGCAAATTCTAATTAGTAGAGACCGAATTCTAACTCTCATTATGAACCCACTGTTTACTAACTGCTTTAAGAACAATCTAGATTAATGGTCAGTTAGCAATTTAGAGGAATTACCATCTCTATACTAACCGGTTCTTTTCCTGTATTCAATTGAAGGCCGCAGTCATCATTTATAAGCTAACAAAATAATAATCTCTATAACTGGCCAGATTATGAAAGATTAAGGAAATTCAGTAAAGAAAAGAACTTTATTCAATCAAATTGTAGGAAAATCACAAAGGTACAGGAATAATCAATCTAGGGATAAATGGCAAACCATAATTAAAAAGGGACTACTCACACATAGTCATGATAACAGTGCTCAAATTGAATAGAACAGACTCAAGGAAGGAAGAACTGGAAGAAACTCTGATTTCGGTAACCTTCGTGAATTCTCTGTTCTTAGCCTTCAGTCTTCTCTCTTGAGTAATCTCCACTATCTTCCCAAAGCTCAATCTTTCTTTCTCTCTCCTTTGTGTTCTCTGTAAAAACTGTGTTCTGTTGTGTATTCTGTGATATCCCCTGTCAGGTAAGCCTTGCCTCCTTTTAAACTCAACAAAATCTTCTTTTTATCTTTAATTTTCACCTTTCCATAAGGAATCAGGCCGTGTTTTATTTGTTTAGTCCGGGGCTTAGTCCAAGTCTAAGGTCCCGGACCAGCCTCTAAAAACCGCCGAGAATTCATCTTCATGCATGGTCCGGGACTTAGGATGTGTATCAAGTCCCGGACCTGTCCTTAAAACTGGGCGAGAGTTAGGTCTTGTTATGGCCCGGGACCTAAGATATGTACCAAGTCCTGGACCCGTCTTCAAATGTCTTCGAGAGTCAAGGTAGAGGTTGGTCCGGGACCTAAGATATGTACCAAGTCCCGGATCTAACCTAAAACTGATGGAGAATGCATGTCTTTGCTTCATTCAGCTTGCTTGAAAATCCAAAATACTTCAACAATGATAGGGAATGTGTTTTCTTGAGATTTTTACCTGAAATTGCACAATAACCCGTCATAGAAAACAATTGCAACATGAAGCTCAAAAATACTCATAAGACGGGAATTTAGTAGTAAAAATCAATGAATTAGAAATAAATAAACTCCATAAAAATAGATAAATTCCTGACTTATCAGGGGACACTAGCACAAAGCATAACACTCAGAAGGGTCAGGAACCCATAGATCTACCAGATCTCTCGGCAACGCAGAAATGGCCCAAAAGGGCCAAAGGGTTCGTCAACCCCACAGAACAGAAAGGGAATGACCCACACTTAGAATGATGTCTACATGGTATACCACGGAATAGTTCGACCCAACAATTCACGGCTCAAAAGCAATGACTAGGTCCCAAAACAGAAAGGTTGAAAAATAGATGTAAACTTGCATTAAAATGCCCAAAACACAGAGGAATCAATAGTACAGACTTAGGGGAATACAACCCCACAAATGATTCACAAAATAGAGCAAGAACGAACAATTTGGGCAAAAATAGAGGGGTGTCCAGAAATGCGTCCGAACTTGCATGTCCGGACACAATGCAAAATCAAAACTGTGAGACGTCCAGACTTACATCCAACCTTGCAAGCCCGGAGGGAATTCGAAAGTGGAAATACAGAAGGAGCAGAGATCATGTCCGGACTTGAGCCCGACCTTGCAAGTCCGGACATGTTTTTTGGAAAAAGACGGGGTGACGTCCGGACATGTGTCTGAACATGTAATGTTCGGACATAAGTTGAGAGCAAAATCTGAATATTTTATGAGACATCCGGACTTGTGTCCGGGCTTTTAAGTCCGGACGCAGTCCGAAAATGCAACCCAGGATCGTCATCACATTCTGTCCAAACATGCACGTCCGGGTAGATGTCCGGACGTGTTGAAAAACTCAGTAAAACTACAGCACCAGACGGCCTGTCCAGACATACAAGTCCGAACAGACGTCTGGACGTCGCAAAAACTACAATTCTTGAATCGATAGAGAGCATAAGAGCACACATAAAACTAATTCAAATCATCAGAAGTTTCAGAATTCAAAGAGCAATTTACCGCGGGGGTTTATACTACCAAAACGCAATCAAAATCATCTCAAAACATATATGCAAAGCATAATTTATGACTTGTAAATTAGTTCTCCCCACGGGTGAACTTCCACACCGAATCGAGTAACCACCTACCTCGATTAGCAGAAATTTGTCAATGATCTGAAGTAGTAAATGCAGCTTGAACAATCCACCATACAGACGTGAACAACAGCCACTGAATTCCACAGTAGACAATCTGAAATCAGAAAATTAGAAGGAGGAACCTAGAGCATCAAAGTCTCAAAATCCATGATACAAACCAGATTTTAGGAGTTCAGAAAACCCATAATTCGAAACAGTCTGCAGCCCATGCAAACCACAAATCAAAAGCAACCCAGCAGCCTCTGAATTCAGCAAACCGAAGTCCCATAAATCTGAAAACAGGAGAGGAGAAAACACTAGACCGAATTATACAATCTGAAAATCAAAACATGAATTTGAGAAGAAGAACTACACTGCAGCGAAGACCTTCAATCCGATTGTAACAGCAGCCTTCATAATTCTTAGCAAATGAAGGAATTAAGAGAGAGGAGGAGAAGGAAGAAGGAAAAATTATTGTTACAAACGCATGATGAGATGCTCCAAGATTCAAACTGATGGGAAAATAATGATCAGGATGTATGACTTAATAAGGAAATCTCTTTCCCTTATTACCCAAATAAAATATTTACCTCAACTTATTAAAGACAAAGACCTCTTCGCCCTTATCTTTTAAAAGAAATCCGCTGATATCCCAACAAGCAACTGTTAAAGCAAACCTCTTAGAAGAATAACATTAACCGGATGTATAATAAGGTTATGAAATCCAGGTTATAGCAACATTTCCACCATTTACATCTGGCACCTTTTGTTCAAGTTGGCTTTTTCCAATTTTTGTTCATTTAGAAAATGATTAAGCATTGTCTAAGTTGATGCAACTTTACATGGACGATGTTCAAGTGTTGTTTTTTGTACGTATACTAAATCCAAAGTTTTTCAAGATCACATGTGACTTTTATGACCCAATGAAAACACGTTCAAATTAAGTAAGCATTTTTTGCAGTTTTTGGCGCAAGCTGGTTTTCTTTAATTTTTGTTCAATTTAAAAGATACTTAAACGTTGATCGTAGTTGACAAAACTTACGTGGATGATGTTAAATTGTTATTTTTTAGACCTATGTCAAATCTCAAGTTTTTTAAGCTCACATGTAACCTGTGAGACCTAGTGAAAACATGTCACAACAAGCTTTCTGATGTCAGAAACTGCAAAAAAACTTTGAACATGTTTTCATTAGGTCTCACAAGTCACATGTGAGCTTACAAAACTAGGAAATTTGTATAGGTCCGAAGTAACACTTTAAAATCATCCAAGCAAAGTTTCTTCAACTACAAACAATGTTTACGCATCTCCTAAATTGCGCCAGAAACCGTAAAGAAAACTTACTCTGAATGTCTTTTCATTGGGTCACATAGCTTCCCCTAGGTAGCAAATCACTATAAGAGCTATTGTAGGGGATACATATAACGAGTGGTTTTCGGTTCACCTAGGAAGCAAGGCGAGGCGGATTTGGAGATCCACTTTATGCTACGGTGTCTACCATGTGTGGCAAGGGAGAAATAATTTCATCTTTCAGCAAGACGTTTCTCAGCTGATATAACATTGGCTAGAATAAAGCTTGGACTGTGGAGATGGACAAAAATGTGGTTAAAGGATCTTCCCTTATCATATGAACGGTTTGTTAGCATGTTCTCTTTGAAAGAGTATTTGTAAGGTGTTATTAATAGTGGTTGTTTCGGTTGTTCTGGGTCTTTGATTTGTACTTGGATGGTGGGTACTCTTTATCTTCACTAAGTTTTTTCCCAATGGGTTTTACTTAGTGAGGTTTTAATGAGGCCCGACTTTATACCATCCCCCTGGTTTACCAGAATTTTATTTTGAATAAAATGGCAATAAGCCCAAATTAATAAAAAAAATTGGGCCACATAGGTTTGATGTGAGCTTACAAAACTTGGGATTTGACATAGCTCCAAAAAATTACACTTTAACATCGTCCATGTAAAGTTTCATTAACTCGTTTAAGCATCTTCAACATTTAATGAAAGCTAGAGAAAACCAATTTGAATGGAAAATGCCTTATTAGGTCTGACAAATCCTATTTTCGTATCGTGTAAATGATAGAAACAATACACGGCACGAAATTTACATGAAGATACATGGTATACGACACGAAAATATTATTGGATATGAAACTTTGTATACGAAAACAAATAAAAAAGGGGATTGCTATTTGCACTACAAAATTACTAGTCACAATAGTACAAATTTTTTTAAAATCATATTAACGTTGTAAACATGTAATGATGTGTCCCTGTGTTTTTTTCCAGGAAATGATATCTGAAAGTAATTTAACCCAAGAAGTTTGTAGTTGATTAGTAGCGAATTTTGCTAGTGACTTCTTTGTTATAATCAAAACTGGAAATTTGTTGTTAAAAAATGCTGGACTACATTTTTTCGTGTTTACACTGTTAATATGATGTAAAATTAATTTGTACTACAAATAGCAAAAACTTTACTATTTGCAGTACAATTTTTTTCACCAAACTTAGTTGAATAAGTTGGAATGTGGTGGGGAGACACTTTTTTCTGAAACAAATGAGAATTGAATGACCAAATTTGAGTCAAAATGATTACAACAACAAAGTTACAATATCTAAGTTACAACAACTAAGTTAAAGAAGAACTAAGTTACGTTACAAACCATCTATCTAACCTAGATTGTAAATGATGAATCCAAGTTCTAACAGTGTTTAGATTTCTATAAAAAATCATTACGGATAGACAGAGGGAGTTGGGAGTCATCAACCATACAAAACCTGACAAAATGACCCTGGGGGCAAACTCCGATGTGGATCTCTCCACTTGGTTTATCACAATTAATTGGTATGATTTTTGATCAGAAGGTATGTGGCACTTACCATACCCCCATATAAAGTATAGTAGAAAACTACTATCGAAGTGTACTTTATCGCAATCACGGTCCCCATTTCCATGGTCATCCATTTCTCCAGAGGTGCTGGCCCATCGTCACTCCAACAAAATGCTCTTAACATTAGGTTGTACATTGCTTCAATGAACATGTCCCTGTATGCATGGTTCACCGACTCTGTATTCTTCATATCTTGGTATAATCCTTTACGGACTTGTTTCCACCTATCTTGGTCTGAATAAAGGTAATCATCTACCACCCGGATCCACAATTATCATCTCCATGAACATCAATATACCCAGTGATATATTGATATAGGTTCGTTGGGAAATGCTGGTAGTATAGGAAGTTGTTCATGGACATGAATCGATTCGGATCTGATGATCCTCTCTTCAGTGATCTTCTAGTTGATGGTGCTCCTTCAGAGTGGCTCGACCTTGGTTGGTTATCCTGTCGGTTTGGTCTGTAGGTCCCGATAGGTCTACGAATCCCAAGTTGTTCTAAAGGTTCTCCTAATTGGCATGTCAGATCTGGATGAAGGAAGTTCTGGATTTGACTGTAACATCTGGCCATCAGAGTTGGGCAGTAATATCACGCCATCTGTTTTGTACTGCCTCCCTGTAGCCTAGCATATCAACTGTTGATTCATGATTCTTCTAGCTCATGGTGTACCAGAAACGATGTACATCCCTCTTTGAGCACAAGATACTACTATCCAACATGTAATTTAATCTACATGTACATGATAATCCATTAGAGGTTACCTTGTCACACCCACAAAGTGAGATATCCATTTGAACATAGTCCCCCCTACCAAGCTCCTTTACTAGCTCATCCAAGCATAGTATCTAATTTTTATACCAGATACAGTTATAGATGGTTCCATGTTACCGTTTTAACCTAACTTTTTGCACTAGCCATTGAACTAGCCATTAGGCATGTCAGTGACCGTTACTCTTGTATTATAAAAGGGGGTATGGGTGTCCCAACATACTCATTCCTTACCTCCTGCTCTCAAAATCTTTCTAATTACTTCCTGCGTGAATTCTTCATATCTTACGCCACACTTTGCTCTCAAAACCAAATGGAGTTTCCTTTCAGTTTGCACGTTAATTATGTAGCCACTTTGAGCCGTCATGGTGCACAGTTTGAGCAAAGGATGGGGCATACCCGCGTAGAAATAAGTATGCCATATCCTAGTAATCTCTGTGATCTACAACGAGGAGTAGTTCGTGCTTGATAGTCCCTCCTCGGTAGAATAAACATAGCAACAATGGTGTATTTGGGGCTGGAGGGTAACTACGAGTGGACTTTTATGCATGTACGAACTGATACATCAATTTCCCGGATGATGGAAAATTATATGGAGTATAATGATTACATGGAACACATTTCATTACTTGTTATTTATGATCCTATTGAGCCCAGTGATGATGATTTTCAACAGAAAAACCAACTTACGAGATGCGACATTACGTAATAGGGCAGTAAATAGAGAGACAAAGGTCAGGAAACAATTAGGTTACTAGTTATTGCGTGATTGATGTTGTTAGAAACAATTGCTATCTTCTTTAGGAATCTTATGGGTTGGCATGGTAAAACCAGTTAAGGTTTCTACATTTGGATATATTTCAGTTCTCGTGGTAGTAATATTTGGTTTGTAATGAAACAATCCCACATATCATATATCAGCGGAACTTCTAACATAAAACAATTTAAGGTTTCTACATTTGGATATATTTCAGTTCTCATGGTAGTAATATTAGGTTTCTAATGAAACAATCCCACATATAATATATCAATGAAACTTCTAACATAAAACAATTTAAGGTTTTTACATTTGGATATATTTTAGTTCTCGTGGTAGTAATATTAGGTTTGTAATGAAACAATCCCACATATCATATATCAATGAAACTTTCAAAATAAACAAGTTAAGGTTTCTACATTTGGATATATTTCAATTCTTGTGGTAGTAACATTAGGTTTGTAAGGAAACAATCCCACATATCATAGATCTATGAAACTTCTAACATAACACAAGTTAAGGTTTTAACCCGTTTTTGTTTTCAACTCTTAATAAGTAGAAATAGATAAATCCATACAAATTGCATGAAAGTCTATTACATCAAGGAAAAATCAAAGATAAACAAATAGTTGCAAGATGGTACTAAAGTCTATTACATCTAGATCCTAGCTAAGTACGACTAAGGTGCAACATGCTTGCACTGGTAACCATCCCATATGGATAAAGAGCTGAACACATCCTCAATCCCATGAGTTGTAGCCCTTTGTTCATCTTTTGGCATTCCCTTTGAACATCTTCCCCAAAAGCAAGACACTCAGTCATTACTTCCTTCAGCTCAGGGGTGGACGACTGCCCCTGCACTACACAACCAACGATGGGGATTTGCAACATCATCCATACATCGTGTAGGGTAATCGTCATCTCACCAAATGACGTATGGAATGAGTTTGTATCAGGCTACTACCTCTCCACAAAAGCATTGATGAGGGACATATTATTCTGTGGCATTGTAATGTCCTGTATGTGCTCTAGACCAGAATACTTAATCATGTTCCTTGCTCTTTTGCAAGGAACTTTATCCTTTGGCTATCTAGTAAGAATCACCTTACGGGATTTGAAACTCAAAACCCCACGATCCTAAATAATGACCAACACTTTAACACTTACAAAACGTAATGTGATTTACATGAACAAATACAGGAGAAGACAGATAACATACCTGAGTTGAGCACCATAAGTCAAGCGCTACATGACCCCCAAAGCTAATGATAATACTAGTAAGTAGTGGACCGCCAGGAACTGACACCTCTATCAACTTCCAAGCGGTAGGAATCACTGCAACCATCCTTGGCGTTGCTTCCTCGTTAGTGTCATCCTCCTGATCAATGACATCATCATCTTCATCGTCTTCCTCCTCTACGTCGGGTGATTCATCATCATCAACAGCACCACCATTGTCATCAACAAATGGCGAACACTCGATCATCACAAAGTCCTCATCAGCACGTGCGTGTGAAGGGCATGGTGGGCGTGATGAAATATCACAGCCTGACATCTGAGCTTGCAAAGGTGAAATGTGGTGCTTCCCTCACCTGAGATGTTGAAGCTAGAGCTGTGCAGTGGTTCTACAAACCAACCTCTACTAGATGATGACAACACTAGCATGCGTCTCTGCCGTATATGATCATAAATCGCCGAGTCATCCACTGCTTGCCCTGGTGGTGCAGGTATGATGAGTGACGTGTTGCTTCCATGCGGGGGGTAGGATTACTCGACCCTTCACCAGGAGCACGTGCACAACGATACGAGGCTATCATAGGCTGCTCCACAACCCGGTATTTCTTCTTCTTGGAGTATATTTGTTTCATTGATTTTTTAAGTCCGTCCATTGTTGCATATGAATATCAAACAATTATAATTCATAATATTAAAATTCAACATTAAATTTTTTAAAAAAATATAGGGTCGAGCCACAATACGGCTCGAACTTTCACAATTAGAGCCCACAAGGGCTCGAAACAACAATTAAAAAAAATCAGGTGAGCCATAGTAGGGCTCGAGTTCCTCTAGGTTGAGCACCACAGAGTCTCGAGTTGCTCCAGGTCGAGCCACCCACGGGCTTGAATCAGAAAAAAAAACATATGCTCGAGCCGTGCATGGCCTCGATTTGCTCCAGGCCGAGGCGCCCACGGGCTCGAGTTTTCCCAGGTCGAGCCGCACAAGAGCTCAACGTCAAAAAAAGCAGGAAAAATCCGGGTCGAGCCGCAGCAGGGCATTAAAACTTGCGGGTGGAGCAGCATGAGGGCTCGAGTGACCCCTGGTCGAGCCCCCTGGAATCTCGAATACACTCAACTCGAGCTGGATCTGGGCTTAAGTTCAAACTTTTTTTTTTCAAAATTTTCAAGTTTGTTCCGAATTTTCCATGCTAGATCAAGCTCAATTGAAGATTAATTTCAAAAAAACTAACAGTGGATTCATAATCACAACACCCAAATCTAGAAGTTGGAATTTTGTTTTTGAAAAACTCACCGGAAAAGTTTTCGGGTGGTGGTGCTACAGTGGTCCGGGTGGTGGTCAGCGGTGGTGTTGGGCGGTACAGAGGGGAGTGGCAGGGAGAGATAAAGGAAGAGAGATAAAGGGAATGTGAGAAATAAACTAAACTTGATTCGGCTATATATAGTGAGAGCGTTTAATTGGCATTTTCAATGACGATTTCAGTACGACGTTTCTGAAAGTATAACAATGTTTATAATTTAATCAAACGTAATGTAAAATGTCGTTTAATAATATGAAGTCATAATTATAACATTCAAACATAATAAGAATGGGTTTAACGTCTTTTATTACTGTGAGAGCGTTTTTTTTGTTTACGCTGACGAAATGATTTTTTCGAAAAATAAAAGTTACAACAGGATGTCTTTACATCTTTACAACATTAATATGATTTAAAAAAAATTTGTACTGTGGTGATTAATAATTTTGTACTGCAAATAGCAACCCAGATAAAAAAACTTGTAAACGAAACAAAATATACCAAATTTATTTGTGTATACACGAATTACATGTGTACACGAATTAATGAAATAAGTAAGTAACACATAAATAACTGAAATACCAAAACATTATATTTACACGAATTATGGAATAAATAAGTAACATGAAATTTATTTGAGTACAAGAATTACATGTGTACACAAATTATATGTGTACACAAATTATTTAAAGGTATTTCGTGTATACACGACATAAAATGAGTTTCATACATAAAACGAAATACCTATACATGTCAATGTTGTGTCATGTTTCGGGTCATATATTTTTGTTACTTTTTTGGCCATGCATATGCCCAAAACCAAGTGGGTGGGATGTAGTTTTGTCAAACATTATGAATGAGAGATGTAATTTTTGCATATATATATATATATCATTTAACCAGTTTTGAACAATAAACGTTGTTCACGCTAGAGCTATACAAAAAAATTCTTGATTTCAATATACCATTTCTGAAAAAACCGAAAAACTATACTGAAAAGTTGGTTTACCGTAGTGAAATTTAGGTCTGGTTTACTTTATTGATTTTTAAGTTGGATCTCAATTTCGGTAATGGATTGAATTTCGTAAAACCGGTTTACCAAAAATATGACCGATACATAAAAAAATAAAAATAAAAATTCTTTTACATTTATATCTTTCAATTTTTTAACCCTACCAAACTCACAATATTCAAACTATAATTCTTGTTTTTACCTTGTTTCTTTGTTGTTGCGTCCTCATTAACATAGTATAACAAGAAGAACTATCAATTATAAGTGTTTTGAATAGAGTTATCAAGGGTCAAGACTTTTCTAGGTGTAGTAAGTTTAGACTTTGCCTATTTAGTATACAAAGTACTGTTGTACATAAGGGAGGACATTTTTTTAATTAAAAAGTTTGCAAAAATGTTAGATCTTTATGTTGATTCATATTTGGCACTGTATGACAAACGTTTCCAACTTGAATTTAAAATTTGTTGACTCATGCGCATTGACTTGTAGGGATAAAAGACTTGACTATGAGTCAACCTATAATCACCATTGATGACTTTATAATTGTTTTAGATGACGATACAATGATGTATCGTTAGATTTAAGTTTAAAGATAGATGGATTGGTATACAACCGGCTGGAATTGTTCTTTAAGAATTATGTGGTCTTTATTGTTTCAACTAGATATATATAATTAACCTCATGTTATTTGTTAGAAGTGTACATTTATGTTTAAAAAATCTTCTATAGTCGATGATGGTTTTGCATGGTTAGTTACTTTATCAAATGCTTAATTTATTTTTCTTATTTTTTACATTTCAATTTTCTTTCTTTGATATAAAAATATTCTATATTCTCAAATATTGGTTTACCGTTTATACTATACTGATTTTTTCGTTAAACTGGTTTATCATTTATAATGTACCAAATTTTCAGTTAACTAGTATACGGTAACTGGATTTTGGGTTAACCTACCTACCATACACACTTCTAGTTCACAATTGGTGTTTTTATTTTTCAAAACCACCAACAACAACTTTATTAAGGAGACACACCTAGGAATATCATTACACCATACCCCTACATAAGTTCTCATTCTACCCACATTAGCTAGAGTGTGAGCTTGAAAGTTTTCATTTCTGTTAACATACATTAATAGCATACATCCATGAGATACACCAAAGAAAGCTGCACTAGTGAAGACATCCTGTGAAACTATATGAACATCCGCTCTAACTACCCTTTGACCTTCATAAAATTTACATTAGCCAAACTGTCTGAAAAGAGATTAATATTTCTAGCACCTAACTTAGTAGCAACTTCAATACCCAAAAGTATATGACCTTAGCTTCAATGACTTGAGGAGTCTAAGCTACTTGACCTTTTGTAATCCTCATTGCAAGAATTCGACCATTAGCATCCCGGATTACCACCCACATACCTGATCCACCTTGTGCGACACTACCATCAACATGAACGTGAAATGCTTGAACATATGGAAGTTGATCTTCCTCCACAATCGAAGAGTCCTGAGAGATAATTGAGGAAGTCATCTCAACGTATAACTCTTCCTGGTCCATTCCCTGATTAACGATCAAACCTTGCGATGTTGTAGTTGACAACTCACAAACCAAAGCTTTCAGTGAAATAGGATCACCTTCTCTAAAAATGTTATGTCATGCTGAACACAGATGGCCAATAACCAGTCCCTAAAAGTGTGTCATCATCTAAACCCTTAGGCCTTACCAAGCCCTCAAGTAACCATCATTCCTTAACAGTTGAACATTGTATAAAAACATGGACAATTTTCTTATAACCCCATAAAAAGGACACCATTGTATGAAGCCATTGTGGCAACGTTGAAGAATGAGTGCACGACAAGGAAGGATTCCTTGTAAAAACTTCCAATTAAACAAGCTAACTCTTTGAGGGATAGTGCATGAGCGGATCTTCTTTATATCAACATCATGGGATTGCGGTAATTAAGAGGCTCAGTTGCTAGAATTTAATAAAACAAGCTAATTGATATACTAATTTAACTGAAAATAAGCCATTCTTTGTGAAATACCCCCAAAGTATGATTAAATTATGAGCATATATTATACGTTATATTGGATTAAGTATGCTTATGATAGTTGGTGAGTATGGGAATGCTTATGATTGGGTAATTTGGATTTGGAATTATTCCTTAATTAAGGATAAATAATAATTGGGAATAAGTAAGATATAATTAGATTTTATTTTATTTCCTTACTCTTCCTTATTTTCTTTTCTTTCCTTTCCTTTTCTTTTATTTTCTTTCCTTGATGATTCCTTTTCCTATCTATTTACGTTTCCCTCCCACTCTCTCTATCCCTCTTTGCGCCTCACATCACTTCAACTTCTTTTTTTCCTCTCACACTAACTTCCTCTTCTCCATTGCTGGTTCAAACTAATTCGTAGCATAGTTCCGTCTATCATAGTAAGAGTTTCAGAAATTATGAACTGATTAATTGATGGATGATTCATTGTGAGAATGGATTCAATTCTAGATCCCGAGTTCGTCGGCGGTGATTGCTAGTGCCATGTGTGATTTATGATTCATGGGGGCGTGGTTCCAAGTAAGCTACTATGCTCACTAAATTTTTTTGTGCGAATATTCGTGAATTATTGGATTATTTGATTCTGATTGGGGAAACCCCTTGTGCATGGATGTGGAATCTAGGGTTTGACTATTTATGGGAGATTTGGTGGAATAAGATGAATATGTTACCTGGATTTGATGGTATTGGTTTTGGAAAACTTTCACTAGGATTTATTCATACACATTGGTACATTGAATTGAAACATTTTACGCTGTGACCACTATATCATAGTTTAAGCTCTATAGAGCTGCTTCTTTGTAGTCAGAATTACCGTTAGAAGGGTGTGCACACTTAAGGACTTAGAGTGAGGTGAAATTTTTATTTTATGACCCCACTTGTTTGGTTGTTCGTTGGTGAATTATGTATTTACAACCCCACTTGTCTGGGTATTCGTTGGTGGATATTTGGTTTCCAATGAAATGATCACATACTCTGGTTGAGTTATGCTATTGGTTATACAATGCGAAGTAGTGGTTTACTCATGTTTCATCTGATTTGTGTGATCCTTTCTGTGTGTTGTGTGTAATGTTCTGATCACATGTAATGATGACTAAGGTAGAGGATTGGGAAACACGTTACCACCTAGGAATAGTTATTAGGCTGGCTTAATATATGACATTATTGTTAATTGTATGATTGGGATTTAGCCATTGTTGCCATTTTCTTTGGAACTTATTATTTAAGATGTTTTGGATTGGTGGATAGCCTTAGCACCCATGGGTATGGGTGTAGTGGTAATATCCCGGATTGTAACTGATTTTAGCTACGGTTTACTTAGGAAGTTTGCTTAACTGATTTGCAATTGGCGTTAATGAAATTGAAGTGTGTTTCCAAAGATGTTTTGTGGCTGATTTTGCACTTCTGGACCTGTCCAGGTGTACAAGTTCGGACAAGTCCCGAACTGAAAATTGATTTTTGAATATAAGGTCGGACACACCTAAATTCACTGTTTGAAGACTCGTTTGACCTCCATTTTTTGACCCATTTAAGGTGTTACCTTCCTATTACATTATACTATATTTTGGGGTTAAATCCGGGGTGTTACACTTTGTCCCACCCCAGCACCAACCATCTGAACAAGGAAAATGACTAATAGCCATCCTTAGAATATGTTTATAATTCTCTTTGGGAAACTACTCTCGAATCCAGGACTCATTCCAAGTTTGTGTGTTAGCATTAATGAGCCATGACACTTGCCCATTTTCCCGCACTTGAGGAGGTAAGTTACACACCCACGACCTCTCACTCTTCTTTTTCAAGAAGCCACCTATTCGTTAAGCGAATAGTTTTCCTATCTTCCACCACTTTTTGTACCTCTTCATGAAGAATATATAAGCCCCCCCCCCCCCTCCCCCAAAGATTAAAATGTGGCATCAACAAAATATCTAGCCTTTAGCACTCGTGACAAAAGAAGTCCAGGCTGTTGTAAGACCCGCCATCATTGCCTAGCTAGGGGAGAATTGTTAAAACAATGTAACTCACTAGAGCCTAAGACACCCTCCTTCATACTTTATATAGCATATCCCACCTTTACCAATAAATTCTTTTATGATTCATAGAACCCTTCCACCAGTAGTTCCAAATAATACTTTGTATTTCCCTGATAAGAGAGTGAGGAAGCTGTATAAACCGACCTATAAAACACATTTAGTGAGGGTAAACCAACCTGCTTGAGAAACTACACGCTCCCAACTATGCACCCTCTTGGTAAATTCAATCTCGATTGCACCCAAAAATCGTCCTCTTGTGTTTGCCAACATAGCTTGGAAAATCCAAGATCTAAGCTTAAATCAAAATGACTCCTTTGACCCCCCCCCCCCCCCTAAAGTATTTGAAATATGATCAAGAAGTTGAGTGGATAGACCCACTGAGAACATAAGACTAGAATCCGCAAGATCAATACTATGACCTAAAGCTTCTCAAAATTCCTCAATCAAATTCATAATGCGACCGACATTAACAAAAATATCATGTCCAAAAACTACACAATCATCTACAAAAAATAAGCTAGTAACATCGAAGCCTGTTCTTTGACAAGAGATATCGTGAATAACTCCCAAGAGAGAAGTTGTTTTTAAACTAGAAGAGAGTGCTTCCATACAAGAAACAAATAAGAAAGGAGATAAAAGATCACTCCGTCTTAAACCTCTATGAGAAAAAGAAAGTTTGTCCTGGATAACCATTAATCATAACCGCAAAGGAGACCCATATAATGCATGTCTCCACCAATCTTACCCATTGGTCGTGGACTCCCATACTCTTAAGCACATCGATAGAAAAAGACCATACGGGCAAGCTTCTACACGTTCATGTCCGAACAATTGAACCGAACACTTGTAGATCTTTTATCGCAAGACTGATCCGAGCGAGAAGAATTTGTGTCCAGATACCGACACTTATCTGACCAATATAGGATTTGCTTCTCCAAGGGAAACTCTCGGCATGTCTATGGACTATCATGTCCTGACTCATGTCTGAACAAAGATGCATTCGCTATCAGGGGCTGTCTGGCCCTACAAGTCAGGACTTAAGGTTGGACACAACTTCAACAGAGCCTAGATTCTTTGTTTTAGCTTCGTTTTGCTTCCTAGTTGTTGTGTTGCAATCCTTAGGCTCTCACCATGCATTTCTAGCCCCTTCTCTTCAACATGTTTACCTTTTTAAGCATAAAAACCCACACATGAGTGAAGTTCTTCACATTTAACATAAATTTGCACATAAGTGGGAAAACCTACACCATTTTATCCTAAGTTAATATACAGTTAAGCACATAAGTATAGATAAGTTTCCCACTTATCAAATACCTCACAGTTAGCTTTTTACATGTCCTCTAAACATTAGGACCAAACTTAGAACCTGTAGTGAGGAATGACAAACCTAAGAATTTTGCACAAGAAGATCCGGTCGAAACAATAATCACAAGAGTTCAAAAACTCATAATTGCAAGTTTTACAAAACAGTAAAACAAGAAACACATTCAAGGATATTAGATACATTGATTCTAGCTCAATTTGAAATTCAACTTGGACCTAACTTTCCATTCAACTTTCACATTCCAGCACTTGGCCACTTTCATTTTTGTTCCTCCATGAGCACTACACCACTCTCGCTATCATAGATAAACTTTAGGCTTATATTAATGTGACTAATGGCATAAAAGTCCTGACTTGTTGCCGTACCCCAGAATAGGGATCTCAATCTTGACCCGAACCCAAAACTCAACTTGAAACCGTCTCATAAAAAGCCGGGTTTGGGTTGAGATTGTTGACCAATAAATATTTTCGGGCCGGGTTTGGGTTGGGACATTAAAACCTGAACCTTTCAACCCTTAATAGGAAAATAAAAAAATTAAATATAGAAAATATGTTATATTTAATGACCTAACTTAGTACTTGGTGATTAATTTATTACTAAACTAAACATTTAATCAGTAGTTTATGATTAAATGTAGTGCAAAATAAGTTAATAATATTAAAGTATTATATTAATTAGATCATCCAAAACTTTAAAAATAAATTAAAAATTTTAAAATGGGTTGGATTCGGGTCAACCCACTTCTGGTTTTGGTCGAAGAAATATAACCTCTGGAATCAAGTTGACTAAAACTATTTTCAGATCTGGTTCAGATTGAGCTCATTCAGACCCAAAACCTAACCACAAGCTTGCTTGTCAAGTTGGAAGACTGATAATTTTCGTCGAGAATGCTGTTTTTTTTTTTTGGGGGGGGGGGGGGGGGGGGGGGGGGCTTCAAATCATAGTATGAAAGTCTCTTCTTTACTGGTTTCATGGAGAGGCTCACCACGAGAGAGAAGGCGAGAAAGTAGGAAGTTGACGGAGAGAGATTTCACCAAGATCTATCGCTATGAGTTTGCGATAGATAGAGAAAACTCAGCAAAATAGAGCTGAAAGTCCTTAAATATATTCATCATCATCTTGTTTTTCACGCTTGTGGAGTTAGAAAGAGCAATAAAAGAGGAAATAGAGGGCATGCAAACTCGGAAGAAAAATGAAACGGTGGAGAACTTATTGGTAAAGAGAGAGATTTTTGATAATTTGACCTCATTTTGATAACCATACAAGGGGACGATTAATTCTATGAAGTCCAGGGAAGGATTATATGAATTCCCACTATCACTTAGGTGGCAATGTAAGATGTTATAAAAATGGAAAAATTATATTCCTCACTCATGACTTTTGGCAAAAATTACATTTTGCTCCCATGAGGTTTCAAAAATTACTTTCCTTATCCATGTGGTTATGTCCAGAAGTTTTTCTAATTTTCAGGGTAAGTTAGTTTTTTAAAATTTTAATTCATTTAGGAGATGCTTAAATGTTGTTTAAAAATTGATGAAATTTTACATGAAGAATGCTAAAGTGTTACATTTTGCTCTTATGCCAAATCCAAAGTTTTTTAAGCTCACATGTGATATGTGAAACACAACTAAAACACGTTTAGATTAAACTTTTTGCGGATTTTGGCGCAAGTTATTTCTTTTTTAAATTGGTTCAATTTATGGAATGCTTAAACGTTGTCTGAAATCAATAAAAAAAACTTTACATGCTAAGTTAATATTTTATTCTTATGTCAAACCCAAAGTTCTCTAAGCTCACATTCAGAAGCGTTTTTTGCACCAGAATATGTAAAAAAACTTACTTCGAACGTGTTTTTATTTGGGTCCCACATGTCACATGTGAGTTTAAAAAAAATTTAGATTTGACATTGGTATGTAATATAACACTTTAGTACCGTCTTTGTAAAGTCTCATGAACTGCAGACAACGTTTAAACATCTTCTTAATTAAACAAAAATTAGACAAGACCAACTTGCGCCAGAATCCATAAAAGACTCACATGTTGCATGTAAGGTGGCTTAAAAAACTTTGGATTTGACATAGGACTAAAATATAACACTTTAGCATCGTCCATGTAAAGTTTCATCAATTTTAGACACCGTTTTAGCATTTCCTAAATTGAACAAAAATTAAAAAAAATCAAATTGTCGGATGTATAACAATGGAAACCACATGAATGGGGAAAATAATTTTTAAAATCTGATGAATGAGGTGTGTAATTTCACTAAACATCATAAAAGAGGACATAACATTCGAGCAACCACTGCACGTGGAATCCACCCCGCATGTCAGTACGAACAAGGAAAAAAATTCACTACAGAGTGAATTCCAATCATATTCTCTTTCCCGTTATTTAAGAACTGTACTATGCTCCTTTCTTATTGGTTCTTGCTCGTGCACGGAGGCCTTCCATTCTCCTTGAATTAATAATACTTCTCAACACTCATCTACTATAATTAAAACTAAAAGAAAGAAATAAAAGTAGCAAATATAAGAGAAGTTAATAACTTTTGATGTTGTAAAAGTTTCTTAACACATAAATGTATTAATTTGGTGACATATAGGAGGGAAGAAAAAATTAAGAAGTACATAGCATTGGCTATGATAAACAAGCATTATTCACCGCAATTTGTCTCCATTCGTATAATCTTTTGTTTGGGAGATCTCGTCGTTATAAATAAACGGAGAATAATTTACCACTATATAGTACATCTCTGATTTACTAATTTTTGTAAAAATAAAACTGATTCTACATTAGCTTATAATGTATTATTATATACATGTAAAACTGTATTTTTTAAACTAAAATATACTTTATTAACTTACCAGATACAAATATAGATAAGACAACTTGTACGGTGAATAACAGCTAAATTATCTGCGATGTGTATCAGCACGAGTTTGAATTCAGGTTATATAGCCTTCAAAAGTTGCACTTAAAACTCCTTACCCAATGGAACGACGGAGGTTGACATCCTTACACAATTTTTATAACCAAAATATGAATAATCTTTGTAATAAGATATATACTTTTACAACAAATTGCACGAGAACAATTTTTCAACTTGAATAAATGATTGTGTGTAATCACAACCGATTTTAGTTACTTCTGTCCCAATTCTCTGATTGTAAAAGTATAGTTGATACTCAGACCCCTAATTTTTCATATGCTTTCCCATTTAGCGTCTATCATCAATGTTGCATAGTTTTATGTCAAACATACATGTAACTTTGCTGCTCATAATCTAACATACTATGCTAGAAAAACATAACTCCACTTAAATTGTTGGAAGTCTAGTGACTTTGCCGTCTTTATACGTACTCTTTGTTCATACTTAAAAAAAAAACAACCGATTTTAGTTACGTCCCTTTCCCATCTGCTACAAATCGATGCCGCCTAATAATTAATAATAAATGATCCGGCACGACTAGGTAAGATATTAAACTCCACCACAAAAAACCAACATATGTACATGTACTCGCACGGATATTAAATTCAACCGTATTTGGCCAGGTCATTGAAAAATATGGAATTAAAAATAAAAACAATTGAAAAATATATATGGACTTGCCTGTTCATCATAAGCTAGTCATTTATGTGACATTCTATCTCAGTCTTTTGGGTTTTTTACTCTTTTTTAAAATATAAGGCTTATAACTTCTCATTTACTTTAGTTTTACCCCTTATTTTTTATCTCATAATTTTACTTTTTAAATTTATTTGTCACACAGCTTGACAACAAAATTTTCATAGTCCATCTTATGCTCCTGAACTTAGATTTTCTAAGAGTTGTATTATCTTCATGAACAGCCCACAAATGATCCCAAATGTCCTTCGTCGCCTTGATGTGATATACCCTTCATCTTTCGGGTGAAGAGAGACTGGTGTAAATCACACGAACAGCCTGTGCATTAAGTTCCACTGAGCATCGTTCTTCAGCGGTGTAGGTGCTAGGATCTTTGCCTTCAGGAAACAGAAAGTTCCCTTTAGTTACCACAATCCACAACTCTTGATTCAAATATTGCAAGGGAGACTCCATCTCGTTCTTCCACATGTTGTAATTTGTGAAGGCTACCTTCAGATTCTCAATCTGCATCCTGTTGTTGTCTGTGAAACTTTAGATCTCTGTCATCTTAACAAATTTGTCAACCAACGTAGGCTCTGATACCACTTGAAAGGGTCGAGAAGCTGACCGAGTAGCTCTGAACTGTTAGATTCAGTGAGACCCGTTCTTGAATCTTTAACAAAGAGAATAAGTGTGGAAGCTTTGTATAAAAAATAACAAAACATGATATGCTTGTATTGAAAACTCGAAATGAATTTACAACCTAGTTTTCTATCTTCGGATTAGGCAGAGTGACTCTGTCTAATCCTACACTCAAATCTCTAAAGTACGATTATTACAACTTGATGAGTGTTTGGGTCCAAAATACTCTATGAGCAAGATGAATCTTTCTAAGCATAAAACTGAAATGTACGAAGTAAACTCTCAAGGTAAAAGGTCTCTTTGAGTATGTAAAGCTATTACACTTAAACCCCCAGTACTAGAAGTACTCTAATCCTTAAATACAACGTAACTTCCTCCACTAAGTGAATGAAAATGCTGCACGATGCCCTTTTTTCCCATGATCGTATTTCTGTATAAATACAGAAATAGAATATGTTTAATTGTTCCACACATGACTTAGTTGACGGAAAGATAGTGCTCCATGTTTTGTTGCTCGTGTTCTTGTCTGCAAAAAGTACTTTGTGATGATGCAGAACTAGCTTTGTTCTCTGACCGTGTCTTTGCAAGCTCCAAAAATGAGTTAGTCACCAGACCTACTTTTACTAAGATTGTCATCATCTGTAAAACAAGGTTCCAACAAAAACTCCATTGGAAATTTTGATGAAAAAAATAAAGACTTTGAAGAAACAGAAGCACCCAGCCAAACACACTAAAATTACAAAAGGTTGAAACAAGATAACAAAATACAATAAGAGAACACGAAGGGAACAGAACTGGACAACAAACACAAATTCAATCTAATTTAGAGAGCAGGGAGAAAAACCCTTGGGCGTGCTAGAAAACTGTGAGGCCCACATAAAGGAGACCATCTCAGTTGCCTTTCTTAATCCATTGCCAAATGCTAGAGAGATTTTGGTAGGATAAAGAATGTACAAAATGAATAAAAGAATCCTACAACTCTACTATGGGTAGCAAAAATTCCTTGTCGGAATAAAGCGTAAGTAAATTACGACCAAGAGTATCGAACCCAAGGGACTTAATAGAATATTAGTCCTAATCCTAGTAATTGCCTAAATCTAATAAGTGGGGGAAGTTGGACATTGATTCAACTTAAAGAAACTATCTAGTAATTTAACTAAATGATATTTACAAAGAAGTATCCTTGATTTAGGATAACGATCGTCTAATAACAAGTATGATCACAAAGAAAAGTAATAAGTTTCGAATTAACTAACTTTTGAACATGCCGGATAGCATGGCGGACATATGATGCACTGCACATTCAAGAACTTTGAATGCGCCGGGCACCAGACACCCGGCATTGCATCCGACAATGTCAAAATGTCAAGGTTGTTTTTCAGTTTTGAATTTGAAACAAAACTTGCTCAATCCATTATCGAATCTAGCAAATTTTATGCCAATAAACGAACATGAAAGAGGAAAATAAAATGATTAACCCCAAATCTTAATTTTCATCTCCTAATTTGTAGAAGACAAGGGCAAAGATCACTTTGAATTCTTCAACCCATTCTGCCTTTGTTTACATTAACAAAGGAAGAATTTTGAAGTAAAGGAAAGAAGTAGTGAACTCATTCCAATTTGCACAAAAATCAGAAATCTAAGTTGGAAACTTGTAACTTTATTAAGTGATCATAAGTGTATTACAAAGAGTATCATTCCTAACCAAGGATGACCAAGAATTCCATTCAGCCAACCATTCAATCACAAGAAGAGACATAAGGATGAAAAGAGAGAATCAAACTTGGTAGAATTTCCCTTGAACTCGCTAGAAGTCATCTTCTTGAAGGTTGGAAGTGCAAGAACTCTTGGCAGAAATGCGTGACGAATTTGTGGAGTATGAAGGTGTAAATGTTAAGTAAAGATGATCATTGAAGTGCAGACTCTTGGCCTATTTATAAGCCTCATATTCTCCACGTGTCGGGTGTCATGTCGGGTCAATAGAATCTTACGCCATATAAAAACACGTGTTTTTGTTTAACGGTCAAAACCGCCAAAAATAGCGAAACGGTGCTTGTGCCGGACAAAGGAAGTCCGACACTATACCCGCCATCAGGTAGTTTGTTAACGGTAATTAACCGCTAACTCTTGGCGAACCGAGACAACTCTTCACTTGTGCCGGCTACGGGAGACCCGACATTGCATCCGGCTTTCTGCTGCTCTACTCCATATTGATGCCGTGAGTGGTACATCCGGCATCATGCCAAGAAAAACTCGTCATTTGGTTAGAAATTTATTCCTTGCATGATAAACATACAAAACATAAGTCTGAACATACAAAATGGATTTTATATATAAAATAACATAAATACTAGCTATTCTATCCTTATTTTGACTAATATTCTTACAAATCTAGCCTACAAAACATGATAAGTCTGAGGCTTATGAACGCACTATACTTACCTTTTGCTAGTCCTCGAGCAAAAACTTGATCAGAAAAGAATAGCTGCTTATGCACAAAACAGATAGCCTTAAGAATGACAACTAAATAATCATTTCCAACTATCTGACTCTAATTCACAAGCATCACTTAATCTTCCTTAATCCATCAAAAACATACTAATGGGTATGAAATAAAACATTCAAATTCAAAAACCGATCAAAAACTCTTGGGCTATTTTATACAAGGGAATTGTAATCTCTCATTTTTCCGGTTTCCAACATTCAGCCCATTTTTTCAAGGGTTTCTGAATGTGGCCAAGACCCTCATAAATGGATTTCATGATTCAGCCCTATTTTTCAAGGGTTTTTGAACCTGACCATGATTTTTTTAGGAATAGGGAATTTAAGAATATAATAAAAGGAAAAACTCTCGAGTGTTTCTTTATTCTAAGGCAATTTTTGCAACCTCGTAGAATATAATGCTTCATTCATTTTTTTTCTTCATGTTTTTTTTGTATACTCTTTGTTTCTCTTTTTTTTCCTTATTTTTTTATACACAATCCTTATTTAAGATTTTTACCCAAAAGAATTGAACCATTTCGAAAAGAAAAGAAAAATATTACCCAGAAGTTAATTAGAGATAAAAGGCTGGAAGGCTGGAAGAGCTTGGGGTATGAAGGCCCTTCTTCTTCGCCTCCCTGCATGCCTTTCTCTTCTTCTTGTCCTTCCTAAGGAGACTCTTGATTAAGGCCGTCATCGAACACTCCATCGTCTTCTTCATCTCCTTTCTGGTCTTCTTCCTATCGGCCGTCATAGTCTGATCTAGCCTATCAACGGCTAACACAATACGGTCCTCAACTCACCTCTCGTGCTCCTCTTGGCGCTGAGTAATGTGCTCCTCAAAAAGCTACTACTCTGTAAACAAATGTCCGATGGCTCTGCTCGACCTCCTCGACCCGGCCTATGATCTCAGAGCGATACCCCTCATGTTTGGCTTGGAAGGCCTCAAAATCTGTGCAGGTACCTGCTGAGCCTGGCGGTAGACATCAAAAGACTGCCGCTGCTGATCAAGGGTCCACTTAAAGTGGTCCATCCGCTCATAAAGAGGACCCATGTCAATAGCGGAACCAGAAGTCTAAGGATGCTGATAAGGCTGAGGGGTAAATGAGGAAGGTGGGGGCAACATCAACTGGGCTCATCTCCCTGGTAACTTGGGTAGTCCTACGCAGTGGCATGTGCCCTAGGCCTCTGCTCTGATGGGACATACTAGTACTCACCCGATGTAGACTCTCGAAACCACCACCGACGGAGAAGAGCAAGGTCGATGAGGGAAGACTCATGTCGATACTCAAGGTGGTGTGGAATACGAGTCTCCCCCAAGGTCTAGATGATATGCTGATGAAGGAGCATCGGGAAGATAGGGCACTATACATCTCTGTGTAGGATCACTCGAACCAACTGAGCAAACATCAGTCGGAATACCATAAACCATGCTGAAACGGTACCCTATACTACTCCACTGAGGTAATGAAGGAGTGCGCAGTCCATGTCGTTCAGCTCATCGTGCTTGCATGGCCGTATGTTGTAACGAATAATCTTCATGGCCACTCAGAGCTGAAGGTCGGTAATAAATGTGAAAGGGATCACATGGCGGGCTCTGGTGTGTGCCCAATCCATGAACCGGACCCGCGACCCAAACTGAGCAAGAATAGCGGAGTGCACACTAGCGAATACTGCCAGGTGAATGAGCTTTGCCTCAGATCATAAGCTATATCGAGGATGCGCGCTATGCTCTAAGGTGTAATCAATATGCGAGTAGAAGAGACAAAAGATCAGATTTGTACCATAGAGACTTGGGGCGGCCCAAGATATTCAGCATTCGCATAGAGCTCTCTCACCAACTCGGAGTAGAAATGGGGGTGACCTATCTCCAACACCCCCATCCATCTATGCCTCTGGAATAGGGAGGCGATCTGGGATAACAGTCGGACACTCTGATCGATGTTCCTCTCTTGGACCCACTTGCCCTTCTATTTGGAGTGATGGTAGTAGTGGGCAGCAGTAGGGCTAACGAAACCCTCTACATCAAACTGAGGATTCTCTGGAATACGAGAGCGCAAGGGGTGTGGAGTGCCAAAGTCATCAAGCTCGGGTGTTGTAGAGGTGGAGCCAGGCCCGCTCTGAATCTTTAGGGATGCCCTCTACTTCTTCTTCCCTGACTTGGCCTTCTTTGCTAGAGGTTGGGTACTGCTGGAAGCAACCTCCTTGCCCTCTCGATGGGTGGATCGGCGGGGTAGAAGGACCTCAGGTGGAGGAGCAGTCTCGTCCTCCTCTGTGGTGGCGTCTACTAGGGCGGTGTCTGCCTGATCGAAGAGCTCCTCCTCCTCGGAGTCAAAGCATGATGCGCGGGGGGAGTGGTGACCCTTTTACGAGGCATCTGCAGAAAAGAGAGAGATCATAATACCACGGGATAGGTTATCAGTGTTAGTTTAAAATAACAATTGAAACACTCGAATAACCTGGAGACTGAACCATGATGTGCTCATATTCCTCTAAATTAGATCTAAATGTAGAATAGTGTGAATAGATTATATCCTTGGCACTCATTCAGAAGCATGGAGATAAAAGAGACCAAGGAAAAATAGTTAGAGATTTGTGTCAGACAGGATGCCGGACAAGAGTAACCCGGCACCTTCATACAACATTGTGCCGGACAGGAGTAACCCGGCACATTCAACCCAGAAACCCAGTACCACCGAAATCAAACAGAACACCACAACAAATTCACATATGCTTAAATAAGGTTCCGAAGCACCCTAAATCCGCCATTAAGCTACTAAATCTAACATACCTATATTTCGTACTAGAAAAATACAAAAAATAATGATTTCGAATTTGAGAGAGAGAGTTTTAAGAGAGAATATGGAACTTGTTCAGTTGATAAGTAACGACAAAGAGTAGCTTGCAGGGGTAGAAAGAATTGGTGGCAGTTGTATGGTTGGAGATGCTCGAACTGGGAAGAGGTGGGTGCGGTGGTGTTGAGCCGCGGCGTGTCTGGTTTCTTTTCGTTTGTGGGTAGGGTAAATGTGAGTGAAGGTAAAGTTTAAACTTACTCGGTATATTTTTTTTCCTGAAACGCGAACGTGCCGGGTTGAATGTCAGCTCTATGTGATCCGGTACTTGTAGCTTCAGTTTCACGTTGATGCCGAGTTTTATGCCGGGTACACAGTATCCGTCACGTTTAATTCAAATCAACCGGATGTCACTTACCCGGCTTTATGAACGGCACCATGAAACTTTCATGCCTTACACAAGCAGTTCAATTATATATACAAGAAGAATAAAAGCAAGATATATAAACATACCAGTAAGTAAGATGGGTTTTATATATAAATACAAGGGGGTAACCCAAGACATTATAATATTTTTAACAAAGAATAAAGAATTTAAATAAAAACAATGGTACAAAAATAGAATAACAAATTATGCAAATAAAACTAAAACTTTACGAAAACCAAAATTAAATTGAGACTGTGTTGGTTTTCATGTCGTAAGCATTGTTCCTGGCGTCGGACTTCCTCCGAATATGCCGGATTACACATCCGGTATTACGCACGGCGCATACACACTAATTTAGAAAAGAATAAACAAATCAACGAATAAATTATGTAAGAAATAAATAAAAGAATAAAGAGTAAAGAATAAGGCAATCACCAATTTTAGGACTTGGACTAATTCTAAGTCCCCGGCAACGGCGCCATTTTGCTAACGAGATATTGGTATGATAAAAAAAGTACAAAATGAATAAAAGAATAAAAAAATCCTACAACTCTACTACGGGTGATAAGTTTCAAATTAACCAACTTTTGAGCATGCCGAATAGCATGCCGGACATATGATGCACGGCACATTCAAGAACTTTGAATGCGCCGGGCACTAGACACCCGTCATTGCATCCGGCAATGTCAAAATGTCAAGGTTTTTTCCAGTTTCGAATTTGAAACAAAACACTCTCAATCCATTATCGAATCCAACAAATTTTTTTCCAATAAACGAATAGGAAAGAAGAAAATAAAATGATTAACCCCAAATCTTAATTTTCATCTCCTAATTTGTAGAAGACAAAGGCAAAGATCACTTTGAATTCTTCAACCCATTCCGCCTTTTTTTACATTAACAAAGGAAGAATTTTGAAGTAAAGGGAATAAGTAGTGAACTCATTCCAATTTGCACAAAAATCAGAAACCTAAGTTGGAAACTTGTAACTTTATTAAGTGAACATAAGTGTTACAAAGAGTATCATTCCTAACCAAGGATGACTAAGAATTCCACTCAGCCAACCATTCAATTACAAGAAGATATAAGGAGGAAAAGAGAGAATCAAACTTGGTAGAATTTCCCTTGAACTCGATAGAAGTCTTTTTCTTGAAGGTTGGAAGTGTAAGAACTCTTGGAAGCAATGCGTGACGAATTTATGGAGTATGAAGGTGTAAATATGTAGTGAAGATGATCACTGAAGTGTAGACTGTAACACCCCCAACACTGGCCTAGGTGTTAGGGACGTTACACACCGCGTATTACTACCTAATAACGCAAGGCTCTAAGCTAATGTTTCACAAACACAATAAAGGCCCAAATGAAATAATTTTATATATAAAGTATAATTGAAGTCTCAAAGGAGTTCACAATATCAATACAAAATCCCTAAACATATATCAAAAGTGGAAGTTACTCAGGGCCCGAAGGCTACATAGTCATAATCGAATGGTCTAAAAACAACAAAACAAGCTAGCTAGCTAAACTCTAGAAGCAAAAGCGATCCTCGCTGATCAATCTGCAATGTTAGTAAAAGTAGGGGAATGAGCATTTAACTATGCCCAGTAGATGACTAACTTCATCAATCAGCATGCTCAAAACATTTGCAGAACAGAGTATAAATTCAGAGGTTTAAACAGAAGGGAAAGATAATTTCCTTAGCAAAACCAGAAGGCAAACAGAAGGGAAAGACACTTCCCATATCAAGAATTAGAAGCAGAAGTCCAACATAATAGGACTAAGCAGAGTTCAGAGTAAACGGATTCACAAACAGAACGGGACACTAGATATCAAAGCATTCAGACAGAACGGAATAAATTCCGTAAATAGAATGAGGAAACATCACTCTCAAACAACAGGTGAAACACCTATGAACAGAACGGGAAGCACCCGTGGCAAACAGAAGAACGTCCTACGCAGCGCGCTACGAGATAGCTAAACCAGTCATCCACGGTTCGGATACAAAGATACTAGGTCCCAAAATAGAAGCTTAAATAGACATAAGCATACATGCATCAATTGCACCACAAAGCATTTAGAAAGCTTAGTTATCAGATGGGGAATGCAACCCCGCAAATGGAGATCAAAACGGAGCTCAAATGAGCAAAATAAGGCGAAAACAGTTCCATGTCCGAACATGTGTCCGAACGTCGAATTTCGGACACAAGTCGAGACTCAAAACCAAAACTAGTCAAATGTCCGAACATGTGTCCGAACGTAAAAGTTCGGACACAAGTCGAACTGAAATTAGAGGAAGGAATAGAGAAGTGTCCGAACATCAAAGCTTGGACTGGTGTTCGAACATTTTTCAGAAATCAATACGTGGTGAGGTCCGAACTTGTGTTAGGACATCAATGTTCGGACACAAGTCGAACTAAAATCGGAGAAGTCCTTGAGGAGTGTCCGAACATGCACTGCTGGAAAAAAAAGAATAAACAACGCTTAAATTTGGCGTATAGAACGTTTATAAAGCGCAGTTTATTCGAGTGACGCAAATGATTAAACATTTTAAATGACGCTTTCAAAGCGTTCTTTATACTATCTTTAAAGAACGCTTATTTGCAAAGCTTTCTTAATAATGCGAGAAAGATGGGAACATAAAAAACGCTTTAGCCTAACAAGCGTTCTTTATGCTCAGACAAAAACAACGCTTATCACATTAAGCGTTTCTTATGATGGTTGGCAGGAGAGTTTAAAGAACGCTTATATGGATAAGTGTTCTTTATATCTTCCTTTTTTTAATTTTTTTTCCAGAAATCTCTGTTGCAACAAATGCTACAGATATATCATCACATCAGATCAATGCGTTGTTGCATTTTCAACACAGCAGAAGCCATCACAACAAACTGTAACAGAGAAATTAAATCTACGAATTAAATTTACAGTAAAACACATCAGATCCCAGGCCAATTGCAACAAATCAGCTAGTATTAGTACCAAATTAACATAGATTTGCCAGTATTAGAACCAAACATGCAGACAAAATTTAATTACAATTAAAATCCAAACACAGATGGAAGCTACTAAGTACTTATGTTGTACTGCAATCTGTAGAAATTTGATAATGCAGGAAACTACATTTTTCAACATAATGCAAGTGTACTTGACATAATGCAACAAACTGCATTTAGAGGTGCAAATTGGTTCAGTTCAGACAACTTCAAAAAAGAAAAGAAATAGCTGCAGCGCGTAACTCATGACTTCAGCTGATCTTCATCATAAGTTATTGATCTCGTCCAATAAGCGCACATGTGATCCTTGACAAACTCTAGATCGGCAAGTGAATAAGTAGCTCCTTGTTTTGCGAAAAAGTCAACAAGCTGCACGCAAGAATTATAAAAGCAATTAAGTACACCATTTAAACGCATCCAACCATGCACAAACAGTTAAATTACCAATTCAAACACAAGACTTATAATACGTACTTCATTGGCATTTCTGATTTTATTGATTTTGGACACGATTTAGTACATGTATCGTATCACATAATATCCACAACTGCTGCTATCCGGTTGCCTGGGACACTATTTTCAATAAAATTATATTATTAATTATATATATACACACTAATATACAAAATATATTTACGTATGCATGAGTAAATAGAATGTTTTTTACCTTTTTCATATACTATATATCCAAAGGAAAATTCATTTGCCGGACACTGAACATACCATCTCTAAAACCACTAAAGTTAATTAAAACAAGCATTTAAGTGACAAGTAATAAAAAAAAGTTTAAAATTTTATTTGTGAAATGAAAATATGCACTTTTTACTTACTTTGTCAGCAGAATAGAAATGGCGATGTTCTTAATTCCTTCAATAGGGTCAATCACTATACAGGATGATGTGTAAGTACACACCACTAACAACAACCAATGATTGCTACAAGTTCAAACAACAACAAATCAACTTCAGCTTTGAAATATATATGAGTTAATATAAAACAATAAAGACAAAAGCATAAGGTGGTCAAGCACGCTTACATCTGATGATATGGTATGAGCACAAATCGGCTTTTCCTGTTAACTGTCACAATTATGGCATTGCGCATATGGCTCTGACAAGCAACACCGTCTCTCATAGCTTCATCGGAAGACATGATTTGTGGACATAGGAAGGTGATCATATTTTCCATTTTCTTTGACACTAGCCTCGATAGTAAGGGACTTTGATGACAAAGGCATTAAATTAAAATTATACATAAAACTTACTATTAACTTTGAGAGAGAAAAAATGTGATACTTACAAGCAGTACGATTGAATCACCAAGATGTTCAGCATATCACCAAGCAGCAGCTCCTTGACATCTCTAGTACTGATCAGCAACTCCTGGCTTTGTTCGCTGTGGAACAAAGATGGCGGAACCCTAAGGATGAATTGAATGAAATCATCACCCTTCCCGAGTATCATGTTATATAAGACATGCTGACGCTTTCCCAGTGTATTCACCAAATTTTGGGGAAGAATGAAATCGTGTCGAAGTGGACTGATGTAGTGATCATCCTGCTGACCCGATGGTCCCTTTCCTTTCGACGCACGGACTCGCTTACCTTTGTCAGTAATAGGAACAAGTGTCTAAGAAATGACAAGTTAGTATACGTTAGAAAACTATTCCCAAAACTGCATTCATATATGGAATGTTAATTAATAAACAAAAATAAGTTCTTTTGCTTACCGTACTATCAGATAAATCCACCAGATTGTAAGGCCACGGTACTTGTGAGCCATGTGCTTCAATGACAGTGCTCTAACCATTCCACTCTATCGGTAGTGGAATGTGATCACAGCCTTGACAGACACTGTCTACGAACACACGGACGTACCAGGCCGGAACCCGCTTAAAATGACATAGTGACGTCGAATCAGTCTGTAGAATTATGCCTAATGCAACCATAAAGGTGTCATGTTCATTGATCTGCAGAAGACGACACTTTTTGGTTCCCTAATAAATGAACAAAAAAATTAGATTCATACATTGCAACATGCATACTTTTGATTAACTAAAAAAATAAATAATGACAAAGCACTAAAATTCACACATACCTGAAGCTTGGCATATGGGAATGGATCAGAAGGTGCAGGTACAGTGTAAGAATGAGAAACCTGAGACGGTACAGGGGTGGAAGCAGGTGCAAGGATGGAAGCAGGTGCAGGGGTGGAAGCGGGTGCAGGGGCATACACTGATGAGCTAGAAGATTGATGCCCCTGACTCAGTTGTTGCATCAATCTCGCTTCCATTTGTTGCATCTGCTGCTGCAAATCAGATTGGACCTGCTGTGTCAACTTTCTTTCGATCTCCCTCATTTCTTCCCCCCTCCCCATCTACTAGGAGCAGTGAGGAAAAACATCCCTCTGACGCACTGCGGATCCAAATCCTTGAACTCTCCCAGGGTAATCCTTCTTGTCAAGCGCTTTGTTCAATGGATCATCCTGACTATGAGGCTGGCCAAGAAAAGAATCAGCACCCTCTGCAGCCTTGCACATGCAAAAAATCATGTAAATTATGAATTAGATCAAATAATTAAAACATACATAAATTGTAAGAAAATTTATAAACTATTAAATATTACTCAGGACACTCACAATTTTTGCAGCTAAGTCTGCAGTCTCCTTCCGCGGATAATACATTTCGCCGTCCTTCTCTAATTGCCGGCCAAGCATGTATGCTTGTGCCCGATTCACCTCATCCGGACTCTGAATCGGCTCAACTATGTCGTCCTCACGCATACGCTTCAGATACCCCTTTTCAATCCAGCCTGGTATACATCCCGCGTACCCAGCTCGGCCCATGTAGTGTGGGTTCTGATCTTTCAAGCAATTCTGTCGGGCTTTTTCCTAAACTGCCTGTGGAAAGAATACAATTCATTTTAACTTTATCCTGTTATATTAACAACATAAACTTAAAAGTTAATCTATGAAAACAATTACTTACCCTGAAATCAGGGGTGATATGTGCTTCATAGAATTCCTTCCACTCCTTCTAAATGATCATGCCAGCGTACAACTCATAGGGAGGCACCTTTTTCGGGTTATTTGTATTGATCCAACCAGCCACCAGTCTATTTTTGAACGCTCACATACGCAAAGCAACCAGTGACAACACTTTATCATATGCTTCATCTGGGATCTGGTACTTCTTCTTCAAGCTCGTCCACATGATGTTCTTTATTTTCGGATCTTGGTTCCTCCAGTTTTTGTTGATACAGCAATGGGTCTTAACCAATTGACCCATGGCGCTGACAAACTTCTGCTTAGATGAGCCAGTGGGTCTAAGATACCTGTAATATATACAGTATATATGTTAGTCATACGTAATATATATATAGTACTACATATAAATGTATAAATATCAGTGTATATATATGAAAAAATAAGACAGAATAACATATAGGTGTAACATATACCTATCCCACACCAGATCAATCATGCCACTCTCCTTCTTCTCATTTAGACCACGTGACGGTCCTTGTGTCTTTCGTGGAGGGCCCTAAGAGGTCGTAGGAGGGTCCTGAGAGGTCGTAGGAGCATCAGCGGCAACGACAATCTGTGTATGCTCCGCTAACTGCATCTCTGCATCTATCTCCATCTTCATATCCTCATCACATTGTAGGAGCATCTCATGATCATTGGCTTCCATAATCTGCACAATATCATTACATAAATATATAGTCGATGTCATAAATAGAGTCATAAATAATCATAAATTGTACACGCATGTGTTGAGCATTCAATTTTATGCCAGACTTACTTTTTGTTCATTTTTCCACTCACAACCCTTCTCCATGATCTGATCTTGTGCACTGAAAGTTGGTCACATTATCAACTTCCATTGGAATTTGGAGGGGAACATTGTCCATTTCACAGTCATAATCTTCCTCGTTCATAACACCATCAACACCAACTATCTGTCGCTTACTTTGCAATACAACTGACCATCTGGGATTACATTGATCACGATAGTAGAACACTAAGCTTTAGAATTAACTATAAACGGTTCTTCTATGTATGTCAATGCGTTTAGGTCAACCAACTTCATACCGTGTTCCATCTTACGGTAACTGCGCATGTTGTCTACCCATTTACATTTAAAGACACACGACGAATCAAATGGTCCTTAATTTTCTTAATATCTCTATACTTGAAGTCGTTTTTGTAGTCGATGCATGGACCAAAAATATATCCCTTATCCATCGGTTGAAGATTGTTGACTAGGATCTTACAAAACTTATCAACCCCTTGTAGGTAATCGTTGTCAAGTCTGTCATTGTACATCTTTGAACGCTCCATCTTTTTCTCTAAGATCGATGTATTACTTTACAGCTGATCGATATCGTTCATATGTTGGCAAATATTAGTCTAGTTACTTTTAAAAAATTTATAACCTTAACCCATCCAATCACGCTCAATCTGACATGCGAACAAGTTTATAAAAAACAATTCATTGAAAATTTCAGCAGCGTTTCCCTTCCATTCTTCTAGTGTATATATGAATGTATACACTCGAAGAACAAAAGGGAAAAGCTACCGGACTTTTAAATGAACTATTTTTTATAAACGTGTTCACTACCTAGAAGGTGAGATCAAACGTGATTGGACAGTCCCGACGGGGACTATCCAAGATATACCTCTAGTAGGTATATCTCGGACGGGTGACTATGTTCGAGTATATTTAATAGCTATTTAGAGAAACACTATATGAACAATTAAGAAGTAATTAGAGAAAAATTATAAACTAACCTAGTAGTTTGCTTAGTCCTGATGTGAAAAAGCTAGACTTCAATCAACCAGGCCGTATCAGGTGTGACAATGAAAAGTACTACCAATGCCTGCAGAAGATAGTTTGTACACAACAATAATTACATTACGAATCCAATAATTCAATACTTTGACAAAATTTTCTGGGAAATCCGATAGAATCCCCCCTAAAAATATAGGGTTTCACCACAATAGAGCATGTACAAGAGGCGACAGTTTGGTTTGCAAAATTAATCCCAAATACACTTAATCCTAATAAACACATTAATCTCAAACAGAGCATGTATGTTCCTGATCGACAGTTTGGTTTTGCAAAATTTCACCATAACTACGTGGCTATATTTGTATGCACAAACACATTATATTTTTCGCCTAATACCACATTAATCTCAAGTCCATTTGGACACAACCAGCAAGTACCAAAAATCAGCTCAGGCGACAGTTTAATTGGTTTGCAAAATTAATTAATCCCAAACATGCACTTAATCCTAATAATTAAACACATTAATCCTAACCACAGCATGTATATGTTCCTGATCGATCAGTTTGGTTAGCAAAATTACCTCCAGCAGAATCAAGAATATAGGCGATAGAGCATGGATCGATGTTACGCCAGTTGGGTTGTAAAATTAATTACTGCAAATGATATCAATATAGAACGTATGTATTGAGGCGACGGGCATGTATGTTCCTGTTCGATCGCAGGTTGCAAAATTAATAAGAGTGAAAGAGCAGAAATATATATGTTCCTGTTCGCAGATTTGATGAATTACCGAAACAGAGGCGATCGACAGGCATGCATGTATATTTGGGTCGATCGATCGATGATCATCAGAGAATGAAGATGCATGCGTGCGGGCGCAAATATCGGGAGAAATCAACGCGTAGCAGGCGCGAGAGACGGCCGGAAAGCGGCGGCGGCGGCACAGACGGCGACGGCAGTGGTGGCAACGGCAGTGGCGGTGATGGCGCAGTAGCTAGCGGAAGGTACTGGCCGGGGTACATATATATTTCGTGAGCTCAGTCGAGAGAGAGGTAGCTTGAGGGTTACGTTGTAACAGAGAGCGCGGGAGAGATTAAATTTTTTGGGAGAGTGGGGTGAATTATTCAGGCAACATATAGAACGCTTCACTTAAGAAGCGTTTTTTATGCTGAGAGTAAAAAACATAAAGAACGCTTCTAAACGGAAGCGTTCTTTATGCTGAGCGATCTAGAGACATAAAAAACGCTTTATATGTGAAGCGTTCTTTATATGTTTCATATAAAGAATGCTTATTTTCCAAGCGTTTTTTTTGTCTTTGGGCGTGATACAATAAAGAACGCTTCCTAAGTGAAGCATTTTTTAAAATGTCCGGCCTAAACCATAAATACGACGCCTTACTTTATAATCGTTCTTTAATATGCTAAAAAAACAATTTACAAATATAACCGTTTTTAAAAGGGCATTGGTTATTCTTTTTTTTTCAGCAGTGATGTGTTCAAACGTCAATGTTCGGACGCATGTCGAACCAAAATCAGAGGAAGCCAGCAAAGGGTATCCGAACTTATGTCCGGACATGCAAGTT
Source organism: Limonium bicolor (assembly GCA_023374045.1). Lineage (NCBI taxonomy): Eukaryota > Viridiplantae > Streptophyta > Magnoliopsida > Caryophyllales > Plumbaginaceae > Limonium > Limonium bicolor. The sequence goes on from CM041781.1 coordinate 19,834,352, forward strand.
CGGACACCTGCCGAGACTCGCAAGCCAAACTCGTCCTCGCACCCCGTCCGAACATCAAAGCTCGGACGGAAGTTCGGACACTTTCAAAAACGAAGAAAAACCCAAGCACAGCAGGGTCGGTCCGAACATCAATGTTCGGACACATCGAAAAATCCAGTTTCAGAACCGCAAACATACAAACAGAAGTGCCAAAGCAACACCAAATTGCAACATAGATTCAGCATTTTGCAAAAAACAACCTTGGGGTTTTAGCCATTGAAACAGCAATGAAACAGACATAATTCGACACCATCAAAGAGGCATTCAGTCAATCCAAAAACCCAGAATATAAACACCCCAAGGCTGGACATACTAATTGAATCCATCAGCCACCTACCTCGAATTAGCATAGAAGACTTTCCCAAATCTGAACAGCACAGTCAAGCCAATGCAGCCACTGAAATGCAGACTGAAACACAATTTCACACAACTACTGATATCCCTTAACAACGCAGAGGTTGATTCCTCAATCAGACACTGACAGATGTCCAAAATAGAAACTGAAAAGCGTAGAACCAACCATAATCCTCAACTGATTCTGACAACGATTTCGCAGAGGAATCAAACAACAGGAGAAATTGGTAGAGACGCAGGAATCGACGCTGAATCACAATCGAATTGTAGGGGACAATTAGAACGGGGAAGGCTCAGGAACTAAAGAACTAAAGAGAGAAAAATCTGACCATCCCACCTCGAATTGACCAGGAATTCGCAAGGAAGGAGCAAACCACTGCAGAATTTGATAATAGAAACAACAACAGAGGAGCCTTGACTAACCGTGAAGAAGAACGGTGCTTGAGAGAGAAGAGAGAGAGAAACAATTGTTAAAAAACTGTCAAATGAAGGAAATGACTGATCGTGGTGTAGAGCATGGGGATTAATTAACTCTTTAGTTAATTAGTACTTACCAAATTAGATAGAAGGGAAAAGACTACCTCGCCCTTGTCTTTAATCCAAAAGACATCCACGTCCTGAATTCAAAATAAATCAACTTAACATAACATTGTGATGAAGTAAAAACTGCATCGAACTTGGGTTACAACATCAACTCCCCCTTAAAAGAATTTTGTCCTCGAAATTTAAATGTACTTACTGCTCGAAGAGGGTGGGGAACTTGGATTGCATTTCACTCTCTAGCTCCCAAGTCGCCTCCTCCTCAGACTGACCTGAGCACTGAACCTTGACTAAAGGCATGGCCTTACTCTGAAGCTTATGAACATCTCAAACCAAAATCTTCGAAGGAACTGCCTCATAAGTGAAGTCTTCCCTCAGCTGAAGCGGACCGAACTCTATGACATGAGATGGGTCTGGAACATACTTCCTTAGCATAGACACATGGAACACACTGTGGACACCTGCCAAAGACGGCGGCAACGCTAGGCGATAGGCAACCGGTCCGATCCTCTCCAAAATCTCAAAAGGTCCAACAAAGCGAGGGCTGAGCTTGCCTCTCTTCCCAAACCTCACAACTCCTTGGACTGGGGAGACCTTCAGATACATATGATCGCCTACCTCAAACTGTAGAGGTTGTCTCCTCTGATCGGCGTAGCTCTTCTGACGACTCTGAGCCACAAGCAGACGCTCCCTAACGGACTGAATCTTACCCACGGCATCCTGAACCAAGTCTGGACCGACCACAACTCTCTTCTTCTGATCATCCCAACAGATGGATGATCTACACCTCCTACCATATAGTGCCTCAAACGGGGCCATCCCGATGCTAGACTGGAAGCTATTATTGTAGGTGAACTCTATCAATGCCACGTGCTGATCCCAACTGCCTCCAAAGTCAAGCACACATGCCCTGAGCATGTCCTCTAGAACATGATTCGTCCTCTCTGTCTGCCCGTCTGACTGAGGATGATAAGCCGAACTAAAAGACAATTTCGTCCCCAAAGCCTGATGCATACTCTGCTAGAATCTGGACACGAATCTCAGATCTTTGTCAGACACAATCGAAGCCGGAAACCCCATGTAGACGCACTATCTCATCTAAATATAATTGGGTAAGTCGGTGCAAGCTGTAGGTCTTCCTGACTAGCAAGAAGTGGGCACTCTTCGTGAGCCTATCCATGATAACCCACACCGCATCAAAACCTCTCGGAGTCTTAGGCAGACCCATAACAAAATCCATGCCCACGCTCTCCCATTTCCACTATGGAACTAGGAGGGGCTGAAGCAAGCCAGCTGGTCTCTGATGCTCTGCCTTGACCTACTCACAGGTCTGACATCTGGATACGAAATCCGATATGTCCCTCTTCATGTTGTTCCACCAGAATGTCTCTCGAAGGTCTCGGTACATCTTCACACAACCTGGGTGTACCGAATACGGGGCTCCATGAGCCTCCTATATAATCTCCAACCTAAAAGCATCATTTACAGGTACACAGACACGATCTCTGAATCTCAGGCAGCCATCCTCAGAAACTCTGAATTCAGAACCCTAACCAGCGAAAATCCTCTCTCTGATCTTACACAAACCGGCATCGAGCTCCTGACTGGCCTTGATCCGGTCGATCAAGGTAGGCTGAATCTGCAGCGCTGCCAACATCCTAGACCTCTCTGGGCGAACGACCCAGATATCCACACGCTGTAACTCAAGAGCAGATCTTTGCACACCTGTAAGGCACAAGCAGCTCCCGACGGTCCACTCCTACTGAGTGCATCTGCCACAACATTCGCTCTACCAGGGTGGTATAGGATCTCCAGATCGTAGTCATGCAACAACTTAAGCCACCTCTCTGCCTCAAGTTCAGCTCCTTCTAAGTGAACAGATACTTGAGGCTCTTGTGTCTGTATATACCTTGCATAATGCATCATACAGGTAGTGCCTCCAGATCTTCAAAGCAAATACTACTGCAGCTAGCTCCAGATCGTGGGTCGGATAGTTCTTCTCATATGGCTTTAGCTGACGAGAACCATATGCAACGACCTTCCCATGCTGCATCAAGACACATCCAAGTCCCTTATGGGACGCATCACAGAAGACCTCCAATCCCTCGGTCCCCTCTGGGAGAGTCAAAATCGGTGCAGAAGTCAACCTCTTCTTCAGCTCTTGAAAGCACTGCTCGCAGGCCTCGCTCCACTCAAATTTCACCTCCGTCTGCAATAGACGAGTCAACGGGATCACCAACTTGTCCCCCTCACTCGAGTTACAAGCCAGCGTTACTCAGCTCGGTCTCGGTCTCTGGTCTCTGAGCGGATCCTCCAGTCCTACCTCCCGAGCTACCCCTGCTCCTCTTGGCCTGAGGGCAGTCAACAATCCTACTGTCCAGGGAGCCACATTTAAAGCAGGCTCCTGACTTCTTGTAACACTCATCCTCTGTGGAACTTGCCACAGACCTGGCACTTCAGAGTAACGATGATGATGATGATGATGATGATGATGATGAAGACCCACCTCTGTCCCTCGAACCCTGACGGTCCCCAGAACGGTCACCAATAGACTACTTCTTTTGAGAAGCATACTAATCCCTCCTATCGCCATCCCCAGGCCTCTGCTTCCTCTTCTGGTGCTTACTGATAAGCGAGAAATACATCTACTTTTAGGGCTTTAATTCTTCCTATTTTCATAGCAATTTGTGTCGTATTTCTCACTTATCATATATTTTTCCTAGATTTATGTTTTGGTATGAACTGATATATTTTATGTGTTAAATGTAGGAAAAAGCCATGTAAATGGATAGATGATCTCATGAGCTTTCCAACGCAACAAACGGCGAGTAAAACGGACTTATAACGAAGAATGTGGAGCCGGTTGAAGATTGGAGTAAATAGAAAATAGAGTCGTAGACCGCAGCTGCGTCCGCGTGGATATTGGGCGGACGACACTGATGTCCGCAGGCGGACGGAAGAAGCGGATAGAACAACCGCCTGACTTTGAAGCGGACGGAAGAAGCGGACAACATAGAACAACCGCCTGACTTTGAAGCGGACGGAAGAGCGGACAAACATTAGACACGTCCGCATGAACTAGACGCGGACGCCTGGGCGGACGCGCGCGCGGACAGGAGGATCAGCGCACCAAAAATTGCGCCGGATCAAGATTTCAACGCGAATTTTCTTCTTTCTTCTTCCTTCGCGGCGCCGCACTCGAACTGCTCCTTCATTAATTGCAGACGGCGCCCATCTTAAATCACTCACGCGTGACGCCGGCTCTGTCTGTCTGCAATCAATTCTCTGACTGCAAATCTTCGCGGATCTGCTCATCAACTCCAACGCCATCTACTCACCTACTGCACTGCACCGTCCCTGTCACTTCTCTGTCGTCTGTTTCTCTTTTCCCCAGCCTATAAAAACCCACGCCCTCCTTCAGTATTAGGTATCCCTTCTTAAATCCAAAGTCACAACATCTCACCACGCCAGTTCACAACATCTCATCACGCTCGTTCACCACGCACGCTCCACTACCATACTATCCATCGACCACATCCATTTCTCTTCTCCCCGTTTTCTCCATTTTTATTTGTTTTTCCACCACACCACATCACTGCCATTAATTAGTATTATTATTACGGACGACGTGGATACAGAGGCGGAGCTAGGATTCAGAGTCAACTTGCTAGCTGGAGTTTTCTCTACCCTTTCTCTTATTTGTTAAAACGTTGTTTATATATAGTTATGTTTAATTAATAAACTTAATCCCTCCCAGGTTTGGGATGCGAGCCTATTTTATATAATTATGTTATGTTAAGCTTTCCACTATGATTTTATCTAAAGTAGTAGTTTAATTGCAGTTCTTCATCTGCTTTAATTCTCTGATCAATTATTAAAGCAATATTTGTAGTTTTCTAATCAACATGCGAGAGCTGAGATAGATAACAAGACATAGGAGTTAAACCTGATTAACATCTAGAAGCCTGATCCGGCCTATAGGTTAATTAGTCTCAAATAGAAGCTGCTCTTTATGCGATTGGTTGTGTCCGGATTAGAGCATTAGTCTGCTGCTAGTTCTAGCAACTGGTTAGGGTTCGTTAGATTTAGTCGTCAACGAATTATTTATAGTTTCTGAGTTTATTACTTAAGTGGTAAAGTTTATATTAATATAATTGATAAAATAGATAAGCAGAACAACCCGGGGTGCTTTCTCAAAAACAAAAAGATTTATAATTTCTATTTTTATTATTTTGTTTTTGTTCAGGTTAGGATTTTTGATTATTTCTTCTCCTTAAAAAATTGATAAAATCTATTTACTAGAAGTCTCAGTAAATTTAATCCACTTTCAGTTATCCACAGCGAGGTCCCCAAGAGTACGACAACCCCACAAATCCACTATCCCGCAAAACGATTAGGTACACTGCCTATGTGGTAGAAGTAGTCACATATTTCTCCAACAAGTTTTTGTTTGGCGCCGTTGTCGGGGACCTCCAGCACGGTTAATTGATAGTTTTTAAATTTTATTGGGATTTCTATTTTTATTTACTTTTATTTTATTTTCGCTTTATTTAATTTTACTAAAAAAAAATTCTTGTATTTCTATATTATCTCTTATTTGTTTTTCTATCTATTTAATTTTGCTTATTATTTTTCTTTTCTGTTTCTATTTCTTTTCTACTTGGTATTTTTATTTTTGTTTTTATAGGATAATTACTGACAATGGAGAGCAGCCACGATGAGGTGAGAAGATTGTTGATCAATTTGGAATGGACACAAATGCAAGAGGAGATATCCTCATATCAAAGATTGGTCAGGGATTATCAACCACCTCAACCATCAAATCGAGAGCCGTATTGGTGGGAAGTCAACCAGGCTAACGCGCAATACAACGAAGCTCAGTTGGGGTATTACTACTTCAATCAGAACGAGCAGCAATCTACACAAGGGCCAGATGAATTCCTCCCAAGTCAGGCCGAGCCACCAGAAGAGATTCCAGTGGTGACTCCAAGGAGTGAAAACCAATTCGAGCCAGATATTATTGAAGCTACAAGTTCTGATGAGGAGATAAAGAAACTTCTCAAGACATTTTTCTCCGACGCCGAGTTGGAGCAGATGTCTGAGAGTTACATTTCCCCTCCATCTCCATCCCCAACACAAGAGGAGCAATTAAAATATGAAGATAAGTTGTCTGAGCCGGTCTGCGAGCTTGAGAAAGGTGATCCTATTGAGCCTCACCTACCGGAAGAGGAAATTTACATCCTCGAATCTGAGGAAGGAACACCACTACCACCGGTCTCTCATCAACTCCCATCCTGCCTCCATAAGCCTCAACAACGGGAGGAGGATGTTTACATCCTCCAATTTGAGGAAATAAAGCCAATCACACCTGGTCTCCTGTTAAAACTATGCTACCGGCAGTACCTCCTCAAACACCAGGTTTTGTGGAGTATTCATTCTCCAATTTTATGTGCCGAAGTAACATTTTGTTTTGATCCAGGTGGTTTGCTTTCTATTACTAACTTCGTTTTCCTGGCGAAGATATTATCTACTTTTATTTTTGATCCAGGATAACAAAGCGATAGTCTAGCCAAAGACTAAAACTACGGGCAGCTTACTGGGAGGCAACCCAGTGGTTAAACTTTATTATCCTATTATTATTATTTTTATGATTTTATTTTGATTTTAATTTTTAACAAAAAAGGAAGTGGAAATGGTATCTATGCTTTCATGCAACGCTTTTTAGCGTCTATTTTTGGGTAGTGTGTGCAGGTGAAATTCTTATCATGGTATCTGAAGAACTCCAAGGCTGGACACTTGCTTGAATGCAAGTGTGAGGAACGCTACTACCCCCATTGTTCGCACTTAAGTGTGAGGAAGTTTACCTTCCTCAATCTACGATATCAGGGGAGTTTTAGTTTCTTTATTTAATGTTTGTGTTCAGCCTATAATGCTTTTAATTGCTTATTTATTTTATCAGTCCATGATTGTCCTGAATGAAATTTTTCATGAGTCTGGCATATTTTGAAAGGTCTTTTCTTGATTATTTTATGAACAATGAGGACATTGCTCCTCTTAAGTGTGAGGAAGTTTAGACCTTTCCCTGAAAATATGCCAGTTGCACTTAATGCCACACATGTTTTTAATTGTCTTCTTGCATTGAGGGAATCACTGCTCTGAGTGCTTATAAATGTTGAATTCTTGGGTGAAAATTTTTACATAAATTTTGAAGTGAAGCCAGGTGACCACCTCAAGAATCTTTCTGCTTTAGGTTGTTTGTATATATAGTTTTATTCAAATGAATCTGTTTTCCCAAAATTGGTGGATTAAGTTGATTGGGGAAACTGAATTAGTTTATCTTGGGATTTTGGAAATGATATGAAAGTTTGGAATGAAAGGATAAGGCAAGGTACTCCGCTGATCAAAAATTTTCCTAACAAAAGCAGGCCTTGTCTATCCGGTTATTAAGTCCTAGGGGTGCCTTAACACCTATCTACCTAAGGTCTCGTGATCTGGGATAGTTGGCCCAACACCGTTACAAGGATAGAGAGAAAAGTCTGGGTTACGAAAAAACTCTGCAATTCACAATTATTCAATTGTGTTGTATATTCTTGAAGAAGAATGTTTTTGCATACGAAAAGAGTTAATTGCAGTTTAATTTTTGTTTTTGATCATGAGTATGTGGTGTTGAAAGGTTACCGCGGAATAAGGCGTTACTTCACACCCCTTGTCATCCAAAGGTTAAAGGAAAGAAATGGTGGAAGATCCCAAGTTAATCTACATTCAGATTTGTAGTCTAACTTATCCATGCTTTAAGAAATTTCTTTTCACTGTTTGCGAAAACCTACAACCAGGAGCAGAACTATTCTTTTGATTATCACTTTGCTTGCTCTGTTTTGCATCTGTTTAATCCTGAGGTTTGATACTACGCCTTAGAGATATATTTATTCTCTATTTGCTTGAGGACAAGCAAAAGCTAAGTGTGAGGAAGTTTGATAAGCGAGAAATACATCTACTTTTAGGGCTTTAATTCTTCTTATTTTCATAGCAATTTGTGTCGTATTTCTCACTTATCATATATTTTTCCTAGATTTATGTTTTGGTATGAACTGATATATTTTATGTGTTAAATGTAGGAAAAAGCCATGTAAATGGATAGATGATCTCATGAGCTTTCCAACGCAACAAACGGCGAGTAAAACGGACTTATAACGAAGAATGTGGAGCCGGTTGAAGATTGGAGTAAATATAAAACAGAGTCGTAGACCGCAGCAGCGTCCGCGTGGATATTGGGCGGACGACACTGATGTCCGCAGGCGGACGGAAGAAGCGGATAGAACAACCGCCTGACTTTGAAGCGGACGGAAGAAGCGGACAACATAGAACAACCGCCTGACTTTGAAGCGGACGGAAGAGCGGACAAACATTAGACACGTCCGCATGAACTAGACGCGGACGCCTGGGCAGACGCGCGCGCGGACAGGAGGATCAGCGCACCAAAAATTGCGCCGGATCCAGATTTCGACGTGAATTTTCTTCTTTCTTCTTCCTTCGCGGCGCCGCACTCGAACTGCTCCTTCATTAATTGCAGACGGCGCCCACCTTAAATCACTCACGCGTGACGCCGGCTCTGTCTGTCTGCAATCAATTCTCTGACTGCAAATCTTCGCGGATCTGCTCATCAACTCCAACGCCATCTACTCACCTACTGCACTGCACCGTCCCTGTCACTTCTCCGTCGTCTGTTTCTCTTTTCCCCAGCCTATAAAAACCCACGCCCTCCTTCAGTATTAGGTATCCCTTCTTAAATCCAAAGTCACAACATCTAGCCACGCCAGTTCACAACATCTCATCACGCTCGTTCACCACGCACGCTCCACTACCATACTATCCATCGACCACATCCATTTCTCTTCTCCCCGTTTTCTCCATTTTTATTTGTTTTTCCACCACACCACATCACTGCCATTAATTAGTATTATTATTACGGACGACGTGGATACAGAGGCGGAGCTAGGATTCAGAGTCAACTTGCTAGCTGGAGTTTTCTCTACCCTTTCTCTTATTTTGTTAAAACGTTGTTTATATATAGTTATGTTTAATTAATAAACTTAATCCCTCCCAGGTTTGGGATGCGAGCCTATTTTATATAATTATGTTATGTTAAGCTTTCCACTATGATTTTATCTAAAGTAGTAGTTTAATTGCAGTTCTTCATCTGCTTTAATTCTCTGATCAATTATTAAAGCAATATTTGTAGTTTTCTAATCAACATGCGAGAGCTGAGATAGATAACAAGACATAGGAGTTAAACCTGATTAACAGCTAGAAGCCTGATCCGGCCTATAGGTTAATTAGTCTCAAATAGAAGCCGCTCTTTATGCGATTGGTTGTGTCCGGATTAGAGCATTAGTCTGCTGCTAGTTCTAGCAACTGGTTAGGGTTCGTTAGATTTAGTCGTCAACGAATTATTTATAGTTTCTGAGTTTATTACTTAAGTGGTAAAGTTTATATTAATATAATTGATAAAATAGATAAGCAGAACAACCCGGGGTGCTTTCTCAAAAACAAAAAGATTTATAATTTCTATTTTTATTATTTTGTTTTTGTTCAGGTTAGGATTTTTGATTATTTCTTCTCCTTAAAAAATTGATAAAATCTATTTACTAGAAGTCTCAGTAAATTTAATCCACTTTCAGTTATCCACAGCGAGGTCCCCAAGAGTACGACAACCCCACAAATCCACTATCCCGCAAAACGATTAGGTACATTGCCTATGTGGTAGAAGTAGTCACATATTTCTCCAACACTTACCCCCAGACTATCGGCCCTTCAGGTCGGCCTCCACTAACAGGGTAACGTCAGCTACGTCCCTGAAGGTCTTGTGATGCAGCAGCGTCACAGCAGAACGAATATCAGGCCTGGGGCCACTCTCAAACTTCCTGGCCTTCCTATGCTCGTCAGGCTCAAGTGCAAACTTAGACAGGCTGATAAACTTCCGGACGTACTCCTCAATGCTCATATCCTCACCCTGGCGGAGTCGGTTATACTCCAGGATGCGCTGGTCCTTATAGACGTCGGTGTAGAACTGTTTGTTGAACTCCCCAGTAAACTGGTCCCATGTCCAGGGCTGTGGGAACTTCCCCATCACAGACCTCCCCCACTCCTTGGCTTCGGCCTTGAATAAAAAGGTGACCAAGTCCACCTTCTGCTCCTCCCCAGAGCCCATAACGCGCAACAATTTCTTCAACTCAGATAGCCAATGACTGGCCTCCTGCGGGTCTCTAGTCCCGTCAAATGTTGGAGGCTTCAGCTTCATGAATTCTTGGAGTGCCTTGACGTTCCTACCTCCAGCATCAGCAGCCCCAGCTCCGGCTGCCCCACCACTAGCTGCACCACCAGCAGCTCCTCCCTCTCCAGCTCCTCCTCCGGCTGCCATCGTGTTCATGAGCTGTGTCATGAACTGCTGAACAACATCAGCAACATCTCTTGGGGGAACCATTGGAGCTCTTCGTGGCGGCATTCTGAAATTCCATAAGCAAGCAGTTAGACACGATTCTTCAGACCCAGATACTGACAACTGAGTGACTGACTAAGCTAAATTCCCATCAGACTAGAACCTAGAGCTCTAATACCACTAAATGTAACACCCCCAACACTGGCCTAGGCGTTAGGAACGTTACACGCCGCGTATTACTACCTAATAACGCAAGGCTCTAAGCTAATGTTCGCAAATACAATAAAGGCCCAAATGAAATAATTTTATATATAAAGTATAATTGAAGTCTCAAAGGAGTTTACAATATCAATACAAAATCCCCAAACGTATATCAAAATCGGAAGTGTAAACTCAGGGCCCGAAGGCTACATAGTCATAATCAAATAGTCTGAAAACAACAAAACAAGCTAGTTAGCTAAACTCCAAAAGCAAAAGCGATCCTTGTTGATCAATCTGCAATGTTAGTAAAAGTAGGGGAATGAGCATCCAACTATGCCCAGTAGATGACTAATTTCATCAACCAGCATGCTCAAAACATTTGCAGAACAGAGTATAAATTCAGAGGTTTAAACAGAAGGGAAAGATAATTTCCTTAGCAAAACCAGAAGGTAAACAGAAGGGAAAGACTCTTCCCATATCAGGAATCAAAAGTAGAAGTCCAACATAATAGGACTAAGCAGAGTTCAGAGTAAACAGATTCATAAACAGAACGGGACACTAGATATCAAAGCATTCAGACAGAACGAAATAAATTTCGTAAACAGAACGAGGAAACATCACTCATAAACAGAACAGGTGAAACACCTGTGAACAGAACGGGAAGCACCCGTGGCAAACAGAAGGATGTCCTACGCAGCACGCTATGAGATAACTAAACCAGCCATCCACGGTTCGGATACAAAGATACTAGATCCCAAAACAGAAGCTTAAATAGACATAAGCATACGTGCACCAATTGCACCACAAAGCATTTAAAAAGCTTAGTTATCAGACGGGGAATGCAACCCCGCAAACGGAGATCAAAACGGGGCTCAAACGAGCAAGATAAGGCGAAAACAGTGTCATGTCCGAACATGTGTTTGAACGTTAAAGTTCAGACACAAGTCGAGACTCAAAACAAAAACTAGTCAAATGTCCGAACATGTGTCCGAACGTAGAAGTTCGGACACAGGTCGAACTAAAATCAGAGGAAGGAACAGAGGAGTGTCCGAATATCAAAGCTCGGACTGATGTTCGGACTTTTTTGGAAATCAAATACATGGTGAGGTCCGAACTTGTGTCTGGACATCAATGTTCAGACACAAGTTGAACTAAAATCAGAGAAGTCCTTGAGGAGTGTCCGAACATGTGTTCGAACGTCAATGTTCGGACGCATGTCGAACCAAAATTAGAGGAACCCAGCAAAGGGTGTCCGAACTTATATCCAGACTTACAAGTTTAGACACCTGCCGAGACTCGCAAGCTAGACTCGTCCTCGCACACCGTCCGAACATCAAAGCTCGGACGAAAGTTCGGACACTTTTAAAAATGCAGAAAAACCCAAGCGCAGCAGGGTCTGTCCGAACATCAATGTTCGGACAGACGTTCGGATACATAAAAAAATCAAGTTTCCAGAACCGCAAACACACGAACAGAAGTGCCAAAACAACACCAAATTGCAACAAATTTAGCATTTTGCGGAAAACAACCATGGAGGTTTTAGCCTTTGAAACAACAATAAAACAGAAAAAATCAACACCAACACTGAGGCATTCAATCAATCCAAAAACCCAGAATCTAAACACTCCAAGGCTGACAATAATGATCCATCAGCCACCTACCTCGAATTAGCAGAGAAGACTTTCCCAAATCTGAACAACCAGTTAAGAAAGTGTAGCCACCAAAATACAAACTGAAACACAATTTCACATAGCTACTGATATCCCTTAACAACGAAGTGGTAGAACCCTCAATCAGAAATTGACAGATGTCCAAAATAGAAATTGAAAAGCGTAGAACCAACCATAATCCTCACCTGATTCTGATAACGTTTTTGCAGAGGAAGCCAACAATAGGAGAAATTGGTAGAGACGCAGGAATCGACGCTGAATCATAATTGAATTGCAGGGGAAAATTAGAACGAGGAAGTCTCAGGAACTGAAGAATTAAAGAGAGAAAACTATGACTATCTTACCTTGAATTGACCAGGAATTCGCAAGGAAGGAGCAAACCACAACAGAACTTTGATAGCAGAAACAACGATAGCGGAGCCTTGACTTATCGAGTAGAAGAACGACGCTTGAGAGAGAAGAGAGAGAGAAACAATTGTCAGGAAACTGTCAGATGAAGGAAATGACTGATCGTGGTGTAGAGTGTAACACCCCGATTTTCAGACCTAACTTTTTTTTTTCATTATCTTTGAACAATACAGCGGAAGACTTAAAACACTACAACCTCAACCCGGGGGTGCTACCGCCACACCCACTCATTAGTGAGTGCTAAGGCTAACTACCACCATCTCTTCCAAAATAAGTTTTACTTTCAAACCTTTATATATATTCAGAATGTAACCACAACTTATACAGACTTACATCCACATTACTAGCTTACACAAACTGATTAACCCTTATACAAAAGTACTTTAAGTGAATAATTACAACACCCTCTATCTTCAATCTATATTCCTCTTTAGCTCCACTCTCTTGTGTTTTAGAGATCATTGGGTGTTATGTTAATTATATGAAGCTGTTTAACAGCTTAGTTCAGGTTAACCTCAGTAAAATTTGTTGGATGCACATAAGTGCACGAATTGTTACAATGGTTGTAAATTGTCATTGTCACTGTTGTTGTTTGTACAGTCAAGTGTGGGAATGTTTATATGAGTTGGTTTTTTTCTGTGTATTAGGGATTAATTAAGTTTATATTGATTATAATAAGCTGGTTGACAGCTTAGTTCAAGTGAAACTTAGTGAAATTTATTGGATGCACAAAAGTGCACAAATTGTTACAACGGTAAATTGTAAATGTTGTCTTGTGTTATTTTTGTCCAACAATTGCTATGTATGGTTATATTGATCTTGGTGATGCTATAACTTGTACTATACTGATATGGAAGTGTGGGGTGAGGCAAGGGAGTGCCCAACCATTTGTTAAAGTGACTGTTGATTAGTTACTTTGGAAATTGACTGTAAAACTATAACTATTTATCATTGTTGTTATGTTTGACCGAGAAGGGTGTGTTTGTGTGTGGATTGATTTTCTTGTGTCATAAAGACCATCGTGGTTTATATTGGTTGAGTGAAGCTAGATGATTACTTGGCTTGATGAATTTGGTGTTCCTGTTGAGATGTACTTAAATGTACTAGTGTTTACCGTGGATAATAATGTTTACTGTTGTGATGCTATTTCTGTCCAGTGGTTACTACAGTGATTATATTGACTTTATGTGTTGATTTATCTTATGTTTATAGATATGGAAGTGAGGTGAAAGGCAAGGTTATGCCTAAGCCAAGTGGTAATGTGTTTATGAATTATACTCCTACCAATGTATTGGAGTTTACTAAGACTGCCCCTACCAGTGTATTGGGGTCTTTTATTATTTGCTCCTACCAATGTATTGAAGCTAAGCCATCATGATCTACTCTATGGACTGATGATTCATAGGGGGTGTGCACACTTAAGGACATGGGGTGAGGTGAAGAAATATTATCCAAGGGGTCGAGAGTGTTAGTGCTCTATGTCGAAAGACTGATTGCCCGAGGACATGTGGAAATTGTATCATGGTGTTGAATGTTATACTCGGTGGATCTTGACATTGGCTATATTGCCTACTGATTGATATTGATTATTTTGATGTATGATACTTGGTAATATGTTTGAATGATCATTTATGCACCTTATGTTAAGGTAAGCAACAGGTGGTGCTAATTTGTGGTTTTATGTGTTAACCCTATTGTGGTTGTACTACGCTATTATCCTGTTGTCATGGTTGCATTGCTCCACTACCTTTATTGTTATGATTATGTATTCTTGGAGTTTTACAAGTAAAATGTATTTTACATGTTGTGATGGGAGTTACTCAGCGTTGCTGATTTTGGCGTTACGCCCTGTGGTCTTTTCTCTATGATTGTATGACTGACCACAGGTACAGAAAGGATGGTATTTTCCCCCTAGTCATGAAGTTGCATGAGAGAGTGGAGCTAAAGAGGAATAAAGTTGAAGTTAGAAGGCGATGTAATAGTTATTTTCATTAAGTTCAGCTTTGTTTTGAAAGAAGATGTAGTTGATGTTAACGAGTAAAGGTTGTCAAATTAGAAGATGATTTTGGAAGTTGAAGTTGATTAATGTTGTATTCTGAGTATATAAAGGTTTGAAAGTAAAACTTGATTTGGAAAAGATAGTGGTAGTTAGCCTTAGCACTCACTAGTAGGTGAGTGTGGCGGTAGCACCCCCGGATTGAGTTGTAGTAAGTCTTCCGCTGTATATTGTTGACAAAGGGAAAAAAAATTAGGTCTGAAAATCGGGGTGTTACATAAAGCGTGGTGATTAATTAATTCTTTAGTTAATTAATACTTACCAAAATAGATATAAGGGAAAAGACTACCTCACCCCCGTCTTTAATCTAAAATACATCCACGTCCTGAATTCAAAATAAACCAACTTAACATAACATTGTGATGAAATAAAAACTGTATCAAACTTGGTGTTACAACATAGACTCTCGGCCTATTTATAAGTCTCAAATTCTCCACGTGTCGGGTGTCATGCCGGGTCAATAGAATCCGGCGCCATATAAAAACACGTGTTTTCTTTTAACGGTCAAAACCGCCAAAACAGTGAAACGATGCTTGTGTCGGACAGGGGATGTCCGGCACCATACCCGACATCAGATAGTTTGTTAACGGTAATTAACTGCTAACTCATGGCGAACCGAGATAACTCTTCACTTGTGCAGGCTACGGGAGACCCGGCACTGCATCTGGCTTTCTGCTGCTCTACTCCATATTGATGCCATGAGTGGTACATCTGACATCATGCCCGACAAAACTCGTCTTTTGGTTAGAAATTTATTTCTTCCATGATAAACGTACAAAACATAAGTCTGAACATATAAAATGGAATTTATATATAAAATAACATAAATACTAGCTATTCTATCCTTATTTTGACTAATATTCTTACAAATCTAGCCTACAAAACATGATAAGTCTGAGGCTTATCACCAAACTATTAGCCTAACTATGCAATAAAATTGGCTAGATATAGAATACTTGTGTGTTGTTTGACCAACCTCCCCCACTATTGCTTTAAAACGTTTATGAACTTCAAGATATTAATCTCTTAATAGGCACAAACATATAATCAAAATAGGCTCTTAACCTCCTTCACTATTGCTCTAAACCATCCATTGGTTTGTCATATTTTACTTGACAAGGTTTTAGCAAGACATACCAACATATTTATTAGGGATTTACCAGAGCAATTGCTATTTTCTTAAGAAACACATAATTTTACTAGAAAAAAGAAGGATAAAACCCCTAATAGGAGCTCAGGTACAATGTACCCTAGCTCCGAACACACCCCTATAACAACTAAGCTCTTACTGAATTCTGGTATAAAGAGGAACTTGTAATTGTACAAGCCCACATTTGGTTTTTTAACATCTTATTAAGTATCCTAAACTATTGGGCTACTTATCTGTTTGTAAAGCTCAATCTTACTTTAACTTATGTACCGGTTGCTCTTGTAGTTCCTATTATAAATAAGACGCATACATCAATACAAACTTTAAGGCTACTATTTACAATATAAAACCCTACTATTTAGCATGTTATCGGAGCCATAATTGTCTCCTTTTCTCCGTGGCAGTGGCAGTGAACTCTACTAGCTCTAATGCAGATTCTGGTTCATCGACATCAGCTGGAAACACACCTAAAACTTCTTTCGCCTCCTTTACACAATCCACACTATCGGCAGCCGATAATCTCATCAAACTCACCCCACATAATATCAGTCTATGGCAAACAACAATTACATCATTTCTCAAGGGAAATGATTTGTTTAAGTTTCTCGATGGTACTCACTTCTGCCTTACAAAGCATTTGATGGAAATGTCAGTAGTAAATATGTGAAATTGGTTAACATTGACCAGTTGATTATGGCCGTTATACATATGTCATTGAAAAAATAGGTCTTAATCTCGATTATTGGTTGCAAAACATCAAAGGAGCTGTGGGACCAGCTAAAAAAATACTTATGCGCTCAGACATTGGCAAATTTAGGCCATTATCACTTACAAATTGCTAGCATATCAAAAAGGGGTGATGAAGGCATTTCTGATTATTACAATCATGCAAGAGTTTTGGTTCATTATCTAGCAGGAGTAGGTCACATGGTCTTGGATAAAGAATTCCAAAACGTTCCTTCTCAAAGGTTTAGCAGTTGAATACAATCCTATTTCAACTATCATGATGTCTATTTCTAGTGATCTTGTTCCTTTTCAAACCCTCGGTAACCTCCTACAGTTTGAAGTAATTCTCAATCAACAGGCTCAACAACTTCCAACCACTATGACAGTAAATTCTACTACCACTTCTGCAAAGTTTTCCTCTACAAGCCGTAGAGGAGGTCAACATAATTTTACAGGCAATCAAGGAGGTTTTCAAAACAGGTCTAACAAAAAAAGAGGCATAACAAATACTTCTATTAGAGGAGGTTCTATAGGCAAAAGCATGACTCCTCAATTCTTCTCCAGACAATCGACCACAATGTCAACTTTGTTTTAAAAGAGGCCGTGAAGCTAGAGGTTGCTATCATTGTTTTAACCACTCATATCAATCTTCGCCTCCTCAATCATTCACCACCAACGACACCACTTGTACCCCAAATTTCACTTGTAATTCTCTCTATATAGATTAGCTACCGGGTACAACTGTTTCTTATCATTTCATTGATGACCTATCTAGGTTGAATGTCAATACCTATGACTATAATGGTGTTGATGCTATCTCTCTTGGTGATGGTTCCTTTTTTCCTGTCACACACCAAGATACTGGTCTCTTCTCCACCTCTACAAATGATTTCCATGTACTTAATCTATTCGATAGTCTTATGCTTACTAAGAATTTGTTATCTGTAAACAAATTCAGCATTGATAATAACGTTTTCTTTGAATTTCATCCCCATTGTTTTCAGTTAAAGGATTGCAAAACTCATCAAGGCCTTCATCAAGGACCAGTTAATCAAGAAGTTTATGTGCTATCAAGTGGAGACAACACAAAGCCACAAAATTTCAAAGACATTCCAGCCACTTACCCTCATCTTAATCTCGCTGTCAAAGCTTCACCAACTGTTTGGCATGGCTGCTTGGACCATCCATCTCCTAGTGTTACTAAGTTAACCCTAAATAAGTTCTAGCTTCCTGTTGTTCATAGTCTTCCTTCACAATTTTTTTTATCTTGTTATATTGGAAAAAGTCCTGCTCTCTCTCACCCCTCATCTTCTAGTAGTTCTAAGGCTCCTTTTAAACTATTGTTTGTTGATGCTTGGGGACTTGCCTATGTTTCATCAGTTGATGGCTTTAAATATTTTATGCTCATAGTGGATGATTACTTCGGTATACATGGTTTATTCCCTTTGCATTTAAAATATGAAACAACTAAGAATCTTACTACTTTGTGTAATATGGTTGCTAATTTTTATCATCACTCTATTAAATCCATTCAAACAGATGGTGGTGCAAAATTTAAACCAATGTCTGAATTCTTTCGTAAACAAGGCATTAATAACATATTAACATGCCCTCATTCACATCAACAGAATGCAACAATTGAGAGCCGAAATAGATATATGGTTGACAAGGGTATTACCCTAATGGCTCTAGCGTCAATGCCTTTGAACTATTGGTCCTATGCTTTCTCTAAGGCTGTATTTCTCATGAACTGATTGCCTACAGTGGTTCTAAATTTCAAGTCAACATATGAGGTCCTAGTTATTTGGCTCAACTCTAGATTATACTTGACTTAAAGTTTTTGGGTGCTCTAGCTTTCCTAACATTGGACTGTATCAGTTGTATAAATTGGCACCCAAAGTAGTCAAATGTGTTTTTCTGAGGTATTCTTCTCGTCACAATGGACATTTATGCTATGATTTAACTGCAAAAAAGGTTATATGTTTTGTGAGATGTGATTTTTAATGAGTCTGAGTTTCCTTTTTCCTATGTTTCTCCCATTAACTCCACAGACAACCAACTCATAACATATGATTCACTTTACCAAATTTCATTGGCTACGTAAACACATCTACCAACACTCTGTCCACTAATCCCACTAGTCATATCGCTTATACTCCACCAACACCTACATCTCATCACACCTCACCTAATTCCAATTCACATTAAGAAGCCTTCATTTCTTTATCTGAAGCCTTGTACACCTCTCATGACCCATCTCCTCCCACTTCACTATAACTATTACCACCCCTATCTCTTCAACTCCCCAAAACACCCATCCCATGACCACCCAAGAAAAAACTCTTTAAAACCACTTCAGAGAACATATTGTACAGTAAATTACCAGTTTCATAACACTGAACTTGTTCCTAATAACCCAACTCTCAAACAAGCCATATTATATCCTGATTGGATTCAAGCTATGACACATGAACTTCAGGCACTTAATCTTAACAATACATGGATTTTTTCCATATTAGCCTCACATGAAACCACTAGTAGTTTAGTTGATTTTCAGAAGAACGAGGAATGACAAAGGAAAGATTGAACGAAGAAAGGGAAGGTTAGTAGCATAAGGTTTTGCTTAGTCCTATGGTCTAGTGATAAGTGGGGAATTTATCCATGTTTATATGCTTCATTGTTTATTAATTTAACCTTTAATGTTATATATTTCTCCACTTGAGTGCTTAATTATGTTAAATGTTAAGATTACTCCTTACATGTGGTTTTATGCTAAAACAGGTAAAAATACTGAAGAAAATGACTTAGAAACGCATGTTAAGAACTTGATGATGAAGACCGAGACCAAACAGAAGCAGAAACAAATGTTCTACTCAATTTACAACATGATCCAGGTTTATGTATTGGTTTATAAACCCGGACCACATTGCAAGGTATCATACTGCCTTATTTTAGAAGTAGTCCAAGTTTGTTTCCTGGTTTACAAACAGACCAGAATGATTCAACTTTCGGGCTACATGATACATGCATGGCCATGCATGGACTCGTGCTTTTATCTCGTCTCGAAACGTGCTGCTTCTTGCATGGATTTGGGCCGCGACAAATGAATCAAAGACGCAGACATGAATCAGGTGGGCCGCGATTGTTGACTTCTCTATCTTGGGCCATGCACGACAAATAAAGGGAGGCGCTGATGATGGGCCATGCGCATACATTAGAGAATGGGCATACATGAATGAGGCGCAGACATTTTCCTGGGCTCGGTCGATCTCGTTAGTACGCTGGGCCGACCAACTCGCTAGTCAGGAGCCGTCTTTGACCAAAAAGAAGTCCACGTGACTTTTGACTTGGAAAAAAACTGCATGTTTCATGCACGACACAGGAGACAGAAAGGATTGGCTCAAACTTTGCAAAGAGCCAGGCACACGTGGACGCGACAGACTGGTGAGATTTATTTATCTTTTGTCTGAAATAAAGATGTGGAGAAAAATATATACAATCTACGAGTACGAGACGGGGGGACAGAAAACAATTCCGAACCCTAGTGAGAGCCGCCGTACGAGTTCGAGAGGGAGACAGACAGCGAGGAAACAACTGTTAGTTTTGACAGTTTGGAGCAGAAGGTAGAGATCAAATCATCATTGTCCTATAATTAGTTGACGTTTTCTAATCTCCTTAACATTGTTATTATTTCTTTGTCTCCAATGTCTGAGTAGTTGTTAGAATTCTGGTTTTACTACGGACAACTAGTTTATTGTTTTCTTTTCGAGTTGTTAAATATAAATTCTATATAGATTGTAGTTTTATTCCTTGTTTTATTGAATTTTCTTGTGATTAATTATTGCTTGACTTTATTTGGTATGAATTGCTTACAAGTGAGAACTGCGGCGTTCATTAGACCTTAGGAATATTACCAGTGAAACTACAGATGGCAATTCCTGGGGATTAGCTGACTAGAAACCAGATGAATCGTTAACGCTACTAGTTAATTTGTAAATTCATAACAAGAGTTAGGATTTGGGAATTGCTAGTAAAAATCTATCTTGCGGGAGACCGGTTTTAGATTAATTTAGATCTGAGGTTGCAATCTAGAATTTGGAAAACACTCAGGAAGGGAATTGATAAACTAGGGAGAAGTAGGAAACCACGATTCACCCTTTTAGAATTGTTTAGAAGATAATCTTTTTACTGTTTTTATTTTAGTTTATTTTATTTCTACATTCAAACCCCCAATTTTATTATTGTTATTTTTCTACAGTTTATTAGTTGGTAGATTAAAGACTTAAACTAGACACAGCCTCCTTTGGTTCGATAACCTAGAGAATACTTGTAACACCCCTCTCCATAATCACGATATAATCCCTCACGTAGCAATAAATAAAACGTCTCGCAGCGGAAAAATAAATAACAATTACAAAACTCACACGGGTGTCACCGGCCATTACTCGCCCATGCGAGCAACGTAGCCATACCACATCCAACTTCCAAAATAAACAAACTGCTAACCGCAGTGATAACGAGAAACTCCTATACATCAAACTAAGTCCATAACCATAAACATTGACAAGTGAGCGTCTACCCAATCCTGAAAAATACATAACCTTACCATAAGACCATACACCATCTTCATTACCATACAACATCTCCAACTACCCTGTTCCTGCTCTTCAGCTCCGACAATGATCAACAACCTGAAATGGTGTAGTATCAGCGATAGACGCTGAGTATGCCGGGCCTGGACCCTAATGGTCACTTGTCATTTTAACCATCTTATTATTAGATTGGTTTCATGCTTTTCCTTTTTACAGTTATAATCAAAACTGAAGCATAAATGTATAATATACATAATCAACCATCCAAATATTCATAAACATTAATCATCCATCCAAACCAAACATTCATAGAATATTTCAAACAACATTTGTATATCGAACGTATCGAGCAATAACAACAATATTTTGTACAATGTACAATCGCCGTAGTGTTCACCATCCACTGTCAATTTATTTTAGTTTGGCTTTCAAGCCCCATCCATATGTACAATGTACATTCGCCGTAGCGTACAGTTCCCATAGTTAATTTACCTTAGCCTTGTAGGCTCCATCCAACCATGTTTAATTAATGTCAGTAGGGCGTCATGTTAGGACAACCCGATAACCTCACCATGGACAGTAGTCCCCCGTACACACAAAGGTGCTCATTTCGCCAGAGGTCCGGAGGCCCCTGACTCACTTATGTCTCGTAAGACGTCCATAAAAAGGCCGTAGCCACCTGATCCACGAACCTATTTGGGCTCGTTGGATATAACCTGGAGCGGAATCCAATTAGGAAACCCCTCAGTGATCACAAATGCGCAACCAAGTGGTTCGTAAACCACCGGGATTCCTCACCTCAATCTCATACCATCACTCTCATAATGTTTAAGATCTGCTCTTAGTCTTATGGAGAATATTTATTAACCAGCGGCCCAATGGGTCACGCATACCTAGAAGTCAGCTAGGTGATATTTATGTTAGAGATCCATGCTCTAGAGACCGACAATGTCGTGACTCGTCCCTAAGTGTTTTACTTAGGTTACCATATACTTAATATTAATATCATGGTATTATACAAGTAGCCGTCATGTCATCACAACGCATATGTATGTTTATATAAGTCGATCTATAGTCGACGTAGTGTTAGTCCCGTAGGACGCTCGTGCATAAATAATTAATGCAGTCACACAATCACATACATGTATCCACACATATAACACACAAGTTATATCAACCAAATCCGAGCCCAAGGAGCAACCTTAGGTCAACTCGGCAAACCCCTTTACATACCGTTCACCCTGATTGTATTACGGTGGAGTATGAATCTTCAAGATCCTATGCTCCGTGTAGTCCGCTAGCTTGTCAAGCGTCCTTGTCAGAAGTATAATCTAAACGGTATTAAAACTATACGTCAGTCTCCATGACTAACTACATCCGGTATATCCGAATAATAAGTAACCCCGACAGTTCACCTCCGTTTTCTACAGTTGTTGTTACGGGTTTCTCTAAAACAGTCGGTTTTGTTACTTAAAACGCGTACGTCAAAACTATCCCAACTGTTAAGTTTAATTCACTATTTCCTTTTTAATCTTATCCACCCTCCAGTTTAGGTGCGTAACCCATAGTTGCATGTATGCATGCATGATTATATTATATTATATTCTTTTTCTTATTGTATCATTTATTTTATTGTATTCTCTTTCATATTGTTTTATTTTCCCACCATCCTTCATAATTCGACATGTTGTATAATCCCTTTATCTTTAGCAAATAATATTTGCTTCCAAAACTCATGACTTATAGTTCGTAACTATATTTATTTTTTTTAAATAACCACCACCATTAACTCATAAGGTGTTCAACCAAAATATATTTATCCACCTTATATACATTATTCTTGTGTATGTATATATTTTTACCACGTAGGTAATTCTCATGAGTTTCATAAACTCTTATATTTTGTGTTACATTTCATCATCTTTTATTAGATGATTATTCCCATTAGTTGCATCATATTATACAACTTATATTAAGATTGTTATCCTAATATTATGTAACATTTTATGTTGTACATTTACAACTCCTAAGGTTTATTCCATAAATACCTTAGTTTATAAATCCCATTCACTTATAGTTTGTCACACCATTTAATGTGAATACCTTATTTGTATTAATTTCATTAAACCACCTTAATACCAAATAATTGTTATAACATTTATAACATTATAGACCTTAGTCTAAAATTCATTTTCCAACCTTTATATTTTCGGTATAGCCCTTGAATTTATTTAAATTCCCTTTTTGACCACATAACATTATGTAATGTTATACCAAAATACTAATATCATTTGCTATGATATTTTTATTTCCTTTAACTTATAATCTATAGTTTTTATACAACTATTGTGTATTGCCTCATAGGCACATATTAAACCTTATACTTTTCCTTAAACCATAATTTCCTTTATTTACAAAATCACCCCTTTCTTTTACCATGTTATATATCCCATTTAATATAACATTTCTAACTTATAAAAGAGCATAACCTATGGTTATTTTTGTAAATTCCGAACAGACCTCAATATACATTTTATATTGTCATTAGGCCCAATTTATAACATATAGTTTGATAATATCATTAAAACTATATATTATACATATATCTCAACAAATACTCTTATATAATTCTAAAAATCACCAAATTCCACCAAAGGGTTATAAATATCCTTATTAACCCATATACTTTTGATATTTACCATTCCACCATCTATTTTTCTCCAAAGTGTCATAATGACATATTAACTATATATTATTCATATATAGTTTATTTTAATTCCAAAATCCACCAAATAAATTCCTAAAAATTCCTAATAGCCCATGGGTGTTTAAAATACCATTGTACACCCTTATTTTTGGTAATAACATATTTACCACATATGTTATAAAAATATTACCATTAAATACATAACTTATTATAAACCTTAAATAAGTTATCTAACTTATTATTTGGTCAAAACCTAGCATATGGTCAAGGTTGACCACCTTAATATTTCCTTGACCACCAATTCCTTATAATTACGGTTTTCCCAAACTTTCTAGAAATCACCATTTAACCCCAAAACTTTATAAAATCTTATAAACTTTATTTTAACTCCTTTTTAACTCTAATTTTCGGCCTTATTATTCTAAAGCCCCCAAATTTAATTTAATTACACCTAATACCCCATTTATTTTCGGTAATGCATTTATACTACTTAAACTTAATTAAAAGCTTGTAAATGCATAAATAAAATGGCCTAAAATACATGGCCTTATTACAAACATTGCTCAAAATAAATTACACATAAATGTCCCAAAATACATATAAATTTCGGCCTCACCATATTTTTTATTTATTTACCAAACTTCCACATAATGTCTTAAATTTGACAATTATGTTAATTAAATCTCTTAAATGACTAGCTTAATTTATCTTAGTCATTTTTTTCCATTCCTAGGTCAAATAACCTATATGTGTAACTTCACTCTCGGCCATATATATATATATATATATACTTAAAAAATAAAAAAATCATAAGTTTGGTGTTTATACCTTGATTATTCCTTGTATGAGCTCGGTCACTTGTAGGAAAATTCACCACTTGATTTAGACATGTTTAATACACAAAAACAAGATATGGTTACACTCCAAGCTTGAGCTTAACCATAAGGAATAATTAATGTAAGATTTAAGGCAAAAATCACCTTAAAAATGCAAGGGAAGTTCTAAGTGGTTTCGACCTGAACCAAACACACCACAAGGTGTTTCCACCATATTGACATAGGAAATAGTTAGATCTCGAAGTGCTACCTTGTTATTAGGTTTTACCTTGGAAAAATGCCTTAAAAGAGAGTATTTCCTTTGGATCTCGGCCACCCTTGCTCCAAATGGCTAACCAACAGATTCCACATGAAAAGGAGAAGAATATGAGGCTATGACCAAAGTTTCACAGCCAAACTCGAAGGGAATCAAAAGTTATGAGCTTAAAGCACATTTTTACCTTAAAATGTAGATTTGAACAACCTTGGTCCCTCTACTGGTCTCAACCGAGTTTAGCTCTTTTTCTAACCTTAGAACACTGAGAATAAGCCATAGGAATTGTTGAGCCACGAAATTTAGGTGTTGGTAGTGAAGAGATGAAGAAAAAGCTAAAAATGACATTAAAACACTTACATTAGGAGCTTAGGAGCTAGGCTTGCCTTCCATGCTCAAGAACAAACTTTGAGAGCTTGAGAGGAAGGGAGAACTCGGCTGGGAAGGAGAGGATCGGACAAGGAAGGAAGGAGAAGGTGGGAAAGCTTGATTAATTTGAAAAAAGTAAAGTTACTATTGCAAATTGAACATTAGGTAATGATTTGTCTCCAAAATCATTGTATGCTGTCTCCTCACTTATTGCAGCCGGCCTCCTTGGTCCAAATGGGTCAATTAATTGACCATTGACCATGCTTGGTCAATATTGACTCATGTGGGCCCCACTTTAGGGTTTTATTAATATTTTAATATTAAATTTGTAAAAATCTGTAAATTTCTGGAATTAAATTCCTAATATCATATAATATGGTATTTTATTATATTTAAAGGTATTTATAACCTTTTAGCCCATTTAAGACCAATTTAGAAGGCGATTACACAAAAACGTGCTTTAAGGAGTTTTAGTGCACATTTTGTGTCGCAAGGTGTTTCTGGGCTTGGTTTTCTTTGACAACGGTTTTGTTGTGTTCCTTACATGATATTTGATCATGTAATTCAATTTTATATCATTTAGAGGTCCTTTGATTTTTAAGGTTTTCCTAGAGCACCTTTTTGCCCTTTTTGACCTTGAAGCATGTAAATGCTTTTTCTTGTGTTGGAGTGTTGTCCAACGGTTATAATATGTTTAGTAGTATGTTAATATGCTTAGGACAAATTTTTAGGTCCTAAGAAGTTTATTTGGGTATTTATTTACCCTTAACAGTCAAAGGGTGCAACATCTTGTTTTATGTTGACCACTGTTGTTCTCAGTTGACTTTTAAGGCATGTTTAGGCCTTAATTAATATGATTAAATATTTAATCCATGCTTTAATAATTTGGGGTATTTCAGTCTACCCCCCTTAAAAAGACTTCGTCCCGAAGTCTCTTAATCAAATAGGTAAGTATATATAAATGTATAACTACCCATTGTTCCCATAATGTATATCTATGTGATATATCATTTACACACATCATATTGCGCTTATACAGCACATAGCCATCACGTTGTGGCGTTAGTTCAATCATATATGGATATAGGTGATCCATCAGCACCATCATTTCCTATCAGTTCTACAAGTCCTGACAACCTTCCTGAGGTGTCCATAACATTCCATTGTTCCACATTCCATATCTAATGATTCATTTCGTATCTAGGCAATACCATATGTAATCATTCTATAAAGCAATATGAATGCATATCACAGATAGCATAAGAAAAGTACTACACACATGGTGTACATACAATCATTCAAACAAGTATCTCATAGGATACATACTTTCAAGTGTACATCACACCCAAACAACCAAACAACGCACGCCCCGCGTACCAACCATAACCAAGAAAACCAATTCACTGTATGCTATGCATACTAAATAATTCACATACTAACCAAACAACCTCGTATGCCCCGCACACCACCAATTCTCTTTTTTTTTTGCATGCAATGCATATCAAACAGCCAAAAATAGTGCACACATGTGCACAGCCAAGAGGCTCTACCCCCCTTAAAAAGGGTTACGCCCCCGTACCCCACAAGTATACAACAGCCGCTCAACAAGGAGCGCTGGATACTTGGCTCTCAAAGAGTTCTCCAACTCGTGGATTATCCTCATATCAGAGAGACGGGTATCTAGCCCTTCAGGGCTCCACAATTATAAAAGGTGAGGCACTGATCTTTTTGTGCTCTCTCCCAAGTTCATTCTTTTGGGCCCACTCGCTCCGTATGAGGTGTACCCATGAACAAAGGCTCAATTTGCCTTTTTTTTTTGCTGTGAATCCACTGGTTTGGATCACTAGCATAATGCGTGTGTCTTTCTCACTGATATTCAGTTTGAGATGTAATACATTGGCTACTGTTAGTACTTAGTGCTCTTTGCACTTGTCTTTGTAATACTAAGACGTACCAGCCTATATGTCCACAAGATGATGTTTGTCATCCATGTCTCTCTGGTGATTTTGCTCCGGAGTACACACTGTTGTAGTTCTCTTTTTTTTTTTACACACTCTGTTGATATCCACTTTATCTTTCAGCATTTCCCAGATTAATAACTGCACGAGTGCAATACCAAAACACTCAGTTACAGAGTGCAGAGGCGTAAACGCTCAACAGCTAATATCATGAGTCAAACAGAAAGATGTGCGAATTGTCCTGTGAGTGGTACATTCCAACCACATTCTTTAGCAAGATTTCTGCTATCATATAGCTTTATCTTTTCTCTGCGTAGTCACGCGTTTATATCCATCTCATCTGGTAGATTTCCTCTGGATTGTAAGAATTACTCGATCCTTATGAGGATTCTACATATTTTCGTCCATAATAGGTTTTCTTGTTGCTTTTTTTTTGGGTTCCTATCCTTGAACTGTTTCCTTGTCTTCCCTGTATACTGTCCACTGTTCTCTGTTGAAGGTTCTTTTTTTTTTTTAGCCCGTTGGTTTAACTGCGGCTCTTCTCGTCCATCTTCGAGGTAATCCGTCTTACTGTCCGTAGAATGGAGTTGACTACTTCTCGTGTTCCTAACACTACCTGTCTACTTGCATGGGGTACCGTACTGATACATTACTACTTACCCGACTAACTTATAAATAAGTCTGTCAGGCCCACATGCTCCGAACGGAGTGCGGTCGTCCCATGTCTCGTTTAGTAAACTGGTAATGTCTGTCACACGGTTGTTGTGAAGTATTCTTTTGTCAATCTCCCTTTGATGGATATCCCTCTTTTTTGTTCTTTTTTTTTTGGTCTTCTTTTTGCTTCTGTTTTTTTTTGTCTAATAGTTCGTGTTATCGGTTATCCCGTAATAAGTGTTATTGCCTTTGTGGCATCCGTGGTAATTCGTATCATAGACTGGTATTATTCAACTCGGTGTAAGTAAAATCCGTGCTATATTAGCAAACTTGTTTCTCCTCTTTTTTTGATCTCATTGAGTACAACGCATTTTCCTTTTTCTCCCTGTTTTTTTTTTCTGATCATGTCTCATCCATAGTTCATATTCGTCCCCTCATCCATGTAATTGGATGTATTGCAGATTGCATAATAGCTTGAGCAACTTGGCTCTTTACTTCCCAACCATCCTCACTGACGGTGGTGCATCTACAAAGGGTATGCTTGTCCATAAGGACTAAACATGTATCACCGGTAGTGATTAGCATTAAATGCAAGTATACTCTAATGGTATTTGGCTAATAGCCCTGTCTGAAACTTCCTCGAACGTTTAAACTGGTGTGTGTGTGTGTGTTTTTTTTTCAGTCATAGTGGCTGTATAATGTGTCCAGTTGCAGTGGTTGGACTATCGGTCCTTCCAAAATTGCATAGGTTTCTAATCTCCAGGTTTCAATGAAAAGGTTTGAACAACAGTTTTTTTTTTAAAAGGTTAAAAGTAGTAGTTGTTGCAGTTGCATTTGCAGTAGCTGTTACTGTTGCTGTTGCTGTCGCTGCACTTGCTGTAGCAAGTGCGCAAGGCAGATGGAAATTTTAGTGGTTTACTGTCATAGCGCTTGCAATAGCAAGTGCGCCATGCAGGTGGAAATTCTGGTTCAGTAATTCCCGGCCTCATTGACTCTGTGTCGTAGAGTATAGGCTACATGGTAATGTAAGCATTAACATCCTGTTCATATATTATCCGTCAAGGTTTAAAGCTTTTGGTACTGAGTACACACAACTAATCCCAAAGTCTTACACAAAAGGCGAGTGGTCAATGACACACTCCCACATACTTATAACATAGCTCCTTCTAACATTCAAAGTAAGCACACAACAGTAAGTAAAAGTCTTCCACTAGCGGTCTCATGGAGTATGGGTACTCATGCCCTATCTACTCCCTTGCCCTTCTGGGCTCCAGCATCAGCAGATGTCTAGCCATCCTGACCGCCTCGTGGTACTCCAGATCCTCCAGCTGAGGTCTTCTGAGTATTCTTTGGTGGCCTGTAATTACGGCTCTCTGGGTTCATCCAACATTCAAATTCCCTATGGCCCTCTTTGTGGCAGCACCGACACTCGACTTTGCGGCCTTCGCAGTCGACCCCTGGATGGTCCTTCCCACAACGCTTACAGTAAAAATGGCGCTGGGGCTGTCCGGTGCCTGATGATAGTATTTAAGTTTAAGTTAAATCTGTTGATATAGGGTTAAGATTATATTTGAATTTAAGAGGTAGGTGTTCTCACCCTTAGGAGGTGCAGATCTCAGAGGCTTAGCATCAATAGCTGGGCCGGTCAACTGCAGGACGGGCTCTTTCCCTTTCTTTCCCTGGTGACCCTGCTGCCCTTTCTTTGGAAAGAATTTCCTGTTTAAGGTTTCGGGTCAGCATTCGTAAGGTATTTAGTATGATAAGTATTTAAGCTTGGGTTAAGTCCTTACTTTCCCTTTTTCTGGCCATCGCCTGAAGATGCTCCTCCACCCTCAGACTCTCCTTCAGGGTTCTTCCTTTTCTTTGCCCCTAGAGTCTCTTCCCGAGTCTGGAGCATTAGCTCCGTCCTCGAGGCAGCGTCGTAACACTCCTGGAATCTCATTGGTAAGTTCTCACAAGGTTATACGGTACTATAGTAAGTAAAGAATTTATGGCATTCATGTTAATACCTGTATGGTAGTGTAGAGGGTAGCACCCATCGCCATCTGGATGCGAAATAATAGTCCTCCCCGGAACTTCTCGATCTTTACGGTTTCTGAGTAATCCACACCGGGGATGAAGTCCAGTAGACCAATGAATCGAGCGTAATACTCGTCCACGGTCAGACCTCCCTGGGTCAATGTTTCAAACTCATGGCGCTTCTTCTGTTTGAGGTGCGCCGGGTAGTACTTCCCTCTTAGTAACTCAACAAAGGCAGCCCACGAAAAGTCGGGCGTAGCCAGGTGCTGGTCCTTGACCAACCTCCACCAAGTGCTGGCTGCATCCTTCAGATGGAAAGCAGCAATAGCGACCTTCTTGTCGTCAGGTACTGTAACGCTTCATAGGCCTTCTCATGTTCAACGATGTAACGTTCCAAAGCTACGGGGTCTGGTTCCCCTGAATATGTAGGTGGTCGGGTCTCGTAACTGACTTCAGCCAGTTTGTTTCCCTGGGCTGTGGCGGGTGGGCTGGTGCTCCTCCTATCTGAGTACCCAGCTGTGCAAGAACGGCTGCAACCGTCTCAGCAACTCCTGGAATGCCGGGGTCACCGCCTCTACCTCTTCCAGCACCACGCCCTCTAGTACCACCAGACATCTGTAGTACAGTATGTCACATAAATACTTGGTAAAATTACCGTACACAACCAATAGATATTAAGTTGCCTTAAAGGCTATCCTGTCACGCATTTTGCGTTTCTAGACACAATATCTTTTGAGACG
The DNA here is from genome assembly GCA_023374045.1 of Limonium bicolor. Classification (NCBI taxonomy): domain Eukaryota; kingdom Viridiplantae; phylum Streptophyta; class Magnoliopsida; order Caryophyllales; family Plumbaginaceae; genus Limonium; species Limonium bicolor. Next base: position 19,865,060 of record CM041781.1, read on the forward strand.
AATCGTCTCGTACCTCCTAAATGTTTCCCAATATTTCCCAAGTCCTAAGCTCACTGTCTTAACCTACTTTCTCGTCATCAGAGCGGTACTCCGCTCTGATACCACTTTTGTAACACCCCTCTCCATAATCACGATATAATCCCTCACGTAGCAATAAATAAAACGTCTCGCAGCGGAAAAATAAATAACAATTACAAAACTCACACGGGTGTCACCGGCCATTACTCGCCCATGCGAGCAACGTAGCCATACCACATCCAACTTCCAAAATAAACAAACTGCTAACCGCAGTGATAACGAGAAACTCCTATACATCAAACTAAGTCCATAACCATAAACATTGACAAGTGAGCGTCTACCCAATCCTGAAAAATACATAACCTTACCATAAGACCATACACCATCTTCATTACCATACAACATCTCCAACTACCCTGTTCCTGCTCTTCAGCTCCGACAATGATCAACAACCTGAAATGGTGTAGTATCAGCGATAGACGCTGAGTATGCCGGGCCTGGACCCTAATGGTCACTTGTCATTTTAACCATCTTATTATTAGATTGGTTTCATGCTTTTCCTTTTTACAGTTATAATCAAAACTGAAGCATAAATGTATAATATACATAATCAACCATCCAAATATTCATAAACATTAATCATCCATCCAAACCAAACATTCATAGAATATTTCAAACAACATTTGTATATCGAACGTATCGAGCAATAACAACAATATTTTGTACAATGTACAATCGCCGTAGTGTTCACCATCCACTGTCAATTTATTTTAGTTTGGCTTTCAAGCCCCATCCATATGTACAATGTACATTCGCCGTAGCGTACAGTTCCCATAGTTAATTTACCTTAGCCTTGTAGGCTCCATCCAACCATGTTTAATTAATGTCAGTAGGGCGTCATGTTAGGACAACCCGATAACCTCACCATGGACAGTAGTCCCCCGTACACACAAAGGTGCTCATTTCGCCAGAGGTCCGGAGGCCCCTGACTCACTTATGTCTCGTAAGACGTCCATAAAAAGGCCGTAGCCACCTGATCCACGAACCTATTTGGGCTCGTTGGATATAACCTGGAGCGGAATCCAATTAGGAAACCCCTCAGTGATCACAAATGCGCAACCAAGTGGTTCGTAAACCACCGGGATTCCTCACCTCAATCTCATACCATCACTCTCATAATGTTTAAGATCTGCTCTTAGTCTTATGGAGAATATTTATTAACCAGCGGCCCAATGGGTCACGCATACCTAGAAGTCATCTAGGTGATATTTATGTTAGAGATCCATGCTCTAGAGACCGACAATGTCGTGACTCGTCCTAAGTGTTTTACTTAGGTTACCATATACTTAATATTAATATCATGGTATTATACAAGTAACCGTCATGTCATCACAACGCATATGTATGTTTATATAAGTCGATCTATAGTCGACGTAGTGTTAGTCCCGTAGGACGCTCGTGCATAAATAATTAATGCAGTAGCACACAATCACATACATGTATCCACACATATAACACACAAGTTATATCAACCAAATCCGAGCCCAAGGAGCAACCTTAGGTCAACTCGGCAAACCCCTTTACATACCGTTCACCCTGATTGTATTACGGTGGAGTATGAATCTTCAAGATCCTATGCTCCGTGTAGTCCGCTAGCTTGTCAAGCGTCCTTGTCAGAAGTATAATCTAAACGGTATTAAAACTATACGTCAGTCTCCATGACTAACTACATCCGGTATATTCCGAATAATAAGTAACCCCGACAGTTCACCTGTTTTCTACAGTTGTTGTTACGGGTTTCTCTAAAACAGTCGGTTTTGTTACTTAAAACGCGTACGTCAAAACTATCCCAACTGTTAAGTTTAATTCACTATTTCCTTTTTAATCTTATCCACCCTCCAGTTTAGGTGCGTAACCCATAGTTGCATGTATGCATGCATGATTATATTATATTATATTCTTTTTCTTATTGTATCATTTATTTTATTGTATTCTCTTTCATATTGTTTTATTTTCCCACCATCCTTCATAATTCGACATGTTGTATAATCCCTTTATCTTTAGCAAATAATATTTGCTTCCAAAACTCATGACTTATAGTTCGTAACTATATTTTTTTTTAAATAACCACCACCATTAACTCATAAGGTGTTCAACCAAAATATATTTATCCACCTTATATACATTATTCTTGTGTATGTATATATTTTTACCACGTAGGTAATTCTCATGAGTTTCATAAACTCTTATATTTTGTGTTACATTTCATCATCTTTTATTAGATGATTATTCCCATTAGTTGCATCATATTATACAACTTATATTAAGATTGTTATCCTAATATTATGTAACATTTTATGTTGTACATTTACAACTCCTAAGGTTTATTCCATAAATACCTTAGTTTATAAATCCCATTCACTTATAGTTTGTCACACCATTTAATGTGAATACCTTATTTGTATTAATTTCATTAAACCACCTTAATACCAAATAATTGTTATAACATTTATAACATTATAGACCTTAGTCTAAAATTCATTTTCCAACCTTTATATTTTCGGTATAGCCCTTGAATTTATTTAAATTCCCTTTTTGACCACATAACATTATGTAATGTTATACCAAAATACTAATATCATTTGCTATGATATTTTTATTTCCTTTAACTTATAATCTATAGTTTTTATACAACTATTGTGTATTGCCTCATAGGCACATATTAAACCTTATACTTTTCCTTAAACCATAATTTCCTTTATTTACAAAATCACCCCTTTCTTTTACCATGTTATATACCCATTTAATATAACATTTCTAACTTATAAAAGAGCATAACCTATGGTTATTTTTTAAATTCCGAACAGACCTCAATATACATTTTATATTGTCATTAGGCCCAATTTATAACATATAGTTTGATAATATCATTAAAACTATATATTATACATATATCTCAACAAATACTCTTATATAATTCTAAAAATCACCAAATTCCACCAAAGGGTTATAAATATCCTTATTAACCCATATACTTTTGATATTTACCATTCCACCATCTATTTTTCTCCAAAGTGTCATAATGACATATTAACTATATATTATTCATATAGTTTATTTTAATTCCAAAATCCACCAAATAAATTCCTAAAAATTCCTAATAGCCCATGGGTGTTTAAAATACCATTGTACACCCTTTATTTTTGGTAATAACATATTTACCACATATGTTATAAAAATATTACCATTAAATACTAACTTATTATAAAACCTTAAATAAGTTATCTAACTTATATTTTGGTCAAAACCTAGCATATGGTCAAGGTTGACCACCTTAATATTTCCTTGACCACAATTCCTTATAATTACGGTTTAACCCAAACTTTCTAGAAATCACCATTTAACCCCAAAACTTATAAAATCTTATAAACTTTATTTTAACTCCTTTTACTCTAATTTTCGGCCTTATTATTCTAAAGCCCCCAAATTTAATTTAATTACACCTAATACCCCATTTATTTTCGGTAATGCATTTATACTACTTAAACTTAATTAAAAGCTTGTAAATGCATAAATAAAATGGCCTAAAATACATGGCCTTATTACAAACATTGCTCAAAATAAATTACACATAAATGTCCCAAAACATATAAATTTCGGCCTCACCACACAATTTTTATTTATTACCAAACTTCCACATAATGTCTTAAATTTGACAATTATGTTAATTAAATCTCTTAAATGACTAGCTTAATTTATCTTAGTCATTTTTTTCCATTCTAGGTCAATATAACCTATATGTGTAACTTCACTCTCGGCCATATATATATTATGCTTAAAATTATAAAAATCATAAGTTTAAGGTGTTTATACCTTGATTATTCCTTGTATGAGCTCGGTCACTTGTAGGAAAATTCACCACTTGATTTAGACATGTTTAATACACAAAAACAAGATATGGTTACACTCCAAGCTTGAGCTTAACCATAAGGAATAATTAATGTAAGATTTAAGGCAAAAATCACCTTAAAAATGCAAGGGAAGTTCTAAGTGGTTTCGACCTGAACCAAACACACCACAAGGTGTTAGATCCACCATATTGACATAGGAAATAGTTAGATCTCGAAGTGCTACCTTGTTATTAGGTTTTACCTTGGAAAAATGCCTTAAAAGAGAGTATTTCCTTTGGATCTCGGCCACCCTTGCTCCAAATGGCTAACCAACAGATTCCACATGAAAAGGAGAAGAATGAGGCTATGACCAAAGTTTCACAGCCAAACTCGAAGGGAATCAAAAGTTATGAGCTTAAAGCACATTTTTACCTTAAAATGTAGATTTGAACAACCTTGGTCCCTCTACTGGTCTCAACCGAGTTTAGCTCTTGTTCTAACCTTAGAACACTGAGAATAAGCCATAGGAATTGTGAGCCACGAAATTTAGGTGTTGGTAGTGAAGAGATGAAGAAAAAGAGCTAAAAATGACATTAAAACACTTACATTAGGAGCTTAGGAGCTAGGCTTGCCTTCCATGCTCAAGAACAAACTTGAGAGCTTGAGAGGAAGGGAGACTCGGCTGGGAAGGAGAGGATCGGACAAGGAAGGAAGGAGAAGGTGGGAAAGCTTGATTAATTTGAAAAAAGTAAAGTTACTATTGCAAATTGAACATTAGGTAATGATTTGTCTCCAAAATCATTGTATGCTGTCTCCTCACTTATTGCAGCCGGCCTCCTTGGTCCAAATGGGTCAATTAATTGACCATTGACCATGCTTGGTCAATATTGACTCATGTGGGCCCCACTTTAGGGTTTTATTAATATTTTAATATTAAATTTGTAAAAATCTGTAAATTTCTGGAATTAAATTCCTAATATCATATAATATGGTATTTTATTATATTTAAAGGTATTTATAACCTTTTAGCCCATTTAAGACCAATTTAGAAGGCGATTACACAAAAACGTGCTTTAAGGAGTTTTAGTGCACATTTTGTGTCGCAAGGTGTTTCTGGGCTTGGTTTTCTTTGACAACGGTTTGTTGTGTTCCTTACATGATATTTGATCATGTAATTCAATTTTATATCATTTAGAGGTCCTTTGATTTTTAAGGTTTTCCTAGAGCACCTTTTTGCCCTTTTTGACCTTGAAGCATGTAAATGCTTTTTCTTTGTGTTGGAGTGTTGTCCAACGGTTATAATATGTTTAGTAGTATGTTAATATGCTTAGGACAAATTTTTAGGTCCTAAGAAGTTTATTTGGGTATTTATTTACCCTTAACAGTCAAAGGGTGCAACATCTTGTTTTATGTTGACCACTGTTGTTCTCAGTTGACTTTTAAGGCATGTTTAGGCCTTAATTAATATGATTAATATTTAATCCATGCTTTAATAATTTGGGGTATTTCAATACTACCTAGGAAAACTGCTACGACAGACCAGTACACTTGCTGTGATAATACGTTTTACGTTTACCCCGTACATCTAGATTACACTAAGAGCTTTAGCCTTATTGTAAAACAAATTATCGACTAGTCATATCCATAGTAGTATCTCATGACTAGCCAATTCAACAAATTGATATTTAAAATGACTTTATACATGGGGGCCTAGAGGATGATGTCTATATAAAGTAACCACCTGGTTTCACTAATGCTCGGTTTCCAAACTATGTTTGTAACCTACACAGATCTCTATATGGTTTGAAGCAATCTCTAAGAGCGTGGTATGCTAAGCTAAGCTCATTTCTTGTTGACCTATGGCTTGTTATCTCTTAATCAAACCACTCTCTTTTCATTTTCAATAAGGGGAAGAATATTATCTATGTTCTAGTCTATGTTGATGATATCTTAATAACAAGATCCTCCCTATCATGTTAACTGAGCTCATTCATTCAATACTTTTCCAATCTCAAATATTGGGGACCTCAAGTACTTTCTGAGTATATCATCACAAGAAACAAACAAGGCTTAAGCCATCCCAGGAGCAGTACATAAATTATTTATTATAGAAAACAAACATGAGCAGTTCAAAGTTCACATCAACATCTATTACAACAACAGAAACTCTTGAAACCTTAGACTTTCTTTTGGTCGAAGATCCAACTCAATACAAAAGTGTAGTTGGTGGTCTCTAGTACTTATCATTCACTAGACCTGATGTTACATTTGGTGTAAAACCAAGTCTGTAACATATGCGCACATCGCGACAATTCTTTGGAAACCGATTAAAAACGGATTCTGTGTTACCTAAATCACACTAGAGGGTTGGGCGTTATTCTTCTCTCAAACTCTCACAGGATCTCTACAGGCGTTCTTGGATGCAAAATGAGGTGGCGCATCATTAATTGTCGCTCAATATCTAGAAATCTCGTATTTCTCGGTGAGCATTCATCTCTGGTCTTCCCGCTTGCAAGCTACTAACTATCTCCACTATAGAGGCGAGTACCAAAGCTCTGGCAACGGCGCAGTGTAAGCTATTTAGATACACCATTGTTCGCTAAACCGGTTTTGCATCTCAAAACTCCACCAACATTGTTTTGTGACAATCTCGGGGCCACGTTCCTCACTTCAAATCCTGTTCTACACAGCAGGTCAAGCATTTCGCTCGATTTCCACTTTATAAGAGAATGAAAAGAATGGATCTTTAGTCTCTCATCTTTTTTACTTTGATCAACCAGCCGATTTCCTCACAAAAACCTTAGCCTCTCCGACCTTTCTCAAATTTTGGTCAGTGCTTCCTCTGACAAGAAACATTGACTCGAGGGGCTTGCTTGGTAAGTGGCAAAAGGAATGAGCATGAAAATGAAGGGTATGGGAATAGTAATATAATCAATGGGTAAAAGCATTATCATACCCTTGTTTGGTTAAGACAAACAATTATATTATACTTTCATCTTTATTTTCACGCATATTGTGCTGTCCTAATAATTAAAATTCATTTAAAAAATGAACCATTTTTTATAATATTTAAATAATAAATTTCACATAATTTTTTAATAATTCAATATAAACTAATATAGAATTCATCGCTCACATAAAAAATAAAATGTTAAATTATAATCAATTATTTTATTAAAAAACAAAAAAATTCCATTTTAATTGTATTAGTATATATTAAATATATAATAGCAATTAGAACTCATCAAATAAGCGGGCCCAGCCTAGCTTTGGTCCCCTCGGCCTGGTTTTATATTTTTCAATATAATTATTCTTTCTTAAAAAAATATGTATAATGCAATTAAGATGAATATTGTATAGAATTTATATAAATATTAAACCAATATTAAATAAAATAAATTGTATATAATATTTTTAGATGTATATATAGTAATTCGAGCCGGGTCTAGGAGATGCGGGCACAAAAGTTTACCGAGGCCTGACCCAGTTTTTGTATTATTTATTCGAGTTCGAATTGCTGTTCAAGCCCACCTACTTTGTTTTCAAACGGGCTTTTTTCGGGTGGTCGTCGGGCGGGTTGTAGTTGACCAGCTCTGAGCTAATGCAAGTATATTGTTTAATATAAACTATAATAATTAAAATTTAGAAATAAAGATAGCATGTGACTATATTGGTGTATTCTAATATGCCATTTTCTTACTAACTACAATCATATTTAAAATATTTGATATTAATTATAATATTTGAATTCAAATTTAATCAATTAAAATATACCAGTCACACAAAAATTATTTTTTTCTACATATATTTTTAAAATATAATAAAATTTGATAGAACTAAATAACAAAAAATATCGAAAGGTGTCTAGAAATTAAAGTGTATTAGTTAAATTTTTTCATAAAATAATATTTAGTAACATATTTAGATAAAATTAATTATCTTTAGTTTCAAAAATAAATTTTATGAAAATTGATTTTTTTTTTACAAATTGAAACATCAAGAAACTAACTAACTAATAAATATGCTAAAAACTGGTAATAAAAAAATTGTATGGTGGGAATGAAAAGTGATAATCACCACTCCCCTGGTAATCAATCTATAGGAGAGGTTAGAATTGATTCACATACCCTTTTTCTACAAATTTCTATTCCCTCCTACCAAGTATGGTAATAGAAGAGTTTTATTTCCATTCCCATAGACTCATTGTCATACCCTCCTACCAAGCAAGCCCAAGGGAAGTACAAGATAGTATAGTCCATCCGAATAAATCTTAAAGACCCACTTTGGGTTTTTAACATCTTATTGAGTATTCTAGACTATTGGGCTACTTATCTGTTGTAAAACCCAATCTTATTTTACCTACTTATCGGTTTGCTCTTATAGTTCCTGTATAAATAGGACTCATACATCAATTCAAACTTTGTGGCAATTATTTACTACATTATAAAACCCTACTATTGAGCAGATATGTCAAGAAGAAAGACTGCGTGGGGGATGCATGAAATAGGAGGATACAATTCATAATACTCACTACTACAAAATGATCATTTACTAATGTATGACAACTGTTATTGTATCTAAGTTGTAATAAGTATGTACAGTGGTAAACAAATGTTAAAGACAACTGGTATAAGGCTTTAGTTGTTGTATATAGATGTCCGCGGAGAGAAATTAAGTGGGTTAAAAAATTTCAGGTTCGAATCCTGCCCCGTTCAAAAAAATGAATACCTGTTCATTTTTAATTTCTACTTTTAATAGAATTTCCTGAAGGCTAACATTACCGCAATACATTTCTCTTCCGCCTCATAGCTTGCTTTGCCGTGTTCTCCAGCCGATTGAAGCCATGGCGATCTACCTTCCTTGCCCGCTCATCTTCACCAATGAACGAAGCATGCCTTCCTTTCTAAGCGTAAAAGGTTCTCTATCTTCCCCTCTCTCTCTTTCTCTCTCTCTCTCTCTCTCTCTGATCGTGCCTTCATAGACTTATTCAAACCATATTGTAGTAACCTAGCCTTTTCTACTTTGATTTTGCCAAAAAATTGAAACCATCTGAACACTTTAAATCTAAACCCTAGATATACTTCCACAAATCCTCAAAGCGAGGGTACCTCCTGAATCTGAAACCTAGATTTCCCGCGGTCGTTCATCTGGTTATCCTAACCCAAACGAAATTGAGGGTGCATCTGAACCAGCTTGCGCTTTTGGTTTGAATTTCATGTGGCTGTTGCCAACTGATATGAGCTAAGTCTGTATCTCACTTTTCCGTTGCAACCTAGAAGAGTTATTTTTCTTTTCCTTGCTAGCTAGAATGCGGGACGCTTCTAGGAAATGTACTGGCTGTTATGAACTAAGTCTCCACCAAATTATTTCTTTGTTGTTGCCATCGTGATACCTATTTTGTTTTTGCTAGATTAAGCGAAGGACAACCACAGAACTTGGGGATTCTATATAATTTTTTTAAAACACAATTTATATTTGGTGTTCTTTTGGCACTTCATTGAAATTACAGAAGTCATGCTCAGCATTCGATTTTTGTCAACCAAAACTATGTAAACTGGGTAACTACTTATGTCACTACCTGGAAAATAGCTTCAAGCTTTCCTCTTGTAATTTATTTTGATGCGTCTATGTATGTATCCTTTTTGCCTATCCGTTGATATTATTTGTTCTTGAAGTATTGGTTATGTGTTGCAACTGATTGCTATGAGATTAAAGAGTGAACACTGACAAGAGCTCAGTTGGTAAAGAAAGTTTTTCCTCTTGTAAGTTATTATGGTGCGTCTATGTATGTATTATTTGTTCTTGAAGTATTGGCTATGTGTTGCAAACTGATCGCAATGAGATTAAAGAGTGAACATTGACCATAGCTCAGTTGGTAAATCAGATACTATTGATAGTACAGACTAACTGATAAAAATTGTAGGTCGCTGGCATGAATATGCAAGTTTCGGTTTTTTTTAGTTTATAATACATGCTCTAGTCATACATGTCTCTTTATTCATGTTCCCAGTGGTTGGATATGAGTCTTATTTGGTATTGCGGTTAGGTGGAAATAGTAAGCTCAAGTAATGTTTATCACGGTTCAATTTTTTTCCATTTGTTAATGTAATGACCACCATCTGAGGGTCTTTGTGGCCATGATTGTTACTACTCTGCTTCAGTTGAGGTCCAGTCCAACTTCGGTCCAGTCAACTTCTGTATCGACATTGGACTCTTGTGCACTCTTGGTATTGCTTTGTCTTGTACAAAGTAGTTGTTATACATTTTTCTAATTAGACTCAACCAATTTATTTGATATGGTTGAGGTTGAGCTCTATTATTTTAATGCTCAAACAACCATTCTAAATCTTCCTGCAGTCTAGAAGAATGATTGTAAAAGAAAAGTGGCAATACCACAGTTGTGGAACTATACATATCTAGCTTTCATTTTGAATGTGGATAATCTAGTAGTTTTGCTGATCTGTAACATGTTTTAGGAGTTGATTTCTTCTGCTCTTGCAGTGTACTGAAGAAGTGGAGCTGGTCTGCTGCAACAGGGGTACAGTCATCATCATGCTGTTTTGGATTATGGATCTTGAACTAGTAGGATATCATAATAGACATCAACAATCTCCATGTTCAGCAAGTAGGCCCTGAAACTACAACTGAGCTATCAACTTGCACTTGTCTATTGGTGATCAAACCCAATTTGCACAGCAAAACTAGTGTTGGACCATCCAAGGGGTGTTTCACGGCAACTTAACAAGTGCATTGTAGCTCATCCCCAAGGACATGCTGTTTTGATGGGAATGTGAGAGTTACAGGTGACCTTCTTTCCTTTTTCTTATTGCTTTTAGAGTATTTTGGAAGTTAGTGATTGCTGCATAAGATATTGCTTATTGCTCTTCAAAATATTCTCCGTGTAAAACTTGACATCTGATAGCGTATTGGTTATAGTTATCATTGTTTCATTTCTGTAATATTATACAATTATGCAAGGGAAGAAATGAATGCAAGTGACATATGTTTGTATTTATCAGGTAACAGTTATCTATTCGTATGAATTCTTTGATCTTGGTATTTGATTTCTTTTCTTTTTGGTGTATGATTTAATATTAAGGTATCCAATTCACATTTATAGCATCTTTCTAATTTGTTTATTCAGGAATCGCGGTAATATAATAACTTACTTCTTCTCTCTGCTGCAATAGATAAATCACTGGAACTGTTTATTCTTGTGTGTCTGCGCCTTGCAGAGATAAATCTGCTCGCTCAACGGATGAAAACTGGACTGAAGCCAGTTCATTCATGACTTGGTAATATACTGGAACTTCTCTCTACTGCAATATATATATGCTCAATCTCTGTTGGTTGTAAATGTTTTTTACCCCTCTCCTTTATCGGTTGACGTAATGTTAAGAGGTTATGAATTACTTATATTCTTCTTATTGTCACTGATTAAGGCAGTACTTAAGTTTACTTCTTCTCGTTGAACACAAGCATTTTAGGAAGAGATAACCAGCTCTCCGCTGTATTAAATAAATCACTGGAACTGCTGTTTGTTGCTGTTGCATCTCGTTCAACTGATTGAAAACGGAACTGAAACCTGTTTTATTCAGGAATCGCGGTAATATAATAAATTACTTCTTCTCTCTGCTGCAATAGATAAATCACTGGAACTTGTTTATTCTGTGTGTCTGCGCCTCTGCAGAGATAAATCTGCTCGCTCAACTGATTGAAAACTGGAATGAAGCCAGTTCATTCTGACTTGGTAATATACTGGAACTTCTCTCTGCTGCAATATATATATGCTCAATCTCTTTCAATGTGTTTATGTGTTTGAATAATCTATTCACGTTTGACTAGTGAACCGCTAACATATTGTAAATGTTTTGCATTATTAGCATTTCCACGGATACAAGAGGTAAGAGTTGAAGCAAGTGGCGGCCGATGAACCAAGAGGATTAGAGAATTTACACATTGAATCATTTAGGTATAGACGGAGATAGTTATATATGGTCATATTTCTTTGTACTGAACCATCAAAATGGTGCTGATCAAACCAGAACGCAGATCATAATAGAATGTTGTGCCGTTGATTTGGAACTATAAGTGTTGTGATGTGGGTTTGTGAATGTTATTGTGAACATATGAATGCATTTATTAACAAGTGATAAATAGAATGAATATCATCAGTTGTTTAAGACAACTGTTAAATAACAGTTTGTGTATGGTAATTTTTTTCCTTCCAAAAGGACCAAAGACAACTGTTTAAAAAACAGTTGTGATAGGTGTCGAAAGTGGGAAATTAATAAGACCTATTACAACTGTTATTACAGTCCTCTTATGTCTATCTACAAACCGTTAATAACAGTTGTAATAGGTCCATTTACAGTAGTTGTTTGGTGCCATAAGACAACTGTTAAATAACAGTTGTCTAATGTAATATCTACCTAAGACCTGGTTCTGTTACAACTGTTAATAACAGTTGTCTTTGGATTTTTTAACAGTTGTCTATAGCCAATTTTGTAGTATTACTTTGTAATTAGTAGTTACGACTAAAAAATTTCAAAATAATAAAGTTCACCAATTTGGTTGGAAGTAATATGTAGGAGGAACCATAACAACACATTACTTCTTAACAATTCCTTATATATATGTCATGTCATTAAAATACTATATTTATTTAACAAACTTTTTCTAATTTCCATTACAATAGTAAAAGTTCTTAACTTCTCTTTTTTATTATATTTTTTATTTTTCTATTAATCAAAATAATAATATATTATGCTGCACATGATGATGCATGACTGCTTTATTGCTTTGGCTAAGGACTTTGCACGGGATGGAGGAGAAGTGTGCAGGAACTTATACCATCAACCAATAAGAGTAAAGCAAACTACAGTTCTTAGTTAAGGAACCGGATGAAAGAATATGTGTACTTAGAGTTGAATAACTCTACTGTGGTTACTCTAAGTAAGTCTCGGGAGGCACGCCATCCACCATACATAAGAAAATAATTTCAAAGATTTCATAAACATAATGACACAGTCACACCGAGAGGAGCCTAAAATGAAGGCCGAACACTACAGATTGAAATTTGAAAGTTGATGCGGAACTTTTTTCTTTTTTTAACCAAAAAGTTCCTTTAAACCGAACGCAAATTCGTATGCACGGAACAGCCGTGTCTTATACCGTGCGAACCATGATATGGCAATCCCAGTCAGCAGCTGATTGGGCTGTTTTGCTGACTGGGATGTTTTTTTATTATATTAACTTTAAATGCTTGTAACTTTTAATATATAAGTCCAAAATAAATAAAAATTATATCATTGTTCATCTAAATTCAAGCTCTTCAAAACAAGATCAGTCTTGGATATGTTTTGACAACTTTGAAAAAAACTTATTTTTACATGTGTATGATTATACACTAAAATCATATATGATTCATTAGTTTTGATATATGATTCATTAACCAATAAGCAGTGAATTAGATTACAAATTTCGAACCCAATAAAACTCATTATTGTTTTGTAGTGTATTATTATTGTTGTATGGTGTATTTTAAACCTTATATGGTGAATCATGTAATTTTTTATGTATCAATTTTTTTTTGTATTGTATTATTATTTTAGAAAAATTCTTTTTATATGTGATTGATGATTCACTAAAATGATGTTATGATTCATTAAACTTGATATTACGATTCATTGAATTGGTGTCATGATTCAATAACTAATAAGTGGTGAATTAGATAACAAACTCCGGAACCGATAAAAAATCATTATTATTTTTAGTGTATTATTATTGGTGTATGGTGTATTTTAAACCTTATATGATGAATCATGTATTTTTTATACATACCATATATTGTTTTGTATTATATTTTGTTTAAAATTTTTATTTTTATATGTTTACTATGATACAATAAAATGAAGATATTGATTCACTAATTTTAATATTATGACTCATTAAAATTGATATTATGATTCATTAACTAATAAATGGTGAATTAGATAATAAACTTCGGAACCGATTAAAATCATTATTGTTTTGTAGTGTATTATTATTGTTGTATGATGTATTTTAAACCTTATATGGTGAATCACGTATTTTTCGTAAATATCAAATATTATTTTGTGTTGTATTATTGTGTAATTTTTTTTATTATTATATGTTTGCGATGATACACTGAAATGAAGATATGATTCATTAATTTTGATATTATGAAGTGATATTATGATACACTAAGATGATGTTATGAATCATAAGTCTCATTGATATATATATATATATGCATGTAAATAATATAAAAATTTTAAAGTTGTCAAAACATATCCATGTCTGGTCTTGTTTTGAAGAGCTTGAATTTAGATGAATAATGATATATTTTTTTTATTTTGGACTTATATTTTAAAAGTTACAACCAATTGAAGTTAATAGAATAAAAGACAGCCCAGTCAACAAAACAGTCCAGTCACCTGCTGACTGGACTGCCAAATAGACAAGACTGTACACTCTTGGGTGTGGGCGTCCCGCAGCGTCTACCTACTGTAAACCGAAAATTTACGCGGAACTTGTGAGTGTGTAAAATCCGACAAAAATAAAACGCTGAGGAAAGAACATGGATTATTAGGGAAGACTATTATCAATTTTAATTAGAAATTAAAGACTTACCAAAAATTAAAATACTGCACTAAGTTCCTGCCACATAAGTATTAAGTGGTGACTGGGCAAGATACAAATCAGCTACCAGAAAAACAACCTGTCTTGCCTACAACCAACTGTAGCCAGTTGGCTACATCTAGACGCGCGCGAGTGCGATTTCAGTTTTTTTTTTTTTTTGCAAGCGCGCCTCCAGCGCATATTTTTTTAAAAGATTTTTTTATTTCTTTTATTTTCTTTATCATAAACACTTTAAATTGTTGTAACTTTTAATATAAGTCCAAAATGAAAAAAAAAATTATATCATTGTTCATTTAAATTCAAGCTCTTCAAAACAAGACCAGTCATGGATATATTTTGACAACTTTAAAAAATTATTTTTACATGTATAGAGCATAGAACATACAAGAAAACTTGTACAGATGGTCATACAAACCTGTATAAATGTTCACTAAAACATGTACATCCTCACGTAAAGACATGTATATCCTCCCATTAAAAACATATAGATAGTCATATAAACCAGTACGAATCATTAAATATGTACATCCTTAGATTAAAACTTGTACATATAAGGAAGAACACTTGTACAGATGGTCATGCAAACATGTACAGATGGCCGTAAAACACATGTACAGATGTTCATTAAAGAACATGTACATTCTCACATTAGAACATGTACATTGTCACATTAAAACATGTACATTCTCACATTAAAATATGTACATCATCACATTAAAATATGTACATACATCCTCACATTAAAATATTATCGTATATATGTAAAAATAATTTTTTTAAAAAGTTGTCAAACATATCCATATTTGATCTTATTTTGAAGAGCTTGAATTTAGATGAACAATGATATAATATTTTTTTCATTTTGGACTTATGTATTAACAGTTATAACAATTTAAAAGTTTTTGTAATAAAGAAAGGAAAAAAACTTTTTTTTAAAAAGGAAAAAAATGCAAAAAAGAAAGAAAGAAAGGAAAAACAAAACCACGTCACTCACGGGTTTTAATCGCGGATCTTTTCCCTTTCGCGATCTGGGCATCCCCATCACTGCGAGGAAGCCTAGAGCTGCTGATTTCAACCCCCTACTGGACAGCATCCGCAAAGCTATCTCTTCTTGGGGTAGTAAATCTCTCTCGTTTGTGGGCAGACTTGCCCTAATCCAAAGTACTCTCTTTGGTATTGTTGGCTTCTGGGCTTCCTGTACTGCTATCTCTAAGCATGTCATTAAATGAGTCAACAAATGCTTCCGTTTGTTTCTTTGGTCAGGAGAGGCTGAAAGTAGCTCCACTCCTCCAGTGGCTTGGAGCTACATCACTAACACTAAGAAAAATGGTGGTCTAGGGTTGAAAGACAACCACATATGGAACATGTGCTTCATGCTCAAGACTATATCAATAATTGCCAGTGACCAAGAGCGCCTCTGGATCCAATGGATCCATAAGCTCTTCCTGCCCAATCTTACCATATGGGAGGCTGTCGCTAAATGGGATGATCCTTGGACCTTGAAAACTATCATTCATGATAGGGACTGGTGGATTCAGCAATGTGGGTCATCCAATGATGCCCATTCCCTCTTCCACTCCTATCCTAGACGCCCCAGGGTCAGCTCGTTCTACAATGATATCACTTTCCCTCCCCGCACCTATCCTTGGTTCAATGTCTGCTGGAACACTTGGTCTGTCCCCAAGGCTAAATTTATCTTATGGGTTGCTCTTATGGGTAGACATAAAACCTGTGATAAGCTCCAATCGTGGGGCATTTGTCTTGCTAACAGATGCTGGCTCTGTGAGCGTGCTCTGGAGACTAGCAACCACCTCTTTTTCCATTGCAGGTACTCGAGCAGAGTTTGGTGGAGCACTTGTGACTGGTTGGGAATCCCTACAAACAGGAGTAGTCTCCGTAGCTGCGCAGCCTGGATCAACCGATACTGTAAGAGACGGCGCCCAATTGACCTAGTAAAGAGAGCGGTTGTCGCTAACGTTGTCTATCATCTCTGGATTGAACGATGCAAACGACCCATGGCCAACCAAGCCAGAGACCCCTCTCTCATTATTGCTGACATCAAGGCGGCCATGAAAGCCATCATATGGACGGAGATGCACACAACTAGAACAGATTTTGACTGGCAGGATAGAATCCTTTGCTATTAGGAGCTTCTTTTATGTTGGTGTCCCTTTTTGTATTTCTCTGAGGCTTGTTGATTAACTGTTGGCCTAGGGAACTCCTTGCCAGTGTTTCGCTTCTTTGTTTAGTGCCTAGGAGGTTTGCTTAGCACCATCCTCTTAGGCGTGTTGGGCCCTTTTAGTTGTCAGATGCATAGGTCCCCTATGTATCTATCTTGGTTGTAACTGTTTCCCTCCTATATATATATATATTCATCGTTTCCTTCAAAAAAAAACTTTTAACTAGCGATAGTAACTGTTTCCCTCCTATATATATTCATCGTTTCCTTCAAAAAAAACTTTTAACTAGTGATAAAAAAAGCAAAAGTAACGATGATTACGAAACCCTCCCATCCGCTTTAATAAATCTCTCGTTGGGAATCTTCCTAATTACCACTTTCTCCTCAGATCCCACAATATGTAGCTACCTAGCTACAGTCGGCTGTAGCCAAGTATTTGCGCCAGAAAAATCCGTAACACATGGACGCGGCCAGCACTTGTCCGTAACTATATACTAGTATATAAAAAAAATTAAGGGTGCGTTCATTTAGGGGTAATTAACAAAGGGAAAGGGAATCATTCCTTTTATGATGGTTTGTTTTAAATTTTTAATGATTATCTTTCCCTTTTTTCCCGTTTTGAAAACCCCAAATTCCCTTCTTACCCATTCCCCCTAAAATCATGCGGAATAGTATTCCCTTTCCTTCATTTTCCATCATTCTCTCTCACCCCACGTGACTCATCATCTTGATTCAAGCAATGTTTAATTTAAATAAATATTTTAAGAATTTAAAATTATGAGTAACATATACTTAAATAAAAATTTAAAGTAAACAATTTATGTATGAGTAAATATGTTAGATGTTTTATCTTAAATAAAACATTTACAATGATTCATTTAGTTATTTTTGTTATATACTAAATATTTCTATTTAATATATATATATATATATAAATACTACATATAATAATATTCAAAACAAAATTTTTAAAATTTTAGATTTAAAAGTTATACCATAAAACTTTTAAAAAACTTACTAATATGAAATAAATGACTATATTATAAGTACTAAAAGCTAAGTATAGTCGTTATTAATTATTTCATTAACATAAACAATTCACTTTAATAAAGAAATTTATTATTTTATTTTATTTTAATAACCTAATATTATTGAAAATATTAATAAAATAAACTAAATATTATTTAATTAAATGTGAACTAAATTATTTTAGCTAATACCAAAAGATATTGAGAAATATAAAGCAAGATATTAACATGTAAACTTATTCTTAAAATATTAAACATTATATAATGTATGTATTAGATAAATATCTATAATATATTGCAAATATTTTTGAATTATAACATAATTTTGATATTATTAATAATTTTTTATTTTGATTAAAGTGTTTATATTTTTACTGAATATATAATTAAGATTATTTCTAATTTATATTTTGTTTAACTATCAATATGTTTATGAAATTAATGAACATGGATGATCATTTTGAGATTTGGAAACAAAAATTATTACATTATGTTAATATTGAATAAAACAAGTATAATTTTTTTTTGAAGAAAATGGGGATTCCCTTATATTCAAAACCAAACAACAACAAAGGAATGATGCATAATTTTATCCCATTTCTAAGTTAAAACCAAATAGTTTTTTTAATCAAAGGAAATCCCTTTCCTTTCCTTTCCATTCACTCTCCTGATTCCATTCCGTTTCCGTTGCGTGAACACACCCGTAATCAAATACTGGTTTCCATATATTGGTTTCTATTTTCCCTTCAATCGTCCATTCATGCTACGATGCCTCTCAACTCATCACCACAAGATGCATATATGTATAGTTTATATCACCATCGATCAATCCGTTACTAGTGGTGTAAATCCTAATCAGAAATTAAGATATTGCACTAAGCACGGTCTGGTTCACGTGTGTCACTTAGAGATTAATCTCTCCTTGAGTTGATCACTTTGAATATGCGCGCGGTAGGATTTCCTTTGTAATCATCAATAACCTCATCATCATATCAGTAAGAAAAGCCAACTCTGATTGAAAGCGCGCGTATCAGATAAATCGCAGTATTGCCTTAATTCTCTCCTGCGCAATCTCATCAGGGTCAATCTCAGATATATCTCACAATGTGCATTCGTATTGAAGAAATGATATCTATGCCATGGTGGTCGATCAATATAACTCCTTTTTTTTTTGGGAAGAAAATGGGTACAATCAGCGCCCACTACTTCAATATTATTAACCACAAAAAAGTGCCCAGTTCCTGTACAGGAAGAATCAAAGAGATCACTAATAATTATGGTATAACAGCTAATGGAGATTCCACCAGATCAAGGAAATTCTGAACTCAAGCTGTGAGAAGACTATTATGTGTAATATTGTATTAAGGAAGAATTATTCCCGTATGTTATTTGTGTACAGACAGCAGTAACCTTTATATTGAATTACATACAACTAATGTAAAACTACATCGTTTTATATGTAAGAGAGCTATATATGCAAGTCATAAATTACAGTCTAACATCCCCTCAAAGCGAAGTATCCGCAGCTTTGTTATGTAATGACTGTAAGCCAATGTCTGATAAGAGCTCTATGTATTCTTTGCCCAGCAAAGGTTTGGTCATTAAATTCTGCAAGTTGATGACGGTTTGGGATGTGTTTAACTTTGATCATCCCTTCTGAAATCTTCTAGCGAACATAATGAACATCAATTTCGATGTGTTTTGTCCTCTGATGATGGGCTGGGTTCCTTGCAATGTAGACAACGGACTGATTGTAGCATTTGATGGGTATTGGAGTCACTTCTCGTATTCCCACACCATGGATGATTCGGGTCAACCACGCAAGTTCTGCAGTTACCATTCTCCTTGCTCTATACTCAGCGTCGGGTGATGCATGTGAAACACTTGCTTGCTTCTTGGACTTCCAAGCACTTGGACTGCCTCCTAAAAAGACAAAAAATCATAAACAAATTTCCTGGTTGATGGGATCAGGGTGCTGACCGAGTAGGTCTGAGGTGTTAGTCTCAGACCAACCCTACTTGTGGACAAATACTTGTAAAGAGATAATGCTGAAGCTTTTTGTTTAAACTTTACAAGATAGGATTCTGCTTTATTGAAATTCAATGTGAATTACAACCTATCTTCCTATCTTGGGATTCGATAGAGGTACTCTGTCTCATCCAACACTCGCTCTACTCTCGGCTTTGATCAATGCGTAACAAGGAGTAAAGGGGAGTGTTTTGTGTGCTCTATAGGTAATAAATACCTAAGCTGATTGACTAAGTCTAGGTACGATCTCTCAAAATGCTTTCTCTCTCAAACGATATTTTTCTCTCTCAAATCCTATTCTAGGACACCTGACCAGTGTGTGTACAATCCTATGCTTATATACAACTTAACGGTTCCTAAAATATCGGAAGTGTCTTCATGGAGCAACTCTTTGAATTCGAGTGCGCAAGTATCGGAGGCACTTAGTTGCTTCACGATCGCTATAAGCGCATGTCGCGCATATATCCACGTCTCCGAGATAATCGGAGCCACTTGGTAGTTTCACGCCTAGGTTGATCAGAGACAAGTGTCCAAGTATAGGTGCAGAGCTACTCGAGCTGGTGAATCGCGAGGGCAAGTCTTTCTGTAGAGCTACTCTGACTGAGGAAACAATCATCTGCAAAACCAAGTCTCCAACAAAATTTCCCCTTTTTGCTGATGATGGCAAACTCAGTGTATCCAACATGAACTTTGGTGTCTTCAATGAGTGTGCCTGCAAAAGACCAGATAACAAGGCAGAGCAACTATCTCGGGAGAACAACTCACTGTTTGTTCCCCCTTAAACAAATATTCCCCCTTAAGATGATGCAGTAAAATAAGAGCAGATAAAACTATTGTACAAAGCTATTTCAGAAACTACTTAACAGAAATAAAAACCAATCCGAAACGTAGTGAGGCCTTCAGAGGCACTCAGTGTCCACACATAGTCGCCCGCATAAACCAGCCACGGGATACACCGCTTCCCCCGTTTGCCAACATCAGGGGAAACACATTAACAATATCCAAAAACATAGTATCCGAATGTCACACAATAAACCACTAGAGCAAAATATGTTTGAAAAGTCAGTTATCCTAGGTACTATGTGTTAAGAGGGAGTGGGGATAATTTGGTAGACATCTCCTTGTTCCATTCCTGTGTCCGCAGCCGTCGCTTCATCTTCCCATGAAACTGCAGCATCATCCATCGCTTTTGCTGCTGCAAGTGCTTTAGAAAAAGTCTCCCTGAACTCCTCAACCACTTTCTTGACCCCGCCTTCAAATATGACCATCTTCTTCTTGTGGTTATTGTTGAGTTCGTCGATGAGCATATCGATCTTTGTGGCTAGGGTAGCCAAGTTTTCTTCTTTCACAGTAACTCTTCCAGTAAGAGTTAGTGTGTCTGAAGTGGGAGTTGGCTTTGAAGTGGGTTGCTTTTTGGATGGAGGATATGGTTTGGAGACAGACTTGATCTGGAATGACAGAGTTTTGTTATACAAAATCTGACCAAGTATGTCGGTTTCAGTTATATGGCTGGCTTTGGAAGGATCAAAGGAGATTCACTACTAGAAAAAAACGAATTACCTACGGGCAATTCCGTAGGTAATCCGTCGGTAATTATGATTACCGACGGATTAGCGACAAAATTTCACTCAAAACATCCGTCGGTATTTAATTGGTCGGTAATAAGATTACCGATGGAAAAATGAATCCGTCGGTAAATTACCTACGGAAATGTCAGCCGTAGTTACCGACGGATTACCTACGGAACACTCTGTAGGTAAATTACCTACGGAAAATCCGTCGGTAATCCGATGCCACGTCATCGTTTCCTCACCTCTTAATATCTGTCAGTAATCTGTAGGTAAAATATTACCTACAGAAATAATCCGTAGGTAAACTGTTACCTACGGACCTTTATACCAATTATTATTTTTAGGCTGACCGTGGGTAATCCGTAGGTATGTATTACCTTCAGAATATTTCCGTAGGTAATCCGTCAGTATTTATATTTTTTTTATTTTGCATTTATTTTATCATATTTATTGTATATTGTGATTTATTCTTCATTTTTTAATATTTGAATTATAAAGCTATTTCAAAATTAAAATTGTTAAACAATAAAATGTTAAAATATTCAATAAGCACGAACTAAATATATTATAAAGCTTATTACATAGAATATTTAATTTTATAACATATATATTTAACTCATTTTAAAAATCCGAAAACTAATATTCAACATCTAGAACAACCATAAAGCCATACTGATAAAACCTAAAAGTTTATAATAATCGTAAGTACACCAAATCAGTCACTTAGAACTTTCAGACGTATCACTATCATCATCCCTAGAATGCTGCAAGTTCCCTACTGGTGGAACTGGAGTATGTGTAGATGGTGAGGCTTGGGGTACAGTCTGTGGTGGACCCCACCATCCCTGAGCCAGACCCGACCACCATCCCTGAGCCGGTATCCCACTCTAAGACCCGAATGCTGTGGGTGGACCCATGATGAACTGGTCTGATGAGAACCAGATGCAGCTGAAGATGGACCCCATGACGGCCCGACCTGATGAGAACCAGAAGCTGGAGGTGGACCCCATGGCGCAATGGCTTACGACATCCCACTCTGAGAACTTGAAGAAGGAGGTGGACCCCACTGTGACCACGGAGCGGTAGCCATCAACTACGCGAATTATTGTGAAATCAACTCTTGCTGGCGTTTCATCATCTCCTCTTCCCGCCTCCTCATTTGCTCCTCCATCTTCTCTTGATACTGTTGCATCTATGCTTTCATCTTAGCATCGACCTCCTCTTTATACTGCTAAAATATTTGTCGTCAAATGTAGATGTAGAGGCGGTGGAAGTGCTGCTAAATTGCCCCGGGTAGTATTGCACGGCAGAGTCTGCAAGACCATAAATCCTTTGCTTCTCCGACTTACCCTTCACAGCCATGTAAAAAGCCTTCTTTATCTCTGCTGGATCAACAGGCTGAGATGTGCCAGCTTCATCAGAATTTGCAGCTATCGGCAACTCTTGCTCGATCTCATTCTACATATATATAGAAAGTTATAAATGTTTGTAATTAAACAGCAAACACTAATATTCAAACTTAGGTATTTATAAAGCACTAAAACGTACCACTACCGCTTTGGCTTTCGCACAACTAAATTGAAATACCCGTGAATTTTGACAAAGGAATAAGTTAATACATATTCGGAGTGGGTATGACCCTATAATATAAATAGACCGGAATGATATTAATAGGGGCCCAGAGAAGCTACATATATATATATTCATCTCAAACAACATTACTATGTCCTTCTAGCCTCGCAGTTCAAATCAGATTTTATAACCTTTAATAAATGAGTGTTGTGATTAGCTTTATTATTATTATTATTATTATTATTGTATTTATTATATTCAAGAATACAAATTGAATTTTACCTCTTCCAAAAATATTTTCCTCTTCCTAACTTATTTATACAGCCACTATGTATTTATTTATTTAATTTAAACAATCCTTCTCATCCTTTACTAACGATCAGCTAGCCCTTCTTCTATTTTTTTACTTTAACTAAATAATATATTTATTTCTCTAATTCTTTAATCTAGATCCTTCCATGGTTTTAACGTTATTTATTTACTCAGTTTTCAAATTAGTATTATTGTGGTAATTATTAATCCATCTATTAAATTATTTTACAAACTGATTATCAATTCTCTCTCCTTTTAAATCAATTGTATATATTAATTAATTACTACTTTATCACGTTATTTAATCCCTATTTAACTGCACGGTTTACATCGATCGTCTTCATCTTCAACATACCGCCTCCATGCTCCTCTCTTTCTTCAAGCTCCCAACCTCTCTAAATTCTCGTTCTTGTTTTTCCTGTCGCCATTAGGCTGCTCCTCTGGTGCCGGATCAGGTAGAAGGGTAAGGGGAACCATTTGTGAGGATAGATAATTAATTCGTTGGTATTTGAGTAGTTTCTAATTGTGCTTCTACTTACAATTTTAGACACCGAATTCCTTGACGGACGCTACTGCTGATCTTGCTGGGTGATTTCGTTACTGTGAGCATATCCAAGTAAATGTTGTGCTCAACATTCTCTACCTCTGTGTTTTTGTGAATTAATGGTGGATTGGTTTGGATATGGTTTTGATATTGTGGAAGTTTGGGAATTATTTCCCCTGTGTATTCTGGTGAGATGTATTGCAAAAAGGGTTTGAATAAATGCTTTGGGAGACTTTCTTTGAATTGGTTATTGGGATTGTTGGTACCTCTTGGTGCTCTGTGTATATTGTTGGTGCCTTATTGGAGCTCCGTGAAACTATTGGTACTATGTACCCCGTGGATATTCTTATTATTATTTGCCTGCAGACATTACTTGCAGTTAAGCTCTAATGATCTACTCCTTTGGGTCATAAGTTACCTTTTGGGGGGTGTGCACACTTAAGGACGTAGAGTGAGGTGGGATTCTAATTGTTGCAACCCCAATTTGGGTGTCGTCCGTGTATACCATTGATTTGATTCTCTGAAAGTTCTCCCCCGTTATGTTTGTGTTTGGTAATTGGAATTGGTGAAGTGGTTTACGTCTTAGTGCAAGTATTGTTTTATAAATACAAAGTGGATTTCAAAATGTATTTTACGGGTTGAGACAATGTTTACTCAGTTTTGCTGATTTACGCGATCCTTTCGCGTTTTCTATTGTTGTTTTATGATCGCAGGTACTCATGGCTGAGTTGGGGATTGGGGACACGCTATCACATAGCTTAGGATGACTGGATAAATACTTTGTATGACTTTGAGTTGAGTTATGTTTTGGAATTACTTTGTTTCACAATTTTTGGAAACGTTTGATCTTTGGTTGGTGGTTTAAAGCCTGAGCACTCTTCGTTAGAGTGTGGCGGTAAGCCTTTTGGATTTTGCTATTCCGCTGCTACTTAGTTGAAGTGTTTAGTTGGTATTGCTCTTTGGGAAATTATGGTTGTGATGGAGTTTTACCTATTGTTTACGTGACCTTTCGTCAGAGTTTATGTGTATCGTTTGAGGTACTAATTTATTGAAATGATTTTCCATTTGGTTGCTAAGTTATTATGTTTATTTTGATGTTGATTTGGTTCTGTTTTAGCTTTTGAAAATGCATTCCAGGACCTGTCCGAACGTCCGTCCGGACATCTATGTTCGGACAGGCCCCGAGAGTTTAAGAAGTTTTCTCTGTTTTGTCGTGTCCGAACTTCTGTCCGAACGTCAATGTTCGGACAGCATGCGAGGACAAGGTCAACTTGCAAGTCTCGACTTATGTCCGAACTTGTAAGCTCGGACCAATGTTCAGACACGCGCGTAAAGAATTTTTGGACTTTGAAACTCGACTTGTGTCCGAACTTCAAAGTCCGGACACAAGTTCGGACAACTTCAGTTTCAGACTTTTCAACTCTCTACTTGTGTCCGAACGTCAAAGTCCGGACACAAGTTCGGACAATTGGATTTCCGCGGTTTAGTTTTCTCGGCTTGTGTCCTAATTTCCCATGTCCGGACACAAGTTCGGACCAAGCTTTATTTACACTTTTAGGCTCGTTTGAGGTCCGTTTTCGAAGCCGTTTTCACGTTAGATTTTTAATTTAATAACCTATGTTTTATGGCAAAATCCAGGGTGTTACAAGGTGGTATCAGAGCCGTGTTTGGTAAATAAGATAAAATTTGGATTCAAAAGGAATTAAAATGTGGGGTAAGCCGCTTTGGGGAATTACAGTGCCTGCGATATTGTGTATGTGGTATTATACTGTATGGATACTGAATTACATACTCTGTTGGTGTACTATATTGGTGATGATGTTAGCGTAACAGGATGGGTATTATGTACTGATATTGGAGTTATTATATATGTGCTAGCTTCTATTATGGGGTAGAGGCTTAATATATGGGCATATGGGTGGATGTTGCTTACACTACTTAGTATCTATAATCAGGAGTTCGCATAGTGCTCTAGGAGAGTGCAGGACTGGCTGACAGATTGAGTTTTCCATACCACACAAGGAGCAGGAGTCGTAGAACTCAGATGGCAGCCAACGACCCATGAGACAGTTGCAGGAGCTGGCCCTCAACTTGGGACAGATAGTCCAGAGGCAGGTGTAGAGAGATAATGTGCCAGAGGACTATACTAAGAGGATTGCCCATCTGAAGCCCACATCCTTCAAGGGAGAGGAGGACCCGGTACTACTCGAGGACTGGATTAGAGAGTTTGATAAGATTTTCGAAGCAGTCAATTGCCCAGCTGACCGAAGGGTAAATGCAACAGTCTACTATTTCAAGAGTGAGACAGACATCTGGTGGTCCGCCAACAGAGATGTGCTACTAGCTGGACCTGATTTTGTTGGGATGGCTTGAAGGAAGCCATGAGGAGGCGCTTCTATCCCGAGCAGTTAGGATGCAGAAGTATTTGGAGTTCTCAGAACTCAAGTAGATGTCATTGAGCGTCAAGGAGTACTATTCAAAGTTCCTAGAGCTGGCTAGGTTTGCGCCTACGATGGTCCCTGACGAGGCGTCGAAGGTGTAGAGATTTGTGGGAGGGTTGAACTGGAGCTTACAGGAGGCTCTCAGCGTACTGACTATCCCGACGCTCCAAGATGCGTACGGGAAGGCTGCTAACCTGTACAGGGTGCAGCAGCAGAGGAAAGAGGTCCTGGCTGGCAATAAGAGGAAGATGGAAGGAGGAGACGAGCCCAGGGGACGAGAGGACCAGTCCCACAGACATCAGCCAGAGAAGAGGTGGGGGAGACCAGAGAGGTGATCAGAGACGAGGTGACCAGTCCCAACACCAGTCTAGAGGGGATAACTCAGGCAGGAGAGGCACTTTTACTGTAAGAGGTGCAACAAAGATCACCCAGGGAAGGATTGCGAGGGGAACTTGGTCACCTGCTTTCACTGTGGAAGGCGGGGGCATTGACTATTCGAGTGTTTCCAGAGCCCCTAGGGAGGCAGTCAGCAGAGAGGCTATAGTGGTGACCGCTCTTTCAGGCAGTCCGACCAGCAGGGCAGAGGTCCGAATCAGAATCAGCACGGGGATGCTCCTCAGCGTAGTAGTGGAGAGGGCAATGGTGGTAATAGAGGCCAAGGGGAGTACCGAGGCAACCAGCAGTGGGCTCTAGGGAAGATCAATGTGATGAGTCGGGCCGAAGCTGAGGCCGAGGCAGACGTGCTGGCAGGTACCTTCACTGTTCTTGGTACTCCTACACGTATTCTTTTTGATATTGGAGCTACTTAATCATTTATATCTGATAGTCTAGCTGGGAAATTGGGATAGAGATTTGTGAGACTTCTTCTATAGTTGTATCTATACCATCGGGACGGGTAATTACTTGTAAGAATGTAATGAAAGATGTAGATATAGACATCAAAGGGGAAAAATTTGTAATGGACTTGATCCAATTTGCCTTGACCGACTTCGACATAATTCTGGGGATGGATTGGCTGAGCAAATACAAGGGAAGATAGACTGCAGTGAGTAGAAGATTATTCTCAGAGGACTGTCGGGACGAAGAGTCTCGTACAGAAACGTGGAAGAGAAGCCCGGAGTGAAGCTTGTCTCGGCAATGACAATTCTCTCCCAAGTGAAGAAGGGACAACAGACATACATTTGCTATGTCCAAGACTTGAGTCGGGAGTCAGACGAGAAGAATGAGATCCGAGTAGTAAGCGAATTCCCAGATGTGTTCCCAGACGAAATTCCAGGTATGCCGCCAGACCGAGAAGTGGAATTCAGCATCGATCTTGTGCCAGGCTCAGCGCCGATCTCGAAAGCCCCTTACCGGATGGCACCCTCAGAGTTGAAGGAATTGAAGATTCAATTGGAGGATCTTTTGGATAAGGGATAAATTCGCCCGAGTGTATCGCCTTGGGGAGCCCCGGTCTTATTCGTGAAGAAGAAAGACGGGAGTATGAGGCTATGCATCGACTACAGGGAGTTGAACCAGATCACGGTGAAGAACAGATATCCCCTGCCGAGGATAGATGACCTTTTTGACCAGCTGCGGGGGAAGAAATTTTCTTGAAGATCGACTTGAGGTTGGGTTACCACCAGCTCAGAGTGGCAGAGAGAGATATCCCGAAGACATCTTTCAGGACCAGATATGGGCACTCCGAGTTCTTGGTGATGCCCTTTGGACTGACTAATGCCCCAGCTGTCTTTATGGATCTCATGAACCACATCTTCCACCCATACTTAGATCGGTATGTGGTGGTTTTCATAGATGACATTCTTTTATATTCCAAGGATGAGGGGAGCATGAGGAGCATTTGAGATTAGTATTGCAGACACTGAGGGAGCAGCAGTTGTACGCGAAGCTGTCCAAGTGTGACTTCTGGTTAGACCGAGTGGCATTTCTGGGCCACGTCATCACCAGGGAAGGCATCTCAGTAGACCCGTCGAAGATTCAAGCTGTGAAGGAGTGGCCAAGGCCCAACAATTTGACTGAAGTGCGAAGCTTTCTGGGCCTGGCAGGGTATTACAGACGTTTTGTGAAGGACTTCTCAAAAATAACAAGACCTCTCACCAACCTTATGAAGAAGGTGATCGAATTCCAGTGGGATGACGACTGCGAGAAGGCATTCCAGATGCTGAAAGAGAGATTGACCACCGCTCCGGTTTTGACTTTGCCCTCAGGGACAGACGGGTTCAAAGTTTTCAGTGACGTTTCTAAGTATGGCTTGGGGTGCGTTTTGATGCAGCACGGGAAAGTCATCGCCTATGCGTCGAGGCAGCTGAAGGAATATGAGACCAGATTTCCGACTCATGACTTGGAGTTAGCGGCCGTGGTTTTCGCACTAAAGATCTGGAGACACTACCTCTATGGTGTCTCATGCAAGATCTTAACCGACCACAAAAGCCTCAAGTACATTTTCACCCAAAAGGAATTGAATATGAGGCAGAGACGATGGTTGGAGCTGATTAAAGACTATGACCTGGAGATTCTGTACCATGAAGGGAAGTCCAACTTGGTAGAAGATGCATTAAGCAGGAAGAGGAGTCATTCAGTGAACTCCATGTGGATCCTCCCGGACAAATTGATTCGTGACTTCTAGAGATTGGAATTGGAGGTGTTGGAGTCCGGAGGCATTGAGCGAGAGGTGAGACTGTTCCAGATGAGCATCTCTTCCGACATTTATGGAGAGATACTCAATGGACAGCCTGGCGATGTTAAGTTGGAACGAATCAGAGTGAAGCTGAAGGAGGGTAAGGTAGAAGGGTTCGAAATCCACGATGACGGCAGTCTTATATTCAGAGGCCGTTGGTGTGTTCCTCAGGGTTGTACGGATGTGAAAGAGAGACTGATGAAGGAGGCTCATAATACTCCTTATTCAGTCCACCCAGGCGGAGATAAGCTGTATAAAGACCTGAAGAAGTTGTTCTAGTGGCCGAAGATGAAGCGAGAGGTAGCGGAGTTTGTGTCTAGATGCCTCACCTGCCAGAAGGTGAAGTTGAGCATAAAAGGATGGGAGGACTGTTGCAGCCCTTGGAAGTACCCAAATGGAAGTGGGACTCTATTTCCATGGACTTGTAGTTGGACTACCACCTGCGAAGGGTGGAGTCAACCAGATATGGGTGATCATGGATCGAATCACCAAGTCTACTCGATTCATACCTATGAAGAAAACCTGGTCTATGAGTCAGTTAGTGGATGCTTATATTAAGTATGTGGTCAGATACCATGGCGTACCACAGACGATAGTATCTGATTGAGTCTCGAGATTTTTGGCGCACTTCTGGCAGCAGTTCCAGAAGGCTATGGGTACCAAGTTGAAGTTGAGCACTGCTTTTCACCCAGCGACAGATGGTCAGACAGAGAGAACCATCCAGACCTTAGAGGACATGCTTCGAGCATGCGTTATGGACTTTCAGGGAACTTGGGCAGACAAACTTCATCAGGTGGAGTTCTCATACAATAACAGCTACCATGCCAACATTAAGATGGCTCCCTACGAGGCTTTATATGGAAGGAAGTGCAGAACCCCTTTATGTTGGAGTGACATCAGCGAGACAGTGATATTGGGACCTCAGTTGATAGAAGAGACAATGGAGCAGGTTCGAACCATCCAGAGCCGAATGAAAGCAGCCCAGGATAGGTAGAAGTCCTATGCTGACTTAAAGAGGAGGCCGGTTGAATTCGAGGTTGGAGATAGGGTCTTCCTGAAGGTGTCTCCTGTGAGAGGGGTAACCAGATTCGGGAAGAAGGGGAAATTGAGCCCAAATTCGTGGGTCCCTACGAGGTCCTAGAAAGAATTGGAGAGGTGGCCTACAGGTTGGCACTACCTGGTGAGCTGGAGATAGTCCATAATGTTTTTCATGTCACTCAGTTGAAGCGTTATGTTCCCGACCCGTCCCACGTCCTACGGCCTAAGGTGCTGGAGTTGGAGCAGAACCTGTCATACGAGGAGTACCCCATAAAGGTATTAGACACCAAGACTAGAGAGACCCGATCGAAGTCCACCCGAATGGTCAAGGTGTTGTGGTCGAATCATGGGACTGAGGAAGCAACATGGAGGTCGAAGAGGAAATGAAAAAGAAGTATCCTCAACTTTTCGAACAGGTAACAGTTTAAGATTTAGTCAAGTTCGGTTGTTTTCAGTTTCGGAATCAGCCTTCTAGTTAGATTATTGTTTAGGCTTAGCTTCAAGGGCGAAGCTTTCTTTTAAGGGGGATGAGATGAAATACCCGTGGATTTTGACATAGGAATAAGTTAATACACAGTCGGAGTGGGTATGACCCTATAATATAAATAGACCGGAATGATATTAATAGGGGCCTAGAGAAGCTAATATATTCATCTCAAACAACATTACTATGTCCTTCTAGCCTCGGAGTTCAAATCAGATTTTATAACCTTTAATAAATGAGTGTTGTGATTAGCTTATTATTATTATTATTATTATTGTATTTATTATATCCAAGAATACAAATTGAATTTTACCTCTTCCTAAAATATTTTCCTCTTCCTAACTTATTTATACAGCTACTATGTATTTATTTATTTAATTTAAACAATCCTTCTCATCCTTTACTAACGATCAGCTAGCCCTTCTTCTATTTTTTTACTTTAACAATAATATCTATTTATTTCTCTAATTCTTGAATCTAGATCCTTCCATGGTTTTAACGTTATTTATTTACTCAGTTTTCAAATTAGTATTATTGTGGTAATTGTGAATCCATCTTTTAAATTATTTTACAAACTGATTATCAATTCTCTCTCCTTTTAAATCAATTGTATATATTAATTAATTACTCTATCACGTTATTTAATCCCTATTTAACTGCACGGTTTACATCGATCATCTTCATCTTCAACATACCGCCTCCACGCTCCTCTCTCTCTTCAAGCTCCCAACCTCTCTAAATTCTCGTTCTTATTTTTCCTGTCGCCGTTAGGCTGCACCTCTGGTGCCGGACCAGGTAGAAGGGTAAGGGGAAACCATTGGCGAGGATAGATAATTAATTCGTTGGTATTTGAGTAGTTTCTGATTGTGCTTCTACTTACAATTCTAGACACCGAATTCCTTGACGGACGCTACTGCTGATCTTGCTGGGTGATTTCGTTACTGTGAGCATATCCAGGTAAATGTTGTGCTCAACATTCTCTACCTCTGTGTTTTTGCAAATTAACGGTGGATTGGTTTGGATATGGTTTTGATATTGTAGAAGTTTGGGAATTATTCCCCCTGTGTATTCTGGTGAGATGTTTTGCAAAAAGGGTTTGAATAAATGCTTTGGGAGACTTTCTTTGAATTGGTTATTGGGATTGTTGGTACCTCTTGGTGCTCCGTGTATATTGTTGGTGCCTTATTGGCGCTCCGTGAAACTATTGGTACTATGTACCCCGTGGATATTCTTATTATTATTTGCCTGCAGACATTACTTGCATTAAGCTCTAATGATCTACTCCTTTGGGTCATAAGTTACCTTCTGGGGGTGTGCACACTTAAGGACGTAGAGTGAGGTGGGATTCTAATTGTTGCGACCCCAATTTGGGTGTCGTCCGTGTATACCATTGATTTGATTCTCTGAAAGTTCTCCCCCGTTATGTTTTGTGTTTGGTAATTGGAATTGGTGAAGTGGTTTACGTCTCAGTGCAAGTATTGTTTTATAAATACAGTGGATTTCAAAATGTATTTTACGGGTTGAGAGAATGTTTACTCAGTTTTGCTGATTTGCGCGATCCCTTCGTGTTTTCTATTGTTGTTTTATGATCGCAGGTACTCATGGCTGAGTTGGGGATTGGGGACACGCTATTACATAGCTTAGGATGACTGGATAAATACTTCGTATGACTTTGAGTTGAGTTATGTTTTGGAATTACTTTGTTTCACAATTTTTGGAAACGTTTGATCTTTGGTTGGTGGTTTAAAGCCTGAGCACTCTTCATTAGAGTGTGGTGGTAATGCCTTTTGGATTTTGCTATTCCGCTGCTACTTAGTTGAAGTGTTTAGTTGGTATTGCTCTCTGGGAAATTATGGTTGTGATGGAGTTGTACGTGTTGTTTAAGTGACCTTTCGTCAGTGTTTATGTGTATCGTTTTGGTACTAATTTATTGAAATGATTTTCCATTTGGTTGCTAAGTTATTATGTTTATTTTGATGTTGATTTGGTTCTGTTTTAGCTTTTGAAAATACATTCCAGGACCTGTTCGAACGTTCGTCCGGACATTTATGTTCGGACAGGCCCCGAGAGTTTAAGAAGTTTTCTCTGTTTTGTCCTGTCCGAACGTCAATGTTTGGACAGCATGCGAGACGAGGTCGACTTGCAAGTCTCGACTTATGTCCGAACTTGTAAGCTCGGACCAATGTTTGGACACGCGCGTAAAGAATTTTCGGACTTTGAAACTCAACTTGTGTCCGAACTTCAAAGTCCGGACACAAGTTCGGACAACTTCGGTTTCAGACTTTTCAACTCTCGACTTGTGTCCAAACGTCAAAGTCCGGACACAAGTTCGGACAATTGGATTTCCGCGGTTTAGTTTTCTCGGCTTGTGTCCGAACTTCCCTTGTCCGGACACAAGTTCGGACCAAGCTTTATTTACACTTTTAGGACTCGTTTGAGGTCCGTTTTCGAAGCCGTTTTCGAAAGCCGTTTTCACCGTTAGATTTGTAATTTAATAACCTATGTTTTAAGGCAAAATCCAGGGTGTTACATAAATACCGTTTCTCCACGCTCATTCTTCTTAGTATGAGTATGAAGAAATAGAGTATATGCATCCACTGGTCCACCTTTCTTCTTTTCCTTCAGTAAAAAACACACACAATAAAGTATTAGTAAACAGTGCATCAAAGATTTAATGAATAAGAACGTTTGAATACTAATCAACCAGTCTGATAGATTTGTACCAACTCTAGAAAGGAATACATACTAACAACAAACAACACAACAACTACCAATGTCATCAGTATGTCACCACCATTTAGCGGTCTATATATAGTGTCTCCTATGGAATCATATTGATCAGAAATAACCATTCAGTTCAGAGTTTTTACTTGTTTGTTTCTTTTTTGCATAGAACATTAATTAAGAATGAATGCTGGGAATCCAGTTGTGTAGCTGGTAAAGGCGTAAATGTACATACTACACTGTTTATACTTATACGGGTGTGAAATCCTATATATGCCATTCGTACATACGGACAACAAGTGGTCAAATTGAAGATGGGAGTACGTAGTACATGGTAGTATATGAAATGAAATTCGAATTAATTAAGCTTTCAAATTGACCTCATAATATGATATTATAATTTCTATTTTTCATAAACACACTAATATTATAAATTAAGGAACGATATCAGAACAATAGGTTGGACAACTTGTATGAATTGCAATGAACTACAAACCAGACGCTTCAATGAATTAAGTTGTTGTCTTTATAAAGATAGAGGAATTTATGGATGCAAAGGATGATTGTGTGAATACTTAAATATGTCTTCCACTATTATACACTCTTTGATATTGATAAAGAAGCAATAGTGTGAATCTGGTTACTTGAGCTACGGATCCTGCATTTGATCATCTATAAACAGGATTAATAGATACAATCTTTGTCAAACTTTTGTTGTTGCTACGATCAGTCACTACCTCTGATTATTGAATGATGAGGTTCAACACTTACAACAAATATAGCTGTACCGATGTAGGCTATATATGAAAGCTACTTAAGATGGGTGAATGGGATGGAGGAACATGGAAGTGGAAATTTGATTGGCGGCGAAGGTTATTTATCTATGAAGAAAGTTTGGTGGTGACCCTTTATGAAACTTTGACGGTCCAACCTTCCTCCCCAGAACAAGACGACGCATGCCACTGGAAATCGCCAGGTAATACTACTATATCTAAGGAAGTCTTGCATGAACTGAATATGGTTAGAGCACAACACTTTGGGCGGTGCTGACTTATGCCACATGTGGCGGGGGCTATGTGAGCCACGCATTGAAATTGTACTCTGGATGGCTCTCGTTAGGGGCCTAACTACTGGAGAAATCTTGTTTGAAAAAGGTGTGACTTCGATTAACCAAAGCCTGTGTCCCTGGTGTAGAAGAGGTCTGGAAAGTATTGAACATGTGGTCTTCTTGTGTCCAAAAATCAAGCCAGTATGGGAAGGTATCCTAAAATGGTGGAATATTGAATTTATCTTCAAGGAAAGTGTTAGAGATATCTATCAAGTCTGGTTCACAATGGGTCTTGTGGGCAAAGCTAAAAGGATTTGGAGGTCAACACTGGCATATGGTATACATTCTATTTGGATGCAGCGGAATAATACAATCTTTAGATCCGAAGCCCTTATGGCTGAGAGGCTTGTTTTGCAAACTAAATTTGGCATCTGGAGATGGACAAAGGATTGGTGGAAAGGATTCCCCCTCACGTGTAGTACTTTTGTAGGTGTGGTATCCCTCAAGGACTACGTTTAAGTTGCTAGAAGTGAAAGATGTAGTTGATTGTTTGTGTAAGGAAACTGTTTCATTTTATTTCCTCTAATTCTGGATGGCTACTAGGTTGTAATTGGAGTGGCGGGTACTCTTTTTCCCCCCTTGGCTTTTTCCCATCGGGTTTTGCCTTGGGAGGTTTTAATGAGGCCCAATCAAAGTCACTCCCAATTCATTAATAAAAACGGCGAATGCCTTAATTATCAAAAAAAATATATGAAAGCTACTAAATTAAGATTACTTTAGTTTTTATTTCCTACGGTGCTACCGTTTGAGCATAATTAAAATTGTGTTTGCGTTTTGGCTTTTAAAAGCCTTGGTTGTGAGACAATGGTAAAATTAGAATGGGAAAAAATCATACGTTTAGACGAATAGCTTTGCTGATTCAATACTACAGTTGTAAAACAGTTTGCGTATTTTAACATTGTTCCATGTTAAATTCTATAGTTGTGTTCATTCTATATTTTTCTTCTATCAATTAACCAGAAGCTTGTACTGAAATAAAGTAATTAGTGATTTTAAAAAAGAATATCAAATTCATAGATGTGATGTTATAAATTACTAGACTAATATTACTCTAACTAGAAGGAAGAAGAAAAATATAGAATCTTCGGGGAATCCGTACCAAAAGAAATAACCAAGAGAAAAAAAAAAAAAGAACGTTCCAAGGATATTGCAAGTTGATGCTTGCTTGCTATATTGCTGACCCTTCCACACACTACCCTATCACCCTGAACACCCATATATAGGAATCAAGTTGTGTAGCTGGTAAATGTGTAAATTAACCAGTCTTATAGATTTGTTTGTTTATTTATTTCTTTTGTTTGCTAGT
This sequence comes from Limonium bicolor, assembly GCA_023374045.1. Classification (NCBI taxonomy): domain Eukaryota; kingdom Viridiplantae; phylum Streptophyta; class Magnoliopsida; order Caryophyllales; family Plumbaginaceae; genus Limonium; species Limonium bicolor. Next base: position 19,900,645 of record CM041781.1, read on the forward strand.
ACAGAAGGGTATGCTTTAGATGGATGTAGGGAACTCTTATAGGAGAAGGTACTAATCAAATTTACATACTCATACACTCATGTGTGTACGGGGGATTTTTGGAGAGCATTTTCTCTGGTCGTTTCCTTTTTTATTGTAGTAAAATTGGATACTTAGCTTGGACCCCTTGTATCGCAAATCAAAATTCTAGTAAAAAGGTGTACCTAGCTCTGACCCCATGCGTTGGAAATCAAAATTCTAGTAAAAAGGGGTAACTAGCTCCGACCCCATGCATTGCATATAAAAATTATAATAAAAAGGGGTACCTAGCTCCGACCCCATGCATTGCATATCAAAATTCTAGTTAAAAGGGGTACCTAGCTCCGACCCCATGCATTGCTTATATAAATTCTAATAAAAACGGGTACCTAGCTCTGACCCCATGCATTGCATATCAAAATTCTAGTAAAAAAAGGGTACCTAGCTCCGACCCCATTGCATTTTATTAAAATATACGTACCAACGCCTCCTTATGATCTGGGTAAGAGTGTGAACCGCCACAGTGGGTGGACATCCCAGCTCCTAGTTTAAACTCCGTACGTCTGTTTCTGGAGTTCACCTCTCGTTTGTGTCGAAACTTAGGAGTATTCCACACTTGCTCCCACGCTCTCAAGATCTCTGGATCGAAAGACGGTTGAACTTTATGCTCAGTCCTGAGCTCATACAATACTTCTCCGTAACGCCGGGCACCCTTACTGCAGAACTTGTCGTAGATAATACCTTCAAGTGAAAAATCCCAGTGAAATTTCTTCTGCAGTTTGCAATATAAATAAAACAATGTCAACTATATTGTAAAACAAAAAAATAATTTAAAAAAATATCAAGTTATTGAGCGATGACTTTATTACCTTAAACTCCCCAAAATAAAATCGCTTTTGTTCTTTGGATAGTCCCTTGCCTGAATGAACCGATGGGAACCACATCCCATCGAATATTTGACGGAAGCTTCGAGTCACTTCATTGCCAGGTCTCATAGCACTAGTATGATAGCAAAAGAGTGATTAATTAGAATCAAAATAAATCATCTACATGATTAATGCACATTACATAACACAAGATTAAAGATTATTTCACGTACCCAGATTCAGACAAGGTAATAAGGGTGCGAGGCTCAGGAGTCAAGCCACTCGCACTGCCGCTGCCACTTCCACTCTCCACATGCATCTCTGGAGATGTGTTTTGGGTGCTCTCCAAAGGCTCCCCACTAGCAGGAGTATCATCCAGTGTGCTGGTGGTACCGGTAGACATAACACTAGATGGTGGTATGTAAACATCATCATGCTGCTCCTGAGGAACAGTCAAAGGAGTCAAAGGTGCCTCCTACTGCTGCTCACTAACATCATGAGCAGCTGTTGCTAAAGACTCCACACGATCATGAGCAGTCTTACTCTTCTTCTTCTTCTTTTTGGGCCAGAGGCGTCTGACCATGTTAGAATCAGTCATATCTGCACACATATAAAATGAATTAGATATAATCAAACAATATTGTAGCATTTATAAACAACAACTATCTACAAGTTAATTTACATTTGTTATTTAGATATAATCAAATAATATTGTATCATTCGTAAACAACAACTATCTACAAGTTAATTTACATTTGTTATTCAGAATCATAATCATCATCATAATCATTCTCTTCCAAATCGTCTTCCGATTCATCTTCCACTTCTTCGGCATTTCCAACCTCGTCCCCCTCTAGGTCACCACAATCTAAATCCTCTGCAACAGAATCAATCGTGTCTACCAGTTCAATAGGGACATCCTCTTCATTGGGGATAAAAGTAGATATGTTAACCCCCTCAACTCCTTCTTCCTGAAGTGGTTGTGTCTCTTCTTCATTTAAAACTGAATCTGGCATGTCTAATATGCTTCTTTCTTTAATTTTACAAACAGACCACCATGCTTGAACATCCTTCTTTTTAGAAGGGTACGAGCAGTAATATACTTGTCTCGCTTGTTCCGCCAATATGAACGGTTCATAATTCTTTATCCTCCTTATATGTTTGATGTCTGCTATTTTATATATTGGGTGGATAACACCACCATCCTTTGAGTTATCAAACCACGAACACTTGAACATGATCACCTTCTTCATAGGGTACGCCGGATACTCTAACTCAATAATATCATCCAACATTCCATAATAATCATTTTCTGTGCTCGATTCACCGGTAGCAGATACGCATACTCCACTATTTACTGTTGAACGACCTACTTCATGCGCTCTTGTAAGAAATTTGAACCCATTCACAAAAAAACAAGAATACAATTTTGCCATATTTAGCGGTCCTTGTGCCAAACTCCGTATGAAATGATTGGGGATTGCGTCATTGTTCAACTATTTAAGACAACAAACAAGAAGAATCATGTCACAACTAACTAAGGTGATGACATAGTTGTATTTTCGAATTCATGAAGTTCTAATATGTAGCTTACATATGAATTGAACCACACACTAAATTCTTTCTCCAACTTTCTGTTAATAGCAACATCATCGATTGAAGGATTTTGCTTTTGTAGTTCATCGATAAAATTTCTGTGAAACACAAGCGAACAAATACGGTCAACATATATGTTCTTTGAGTTTAACTTTTATAGAAAACTTAGCATTTGTAATCTTACTCCACATAAGGCTCGAGTTCCAGAGTGTTCAACAACACATATGTCAGGGGAGCAGCTAAGTCTTTCGGTGTTAGATAAACCGAAGTAGCTTTCCCAATTAGTCTTCCGCTTGATTTGAAGATAGAGATCCTATCAGGGTCATCATCTACTTCTTCAATTTCAACTTCATTCCCTCCCACTCTATAGCGATAAGAGGGTTCACCATCACTAAAATAGAAGGTGCTGAATTTAGTAATCTCCTCGAGAAGATAACCATTGCATATTGACCCTTCAACGTGGTTTCTGTTTCTGACTTTCCTTTTCAATTTACCCCCCATGTATCTACAACAATCATATTCATATACCGTAAGAATAATGAATGAACTCATCTATTAACACTGATTGAATCAGTCATCAAAAAAATATGTAGCTTACCTCTCAAAGGGGTACATCCATCTGCATTGCACAGGTCCAGCTAGACTAGCCTCATAAGCCAAGTGGATTGGAAGATGCTTCATTGAGTCCAAAAAGCTAGGAGGAAATATCATCTCCAATTTGCACAGAATGAGTGCAATGTTATCTTTCATTTGTTGTAGATTTGTTTCGTACAAAGATGTTGCAGTCAACTCTTTGAAGTGAAGATACAACTCGGTGATTGCCTCCCACACCGCTCGAGGGAGAAGATGACGAAAGGCTATAGGCATGAGTCGGTGCATAAATACATTACAATCATGACTCTTCATCCCGAATACTCTCCTACTCATCATGTCGACACATCTACCAACATTAGAGGCATACCCATCTGGGAACTTTACAGTTTTTACTCATTCACAAAACATGTCCTTCTGTTGTCTGTCCAATACATAAGATGCCTTTGGATATCTCTTACTCCTTGCATCAAATGCCAAATCAGGACGCTCACAATAGTCATTGAGTTCTTGACGTGATTTTTCATGATCCTTTGTCTTATGTTTTACATTGAGCACAGTGTTGAATATGTTGTCAAAACAATTTTTCTCGATATGCATCACAACCAAGTTGTGTCGAATTAACAACTTACTCCAGTACGGTAGATCCCAAAAAATACTCTTCTTTCTCCACCCACAGTTCCTAGCAATGGAAGCATTTGTTTCGTTAGAGCCAACTTCAGTCACTTTCTTAAGACCTAACCGGTCTATTTCATCCAATATCTCATCACCGGTCCACACACGTGGTGCTCTACCCAAAACTTTTTTACCTTTCATGAATGATGTAGTGTCGTAGCGAAACTTGTGTCTTGGTCATTAAAATTTCTTACTATTGTCAAACCAGGATTGTTTCCGATTGCAGCGAAGGGTGAAAGCATCACTTGCATCTATGCAGTGCGGACATGCTAATCTTCCTGCTGTGCTCCATCCAGAAAGCATTACGTATGCTAGAAAGTCACTGATTGTCCACATCAACACAACTTTCATTGTGAAATTTTGTTTCCTAGAAACATCGTAAGTGTTAACTCCTTCACCCCATAATTGTTGTAGCTCTGCAATAAGTGGCTGCATATACACATCTATCCGCCCTTTTGGATTTTTCGGTCCAGGCACCAAGCATGTTAGAAGAAGAATTCATCTTTCATGCACATCCCAGGTGGTAGATTGTAAGGAGTCAGGATGACAGGCCACAATGAATATGGTCGCCCAGATGGCCCAAATGGCTGAAATCCGTCTGTGCACAGGCCAAGGCGCACATTTCTAACTTCTTTAGCAAATTCAGGATTGCTCTCATCAAAATGTTTCCATTCTCTAGAGTCAGATGGATGACACATCTTTCCATCCTCCATTGTGTGCTCAGCATGCCAACACATTTCACTTGCTGTTGCTGGAGAAGCATACAGTCTTTGAAGTCTTGGTATGATGGGGAAGTAATGCATTTTCTTTCTTGGGATCTTTGTTTTCCTTCGTTTAGAACCCCCAGCCACTGGTTTGTACCTTGGTTCTTGACAAAACATGCAAGAATCAAGATCTTTTTCTTCCCTCCAATATATCATACAATGATTGATGCATGAGTGAATTATCTCCACGGGAACCCCAAGACCTTTGACTGCTTTTTTAGCACCATAGTAGTCCTTTGGAATATTGTTATCATTTGACCACAAATCATGATATGATTGACAAACTTTATCAATGAGTGTTTATGAGGCTTGATGGTCAGTCTTCATTGAGAGCAACTCAACAATCAATGACAATAGTGTGTGTTTTCCATCAAATAACTTCTTCCTGGCAGCCTCCATAAGCTCAATTTTTTTTTTTTTGCTTCTGGGTTAGGAGGCTCCTCCACATCATCACTTATGTCCACATCATCCTCCGTAATTGCTTCATTGAAAGGATCATCATCCATTGGTTCGTATTGAGCATCAAAAGCGTGGACAACCATTGTCTCATAGTTGTTCAATGTTGATGAGTGATCACTTGTTGTATCAATGCGACTTGACAAATCCGCCGAATTAATAGAACCTTCTTCACCATGGAAGTTCCAGGCAAAGTAGCCGTACATGAATCCCTTCTTTGCCAGATGCACCTTGACCATATCAGCACCTAGATATTGAGAATTCATGCAGTGATGCAAGGGACAAGGACATTTTATTTTGTTGTTCTCCCTCACACACTCAGGATGTGATAGTGTGAACGCAACAGATTCCTCTATCTTTGCCAACCATTCTTGGGTTGGCCTCCCATTTCGCATTCGCACTAAATCATACATCCAACGTTTATCTGAACTCATCTTATCTATAAGAAAATTAATGTGTCTAATAGTTGGTGTATAAAAATAATGGTGTCGGAGTGTTAAAGATTATGAATCTACTAGTATGATTGTCAATAATAATCATATTAAATAGTAAGAGAACATAATAATATCAATCAAGTATTACTTAAGTGTATAAACAATTTAGAGTATGACTTTTTGTTGTTGTTAAGAAAATAAATACAATAACTCAATGCTAGTGAAGGCCAAGTTAAGTATATATTATAATAAGATTTCAGCTAAAAGATTAATAGGTCCTAACACGTTTCAAAGAGCTGAAGCAGATTAGTGATGCGTAAAGTTCAAAATACCCGAACTTTACCAATTAGAAGCTAAAGTAGAAGGGAAAATCGAGTATTATTCAAAAGATTGAACTGCTGAGGTAGGCATTACTAACGCACAAAACAGAAGTATTACATACTGTTATAATTTTAACTCTTTCTGCGCTAAGGCCTATAAACATAGGCCAATACTGAATATCATGATCATTATCCCTAACTTGAAAAATAGTAAAGTTGGTACCTTTGATATAGCTAAAAATCAGAGACTATCTTTGCAAGGCAAGCTGTAATTTTTAAGTTTCACCAGTGAATGTTTCTCCTGGATCGTATGGACAGTTGTTATGTTTATTGTTAGAGCCTTAAAGATGTGAGTTGTAATTTTTAGGTAGGAGACACTCATTCAAAAGAAATTGTGCAATCAGGTGTGAATTTTGCCTATAAAATTGTTCAAATGGAGCTTATCCTATTGTCCAATGGAACAGTGTAGAATAGTGCAAGTTGCAGTTCAAAACTTATCATAAACCGTACCCTGTTTCAGTTTGGTGTTTGTTAAGAGAATACTCTTTTTTTTTAGCAACTTTGGAATGGTGGCAAGAAGAGAGTTCTTATATGACCTAGTATGATTGTCAATATGTTTTATTTTGATTTTTTGTGGTTGTTGCGTATCTTTCCATCTTTGTAAGATTGCGGTTCGATGGTTTCTGGTTATCTATCCAATAATTTCTTATCATGTCAACACTAAATATCTACTCTACACCCTCAATCAAACAACTAGTTGATGGTAACAAAATTATTGAAATAATGTTCGTACCATATAAAGATATCATTGGTTGTACGGCGAGAGATCAGCTCAGCGCCGGAAAGGTAAAATTGCTAATTACATTTGTTCAAGTAGACAGAGAGAATGAAATAAGTTCAGTTTAGTACCGGATTCAGCTCGTCGACACTCTAGCATGCAAAATCTTTAGCCTGTCTTTAATCTAATGTGCGGGCACAGTGAGTCCTGCACAGCACAAACACAAGAAGAGGATTAAGACAACATAGAGCAAGGATTGAGAACTATGCTAACCACTTTGGTGTTTAGCCTCCGTTCAACGAGTCAGTCCAGGCTACCAAGTATGATGACACTTCCCACTAGCTGGAGTATCAAGATTGTTTTTGTTAAAGATTTTAAGGAGTTTGAGTATATTTGCGGTGGATTGTGGTGGCTACCGGTGAGAATGCAGAGAAAGTTATGTCTAAATTCTTTGGGTTTCATGAGTTTGGTGGTGAAATTATTCACGCTTGTGAGTATAAATCTGGAAAGAAATATGTTGGCAAAAAAAGTTTTTGTTGTTTGTTGTGGCAATTCTGGAATGGAGTTCATGGATCAAGCATCTAAATTTTATTATTAATACAATCAAAAGAAATATTACTCACAAGTATGATTCATTTTTCGCTATAGAAGAATTCTATGGGTCATGGTAAGAATAAGTTTTAAGGTTTTTAGCAATTTCATCTACTTATCAATTACTTAATTGTTCACCAGTTAGCTTGCAAAATTACCGTGACTAAACTGAAGAGAAGCAGACAAGATAGAGTACATTACCGTGACTGAACTGAAAGTGTTATCTGTCCTGTCTTCAATCTAATGTGCGGGCAGCAGTGAGTCCTGCACAACACAAACATAAGAAGAGGATTAAGACAGCGTATGAGTTTAAATCTGGTAAGAAATATGCCTCACACAAACACATCTAGTCCGTCTACATATCATTGGCATGTGAACCCAATGTGATTATGCAAGTACATTAAAATAAATTTAAATTAGCAGAATTTAATTAAATCTAAAATTATTATAATTTTTTTACAATTATATTTGATTTAATTGAGCTCCGTTCTTACTAGACTTGGTTACGACACTTGAGCCCTTATGGACAATTTATATATATATATATATATATATATATATATATATATATATATATATAATTCTTAGTATAATATGTTTATATCTTTAACTTAATATTACATCTTACATTTTATTCAATATAATTGTGTTTTTAGAACTATGTAATTGTTTCCGTTATCATGTAATCTGTACAAGGACCAACTAGCCAGTCTATAATTAATTTGATCATTCATAGTCTAATTTCAAGAGGGACTGTACATATATATTTCCCAAATACGTAATATATACACCACAATTTTGATATCATCATATATGTATAGTATAGACTTTGGACAACAGCAAATTTTTCGTCCTTTACTTATGATTAAAATAAATGACCATCGTGATTGAAGGTTGTAGTAGTAATAGTAGTCCACTACACATTTAATTTAACATAAACAAAATTTGGACACAAGTGTGATATGGACAAGAAAAGATGGTACATTGGATTCCTTCTTTGCGTATTGATTGAGGATGGTACATATCATCTCTTGTTACAGTATCTCCAATTAAATGGATGCATTTCAATGAATCAAATTTATACATGACTTCATATTCTGTCATTCAGTTGCTCGGGTTTTTTCTATATACATGTATTACTAATCAGGAACATTCAACACCGATCAAATTTACACAATAAAATGAAACAAAGAGGATAAGGTGTTCAATGCCTTTGGAGCCATTAAAATGTTACCAGATATACCGTTGGAATGTTCTAGTCTGCAACACTGTAGGAATGTTACCAGAAATATAGGTTGGAACTTAATAATTCTCTCTCTCTTTCTATATATATAATATATATGTATATATTATATATAAAAAGAGCATAAACTATACCAAGCCCAACAACTACTGATGTTTTGCTAATAATATCTTTAAATGGAAGAAGACAAGAAAACTAATCAAACTAAAGCTCTTCACTTAGAATCAGGTCAGATATTACCTGATGATGGTCCACACCAAGATCATGGTTTAGTTTCTGCCCATGTCACCGTCAGTGGTTAGTATTTATATATATAATTGATTTGTTGTTTAGTTTGTTATTGTTGTATGTTTATATGGTTGTAGCAGTGTTTATAGATACATATAGATGTACTATTTTGTGGGGTGAACAGATTCATGGGAGCTGATAATTCATATACTAATATCATTGATTATCATCATATCTGCTATGGGTACTTGTGGTCAGAGAACAACTGTGAAAATATGTCATTTCAGGAGCTGTGGTTAGAGAACAATTGTGATTATCACCAGAATGTCTGAATCGTCCCGAATTCGTCAATCTACCTGATTACAGACCATAAGTTTGCTAAATTATGTCAGTTTTTAGAATTTTGGCTGATGGGATAGTTTTAAGTGAATCAATCTTTCTATGATCTTTCTCTAAATCTGCTGCATCTTCTTTTAAAAGGCTAGTGAGGAATATACATATTGAATATCTATCTGAGTTTAGTTTCTACAATGAGACAATTACAATAGCCGCAACTAGAGCACTAAACAAGCAAATATCAGCTCAAGCTTGTAACTTTTCACTATTGATCTGGAATAATGAATTATTCTAGAGTAATGAACAAGAAAATATCAGCTCAAGTGACCAATTAGGGCTCTAATCTCAAATAAAGAAAAGAAAAAGAAAACAAACTCAGTGTACACACTCCTGCTCAAAAACCTATATGTCGATTTCTAGGGTTGTAGCTACCGGAAGAGAGGGAAAAAAAGCGACAAGAGAGTGACTTACTTGGTCAGATTCTTCAGGCGACGGCACAAGAGATAAGCAGATTCTTCAGGTGACACAACTCGCTTCTTCAGAGACGAACAAGAGTGCTGGTCTTCAGATTCATCAGTTTGGGGAGTAGTCGAACGGCACAAGGCTTTCGGGGAGTATGGTGACACAGTGTGCGATTGTATGTGGCCAAAACAATTTGCTAAAAGAAGAAGCAGGGAAGGGGATAGAGAAGACGGGAGAAGATTTGGCAGGGAAGGGGATAGAGGGACGAGAGATGATTTCGTAGAAGGGGCGCCGGGAGATGATTTGGAATATTAATTGAACTATGTTAGAAATTAACTTAGGAGAAGAAAACGAATATCAAAATATGCAACACGCAGTCGCTTTCGACCTGAACTCTCGCATGAGAATACGAAGCAATTACTGACGGAATAATCCGTAGGTAATTACCGACGGAAACCAATCCGTAGGTAATCTTCCTGTAGAAAAATGCGGCGTTTCGACCTGAACTCTCGCATGAGAGTACAAAGCAATTACCGACGGAAACTAATCCGTAGGTAATCTTCCTTAAAAAACGCCGCATTTCGGCTTGAACTCTCGCATGAGACTACGAAGCAATTACCAACGGACTAATCCGTAGGTAATTACCGATGGAAAATATCCGTAGGTAATTTATGTAGGAGAAAACGCCACGTCTCTGCCTGAACCATCGCTTGTGACTACGAAGCAATTACCGACGGAATCATCCGTAGGTAATTACCGATCGAAAAAATCTGTAGGTAATCTTCATGTAGAAGAAAACGCAACATTTACCGACGGACGTTCCGTCAGGAACCTTTTTTCAAAATCCCACATATTTACCTACGGAAAATACCCGTAGGTAATTTGTTGGCATTATACGCGCCATTACCTGCCAGTCCTCCCGTACTTTTCCCTTCAAATTTTCCTACGGAATATTCCGTAGGTAATTTTTTTGTTGGAATTTCGTCGATATTCCGTAGATAACAACTAAACCAAGGGATGGCATTATAAACTGTAGGTATTCCGTCGGGAATTACCTACAGAATATTTTTTGTAGGTAATTTCCTTAGGTAAACTACTATTTTCTTGTAGTGATTCCACAGTGTATCAGGATTTTGGGTATCCAGAAGACGTACCCCAGAGAGTGTCAGGGTGAGGAGATAGTCGAAGCTATGTGGTTGAGGATCAATTTGGGGAGGTTTATTTTTTGTTGGTGGATCAGACAGTACATTATTGCAAGATCAAGAGGCAGGGCAAACTGGTTTCCTTCCTTTCTAGGGATGAGGTTTTTGATCACCAAGGTGTGGAGCATTTGGTGAATGTTTGACAGAGCGGGTCGGTCTAAAGAGTGACCGACTTAGCTATTTGGCAGAAAGAAATCATAAACCTCTTTCGCAGTTATAAACCCTTAATCCGGAAATCTAGCCCTATCATAGAATTCTAGTCCAGAAGTTGGTATGGCCAAATGATTCGCAATAGAATTGGAGTCAAGAAGAATAGCTTGTTCATGTACCTCGGTCATGATTTTCCCTTTCCGAATGACACAGTTTTGGTATAACTGGTAGGCCTCGTCTTCGTGGAAGGTTTGGATGCCGTGAAATAGATGAATCCAGTTCTGAAACCTGAGCATTTCTTCAAACATGGTGAAGCCCATCGAGTGTAACCACTCAAGATCCAATAGTTTTCCTTTCACCAGATGTCGTGAATTAGCATAGTCATCTGGAGGTAGGGTAATAGACTACTGTATTGGTATCTATTAGACCTAGTCATGGGGGTGGTGTTGGAGGGACCGATTCAGACCGAGGACATAGTCGCTTTCTAGATGAGGTAGGACCTGTGTTGGAGTCATCTTGAGTGGAGGAGTGTGTTGTGCTTTTCGTCTTCTCTGGAACTGGTGCTTCAGTGACTGGTGAAGGTGGAGGGACCGTGATGACAAGAGTGGATTTTGAAGATGTTGGTTGGTTTTTGGCTCTAGATCGTAGAGTTCGAGTAGGAGGAGGGCGAGGAACGGCTGCCTTGGATCGTCAGGTTTTCTTTGGAGGTGGAGACTGTTGGTTTTCTGTTTCTTGGGTTTCTTCCGGTTTTTGGATTCTTTGGTGGGGGAGTCAGGTTGTGGGAGGGTAGATTGCTTTTCAACAGGAGGTTCAAAGGAGCCAAACTGAATGTTTTGGGGTGATTTGGTTATAGTGTCAGGTGTGGGTATGATCGGGGTTGTGGGTGGTGAGGACTACTTCGTGGGAGAGGGTGTAGTTTCTGATTTTTGTGGTGACGGCATGGGGTTTGTGGTGAAAGTTGGTTCAGTGGAGATGTTGGGTAGTGGGGTGGCGAGAGGTTGGGTGTCGATCGACATGTCAGGTGCCACGACAGTGGAGGCAGAAGTGGAGGTGGGTGTTTGTTTGGCTTGGATGAAAGTGAGCTTATTGATTAGGGCTTGGAGGAGTTGTGGGTCATCGAGGAGGTCGGCTTCGGAGAATGTGGTGTTTGGGTTTGGTTTGGGGTTTGTTGCCATGGCATAAGGGTTTTGGGTACAGGAGGGACCGAAGGTAGAAGATTGTAGGAGTAGGTTGTGGATTGTGAAGGAAGGTGTAGGTAGTCGAAGGAGTATTGCGTCTCAATATAAGTATACTGCGTATGTCAGGGTAGAATTATCTGATTGGGGGAGATGGGTAGCAGCGGATTACGGGGCTAGGATTTCACGGTTGTTTTTCATGTGCGAAAAGATAGAATTTTAATGTGCCGGTGTTTTTTGTGTAACAGATGTACTAGGTCATTAGACATACTCATGCATATCACCCAAACAATGGAAAAACAGGAGAAGGATATACAACCTTAGCTAAGTCATACGGGTCATACCTAGTTGTGAACGTAGAGTTTCAAATGGACCTTGTTGCAACGGTTTGGTGAATATATCTGCAAGTTGATCAGAAATAGGAACGTATTCTAGCTGTATCAGCCCTTTTTCAACACAATCCCTTAAGAAGTGGTGACGAATCTCAATATGTTTTGTTCTGGAATGATGAACAGGGTTTTTAGATAAATCAATAGCACTATTGTTATCACAAAAAATGTAGTACAAGTAAGAGGAATGAGATAGTCTTGTAGGTGTTGTTGTATCCATAGTATATGTGCACAACAAGCAGCTGCGGAGACATATTCGGCTTCAGTAGAAGACAAAGCTACCGTGTTTTGCTTCTTTGAACTCTAGGATACAAGACATAGTCCTAAAAATTGTGCGGTGCCAGACGTGTTTTTTCTGTCTAATAAGGAACTTGTAAAATCAGAGTCGCTGTAACCCATTAGAGTAAAATCAGGAGTACTCAGGTATCAGAGGTACATGTCCTGGGTGTTTTTTAAATAACGAAAGATGCGCTTTACACTTTGTAGGTGGGATTCTTTTGGGTTTACCTGAAATCTTGCACAGAGACATACAACATAGAGAATGTCAGGTCGACTTACTGTTAAGTATAGGAGAGAACCTATCATACCTCTATATAGTGTAGCATCAACAACAATTCCTTTTTCATCCAGATGTGGTTTTTCTGTTGTGGACATTGGAGTAGGTATGGCTTTAGAGTCTGCATCTTAAACTTGATTAGTAGCTCTTGGATATATTTTTGTTAATGAATTTGAGTTCCATTCTATTGCTGAATGATTTGAAGACCTAAAAATAATTTTAATTCTCCAAGAGCACTCATTTCAAACTCTTTACTCATGAGATCAGAAAAGAATGAACATAATTCAGGAATAGTTGATCCATATATTATATAATCCACGTAGATCTGGATAATGAGTATGTCTTCGCCTTTGGTGAGAGTAAAAAGAGTTTTTTCAACCTTACCTCGGATGAATCCATGAGACAATAAGTAGGATGAAAGATGTTAATACCATGCCCGTGGTGCCTGCTTCAGTCCATATAACGCTTTGTCTAACTTGTAGACATACTCAGGATGGATTGGGTCTTCGAATCCCGGTGGTTGAGCAAGATAAACATCCCTGTCGATGTATCCATGAAAAAATTCATACCTCGATGAGCCACACAGGCCACGAGTATTCGAATTGCCTCAATTCAAGCGACTTGAGCATAAGGCTCATCGTAATCAATTCCTTCAGCTTGGGCGTATCCTTGAACCACAAGTCTAGCTTTGTTACGAGAGATGTTCCCTTGATCATCGAGATTATTGCGAAACACCCACTTGGTACCAATTGGTTTATGATTTGTTGGACAGGGAATAAGTCACCAGACTGAGTGGCGTTGCAGAGAATGTAGTTCTTCTTGCATTGCGAGTATCCAGTCATGGTCCCCTAGGGCTTGTTGGACATTTTTTGGTTCGATTGTAGATATGAAGGCATTAAAGGCACAAAGATTTTGATGGATTTCGCTGCGTGTTTGAACACTTGTAGTGGGATCACTTAGTATTTGGGTGATTGGGTGAGCGGAGGCTTGTTGGAATTTTCTTGTGGAGCTTGAGGGTAGGGTAGTGGAGGTTTCTGGTGTTTGGTGATTTTGAGGAGTGGTTGTAGTTGTGGTATGAGGGTGAGGTTGTAGGTCATCAGTGGGGGTAGGTGAGGCATATTTGAACGAGTCATCAGGGTCATCGTCGCTGTCGGAGGATGAGTCTGTCTGAAGAGGCGTTTGGGGTAGAGGGATGGTTGCTATAGGAATTTCAATGAAGGTTGTATCTTGGACATCTTCATGAGGTACGTGTGGGTTGTTCTCGTAATCACTGGAGTTAGAAAGTTCTTCAAAACAAATGTAAGGACTTTCTTCAAGGCATTTTGTTCGTTTGTTGAGAACTCTGTAAGCTCGGATTTGGGATGAGTACCCAAGGAATATTCCCTCATCGCTTTTGGAGGCAAACTTGCCTAGAATATCCTTTCCATTGTTGTGAATGAAGCACTTACACCCAAAACGTCGTTGATGGCTTATAGAGGGAGGACATTTTTTGAGGATCTTGTATGGTGTTTTTCCCAGGAAGGGATGAATAGACGTCCTATTTAGTACGTATGTAGCGGTGTTAATGGCTTCGGCCCAATATGAGGCTGGTAGGCTACTGTCAATGAGCATTGTTCTTGCCATTTCTACTAAAGTGCGATTCTTCCATTCTACTACTCCATTTTGTTGTGGAGTACGAGCCGCTGAAGTCTGATGTACGATTCCCTTTGTCCTGCAAAACTCAGAAAACTAGATATTGCGAAATTCTGTACCGTTGTCAGAACGTATTGTTTTGACTGAGGTAGACAGTTTGTTAGTAATCATATGGAACAAAGTTTTGAATTCAGAAAATGTCTCGATTTGGTCTTAAAAAAGAGTACCCATGTCTAGCGTGAGTAGTCATCCACGATGACTAGAACGTACTTCTTACCTCTCTTGCATTGAACGCACATTGGTCCACATAAATCCATGTGTAATATATCCAACGGAGATGTTGTAGACATCTCCGATTTCCCTGGGAAGCTTGCTTTCGTATGTTTACCTTGTACGTACGTAGGACAGAGTGAGTCGGTCAGGAAGAAGTTTGTCTTAGGAAGACCTACTACAAGATTTCCGTTTTTGATTTTGTTGAGAAGTTTGTCGTGTGCATAACCTAATTGGGAGTGCCATAAGGAATGATTTTTGTCCTGTACACTAAGACAGAGAGTGCCATCAAGGTCAGGGTGTTCAAGAGATAACTTATAAAGATTGTTCACCCTTACACCAGTAGCTTTAAGAAGAGCTGTTTGCTCATCAAAGATTTTGCAGTCAGATGCCGAAAAGAGAACAACTTTAGAGACATCACATATTTGAGAGATACTTAGAAGACTATGTCCAAGACCATCTACTAAATTTACATTTTCTATTTTAAAGTAGGAGGGATTACTGACGGTTCCAATACCAATGATTTCACCATGAGCATTGTCACCGAAAGTTACCTTTCCCCCGTTGTGTTGAGAGAGAGTTGTGAACTTGTCAGGGTCTCCTGTCATATGTTGTGAGCACCCACTATCTAGAAACCAAGAGTAATTGTCCACGGTCTTCTCTCCCTACAAAACAATCTGAGGTTAGACTAGGGAACCCAGGCGAACTTGGGTTCCCTTTTTGATGAAAAAGAGCTGTGCAGATGTCGTGCTTTAGACAGAGTATGTAGACGTTGCATATTAAAAGATAAATCTCTACCAAGCTTGTGACATGATGAGTTAATATGCCCGTCATAGCCTCAGTAACCGCAAATTAATAGAGAAGGTAGGTGAACATACTTCTTTTGCCAACGAAATTTGTTTTCAAATTTTTCTTTTTGGAATTTTCATCGTTGAAGATCGTTGGGTTTTGAAGCCATTTTGGGCAGATTGACTTTGCCTTTGTTTTTCAGTCAGTGAGGGGGACTCAATGATGAGACCGAATCCATCTGTGCCTTTTTAAGGGCGACTGTCAGGGAGTCGATCTCTTTCTTGAGTTGAGCTTGCCTTTCATTTGACTCTCGGAGTTTGTTTTCAATGAATTTTGGTTTTTGCATAGCAGCAACCTCACAAACAAAGGTAATTGGTTTGAAGAATTTTTCAGGAATTTTAGAGAAATTGTTCTGTAAAGACATGACTTGTTTTTTAAAAGAGCTGATGAGACTGTGTGCATCTCTTAACTCACTTTCAAGTTTTTCGACTTTTTGCTCAGACTTTTGGAGTTTGAGATGGTCGTTGTTGACATGATCTTTTAACACATGTATTTCTTCACAAAGAGAAGCTATCCTTTCTTGTTCTTCCATTAAATTGAATTTAGGATGACTAGGATCTATGTAGTATGTGGACAAGTCTAAATAAGGAACAACGTATGAGTCTGAGAGATTTTCAGTTACCTCTGAACAGGGACTCTTGCATACCTGATTTTTGTGAGCCATGAGGCAGATTAAGCTTGATGTTCCAATCTCAGGTTCTTCTGAGTCGGAATCTCCCCATGCTGCATTGGCTACCAATGATGATTGCTCCCGATCATCTTTCTTCTTGAGTGGACAGTTGTTGGCGAAGTGCCCCGCTTTCAAGCATTTAAAGCATACTCGGTCTCCGGTTCCAGTGTTTCCTTGCTAATTCCGGTTGTATGATTGATATGGTCGATTTTGGTTTTGGCTAAACCTGTTTGGACCGTTTCTTTTTGATCGATCTCGCATGAACTTCTTAAAGTTCTTGACCAGCATGGCGATGTCTTCGAAAGTATTTGCGGATCCTTCCTCGATTATGCCGTCAATCAGTGTGTCTCGTAACTGCTGGATTAAGTCTTGATTGGGAGGAGTAGTCTCATAATGGAATGGCTCATTCTGGTGGGCTGGTATCTAGCTAGGTGTAGTCTTCACCTGCAAAGCTTGATTCACGTTAGAATAGAAACAATGTGATTTGAGTGAGAAGTATTACCTTTTTTTTATATTCATTTTGTATTTGTTGATGGACTGGAGATAGGACCCTAGGTCGGTCAAGGTCCATTTTTCTAGGCTTTTGGTAGCCTTTGTAGAGACAACACTCTCAACCCATTCTTCACCCAGGCTATCCAGAAATTTATTGTTGATATTTTCGTTTACTCTCCAATCTGCAGCTTCCATAGTAGCAGTGAGTTCAGTGAATCTTGCAAGCATATCACTGAGGGATTCTTTAGGCTTTCCTATGAAGTTTACGTAGTCCATCTTCAGCTCTTGTATTTTTTATTTCGAAGCTCGGTATTGCCTTCGTGAACAACTCGAAGGTGATCCCAAATGTCTTTTGCCACCTTGATGTGATACACTCTTCTTCTTTCGGGTGGAGAGAGACTTGTGTAGATGACTCATATGGCTTGGGCATTTAGCTCAACACATCTGCGCTCTTCAGCCGTATAAGAGCTTGGATCTTTCCCTTTAGGCACTGAGAAGTTTCCTTTTGTCACTACCGTCCAGAGTTGTTGAATGAGTGACTGGAGGTGCGACTCCATCTCGTTCTTCCATATATTGTAGTTTGTGGAGGTTAGCTTTGGGTTCTCCACCTGCATCTTGTTGTTATTGTTGGAATTTAAGATTTCCACCATTTTGAGAGATTTGTAAGCCAACGTAGGCTCTGATACCACTTGATAGGATTGGGGTGCTGACGGAGTAGGTCTGAGGTGTTAGTCTCAGACCAACCCTACTTGAGGACAAATACTTGTAAAGAGATAATGCGGAAGCTTTTTGTTTAAACTTTACAAGATTGAATTTTGCTTTATTGAAATTCAATGTGAATTACAACCTAGCTTCCTATCTTGGGATTCGACAGAGGTACTCTGTCTCATCCAACACTCGCTCTACTCTAGGCTTTCATCAATGCGTAACAAGGAGTAAAGGGGAGTGTTTTGTGTGCTCTATAGGTAATAAATAGCTAAGCTGATTGACTAAGTCTAGCTAAGATCTCTCAAAATGCTTTCTCTCTCAAACGATATTTTTCTCTCTCAAATGCTATTCTAGGACACCTGACCAGTGTGTGTACAATCCTATGCTTATATACAACTTAACGGTTCCTAAAATATCGGAAGTGTCTTCATGGAGCAACTCTTTGAATTCGGGTGCACAAGTATCGGAGGCACTTAGTTGCTTCACGATCGCTATAAGCGCATGTCGCGTATATATCCACGTCTCCGAGATAATCGGAGCCACTCGGTAGTTTCGCGCCTTGGTTGATCAGAGACAGGTGTCCAGGTATCGGTGCAGAGCTACTCGAGCTGGTGAATCATGAAGGCAAGTCTTTCTGCAGAGCTACTCTGACTGAGGAGGCAATCATCTGCAAAACCAAGTCTCCAACACTGGTGTTTGGGCATGATGCCCAATCATTGTCATAATATGCTAGCATTGTAAAGTTGTTACCCAAAATTTCAACCCCCCGGAAGAGAGTCTCTACTAATAGGCTAGTTTGGTCAAGTAGCGAGGGTTCCCAGTTCGATCGGCACATTTCAGAGTACTAGGGACATCTTAGTCATCTCTAAGGGCATTTTCGTAATTTTTCAAGGCTCCTAAGCCCCCTATAGGCTTTCTCTCTCCTCCAAAGAAGGGTCAAATAAATTCCAAATGCTTTAAACTTTTAACCCATGATAGAGGATGACATTTTGGGCTTAATGGCGTTGGAATTTTGATTGTTCGAATTTCCAATAATTTTCAAGCAATTTCTGATTGAATCTGACGAGAAATTGAATTTAAAAATATTCCAACATTTACAAATTCGATTCCACTTCAGAAAATTCATAATTGCTCCTTGACACGTAGTTAAAATTTCACAGCAAAATTCCTTTGGGAAGTCACTTAATTAAAATGCCAAAAAAATCTTACTTTTACTAGATTTTCTTTATCTTTAAGAAAGTCTATATAAAGGGATAGATCTTTTGATAAAAATCAGAATCTCTCAAGCTCAAGAACCCTAGGAAGTCAGAAAGCACAGCCTCCCCTCTCTCTCTAACGTTTTTCAACACCCGACCACCCGAATCATACCGAAAATCCCCCGAAATCACCATCTAAACTTGTTTTCCAATCCCCAAAGCACCAATAATCATCAAAACCCCACATAAACACCACCAAAACGTGAAGAACAGTAAGAACAACCAACAACCAGAAGCTTGGTTCGAAAACCTTTCGGGTCTGCCATCAACGGAGCACTCGACGAATCCTGGTGAGATGAATCATTGTAAACCCGAAGGCAAAACAGGTAGAAATCCCACTTTCCTAACTCCATACAATATTATCAGTCTTGCCTCAAAATTTGGGTTCAAACTAACTCTTTTTCGCTTCTGTATCACTAATTGCTTTAGCTACTGCCTTGTTACTTGTTTGCTAAGTTTCGTATTAATTGTGAATTCAAATTGAGTTCTTTCAATTACTAACATGTTTATAATCTTTGAGGCTACACAACCATAAAATTTGAGCTCAAAACACTGTCGGGAACCATCAAAAACCCACTGTCCGTGGGTTGTCCGTGACCTCGGACTCATTGTCCGGGACCACGGACGGGTTGTCTGTGTCCACGGACACTGGCGGGATTTTATATTTTTCAAATTTTCGAATTTTAGGGTTTCTGTCAACACATGTCCGGGCCCACGGACACCCTGTCCATGGCCCCGGACTTTTCAAGTTTGCATTTTTATTTTAGTTCTGTTTTCGAAATCATTTAATTCAACTGGGGTCCGTGGTCTCGGACATTAGGTCCGTGACTACGAATGTAATTAAAATTTGACCTAATTCTGCCTCCGAAACCCTAGTTTAGGTAGCTTTTAATTTCACTTTTATTTTCTGTCAAAAAACGCTAAAAAACAAAAAAAAAACAGAAGCGCACACTTAGGTTAAAAACGATTTTGTAGTAAGCCGTAAATAAACCAAGTAGAGGAAAAATGTAACGCCCCTATTTAACATATTTATAGCGGAAATAAAATACTAAAGGCGTACAGACCATCTGGTTCCAAACACCCGGCACCAAACCTCACCAATTTACAACTTGAAAGATTACAACAGTCACGGTATGAACCTCGAGAAAACTTAACAAAAATAAAACAGTAATAAAACACATAAGCTCTCCACACAACCTAATCCCATCCCAATCACTCGTTCTCTTCGTGGCCACCTGTATAATAAGTCGTACCTGCAAGATAAAACCAAGCAGCCCACCCCGAGAGGGTGGGTCAGTTCCCTGGAATGGAACTGGTACGATCCTCCAAAAACAAACTTATAATACAACTCTTAAATAAATAATAGCTTGAAGGCAAACACTTAAAACAACACAGAGGAACAAGTCACTTTAAAATCACCAAGTCAAGATAACATGTTGAGACAAGAGATAAATAACAGAAAGTTAAAGTTAGTCAATTTAAAGAAATCATAACATCAGTTAGTGAACAACCATTGCTTGTGTTAGATTCAGTTCCAGTTAGGAGTAGAAAGACCCAAGTAGTCACATGGACCAGGAATGAAAGAAGATATCCAAGAACCAACAACTCAAGAGTGGAATAAAACCAATTGGGAGAGATGGCCACCACCGCCAAGTACGTCCTTTTAGGACAGGGGATATACAACCCCCACTGTTTACTACGTCCCTTTTGGGACAGGGGATATACAGCCCCTCACTGTTACCATTGAAGACACGCGCACATCACAACAAAAGACTCAGCTCATGGATGAAACAATATCCAGAGTCAAAGGAAGAATTACCAAGATTGTCCTTTTCCATATTCCCACTAGAACACTAACTACCCAGAGCAATACCAAAACACTCAGTCCTACAGAGTGCAGAAGCGTAAACCCTAGGCAGTTAATGTCTAATGAAACAACCAAACAGAAGGAACCAATAACCATGTAAGTTTCACATTCAAGGCTCAGATAGTCACACAAGCTGAGTTAGCCACACAAACAGTTTCCTTTTGAAATCCATTCAAGCTCAGTTAGCGTTTTCCAAAACATTCCATACAGTCCCTTAGCAAAGTCTCTGAGTACGAGAAATCGTACCTGGTATGTGAAGAGCAGTAATTAACTTGAATGAGTGATTCCCCAATAGTAACCTATAATTAAGGTGTTCCAAGTGTTGATTAGTTAAGGGACTTATAAACTAAACAACCTTCCATTCTTACTGATTTATAGTTCCAGGTTTACCATTATTCTCTCACAAGGATTTGGGCTAGGTTTCGTTAATTAAATCTTTTGTTAGGCCCATTTCGTTTAAACTGGAATGATTTAGGATTTAACCTTGAGAGTGGCCCAACCGCTCTTTGAATTGTTTAAGTGGGCTTTTGGAGTTCATAGACTTGGGCTTAGTAAGTTAACCCAAGACCGTGTTACGTTCATGTTGTGTCATTAAACCCTTAAGTTATTAATGACTATTTAATTACACACCGATTAAAATCCTAAGGCTTAATATATATATTCTTCGTATTATGTCTATCAAAAGGAATGTTATTTCCTTCATCTACTTTAATGTATTTATATACACATATATATATATATATACATATATATATATCTTCACGTATTAAGATTTATCCATAACATTTTTAAGAAAGTTTATTGTATTTAATTATGTTTAATAACTTTTAGGCACATCCCCAACCGATATATGGTTTATTAAATAAAGTAATTTCCCTTATTTATTTTAAATTTATACGTACGTACCTGTACTAGAATTTATTTAAGACATCCCCTCCGTAGCTTATTGTATTTAAATTATCTTTATTACTTCCACATTTATCTGCATTCCATGTATGTTTTATAAGGTATTTCTTTTACTACACCTTAGGTTATTAGCTTCTATAGCATTAAGTTAATATAAGTGTTATTTTGTTTAGCTCCCTGTTTTACCCTAAGTTACTATTTTATTCCCTTTTTATATAGGTGTAAATATATATATTTTCCTTAGTTTTAATTAAGAATGTTAACTTCCAGATTATATAATAATTACAATGTAGATTAGTTTAGTTCCTTAATTTAACATCAGTTTCTATTTTTCTTTCTCTCATATAAGTATATATATATATAATCATATATATGTAAATAATTTTACTTCACTTTAAAGTTAATTCCCAAAATATTTATAAACATACTGTTACTAAATGTTAGTTTAATCTTTTCTCTATTTACCAACCTAAAAAGTTTATTAGTAAACTATACTTTAATTTTTGTTACATTAAAAACCATTTTTTTATAAGTTATTCTTATGAGAAATTCATAAACATAATTTTTAAACCCATTTACCATTGTCGACAAATTCCCAAATTATGTATATAGTAGCTATAACATTTTAGACATATTATAAAAATTTTATTTCATAAAAATATTTTTTTTATTTAACCAAATAATTCCATAATACCTATAACTTGCAAAAATCATTACTTATGTTTAAAAACTCCAAAACCACATTAATTTACATAAAAATAAACTAGATTTTATAAGGAATTTATGGTTAAAATTTCAAGTCAAAATACATTCGGGAAGGTATTTAAATTAATTCAACAAGTTAGGGTTCAATTCTGGAAATATTATAATTCATAATCAACTTAAACTCCCCAGATCTAATCTCGGCCGTCCATTTCTAAAACCTACGATTGGACGGCCGAAAATCCTTGAGTTCATCCCCAACCTCCAGCGACTACCCGAGTACTAAATTGCCAATTCCTCAAAATCTACAGAACCAAATTCGATGATTTTTGTTTCGATGGATTCAAAATTCAATTCCGGTTCTAATGATACCAAATTCGCTAGCTAACATGCAGAATTCAGTGGTTTTCGATTCTGGTTCAAGGTTAGGGTTTATTTCGGGTTTCAGATTCGAATTCTCACAAATTCTCTCAATCTAACGCTTAATTGATGCAATTGGAACATGGGTTTAACCGATAATGTAAAGGCGGTTAGCAAAATCGAAAGAATTTGAAGGGAAACTCACCGGAATTGCTCGAATCGACGGAATTCGAAATCGGGTTCTGGAAAAACTCAAACTTTACGAGCTGGTTGAGTAGCCAACTTTGCAACACTATAAGTTTCGGTACAGATCGAGTTAGGCTTTGTTCTTGGGCTTAATTTAAAGAGGAAACTTAACTCTACACATTGATAGCAAGAACTCACTCTAATTTGCATTATACAGAACGAAAAATGACCCGAAAGTTACGAGTTTACCTTACGTTTTTCCTACGATTTTATGTGAGGTCGGATCATGAACTTTAGGCACTTCGTTCTTACAAACGGTTGGGAATTGGCTTTGGTCATCAACATGAAAGTTGTAGAGGTATGAGAGATCTTCAAAACAAGTTAAAGAAATTGAAATTTGGCTGAGAAACGAAAAAGTTATGGCGCGACGAAGTTTACCTGCTCAACTGTTTTTTCTGGAAAACTAGTTACGGTTTTGCGGGTAGGCTACTTTGGAACGATTTTCCGGCTGATGTATAATGAATTGGTTTGTGTATGAGTTATGGTTGGAAAGAGCACTTGTAGGAGAAGAGTTTGCAAAAGACGACACTCAAAAATTCCAAAATATGAGAGAGATATGGATGTCACAATTTAGGGCAGAATTTGAAATCGGTTAGCGAAAATCAAGGAGATAAAATTCGGCTAAGTGTTGGGCGCATATCCCGAGGCGCGCGGGTGAGTCAGCAGACTTGCCACATCGCATCTTCTCAAAATTTTGGCTCTAAACTTCATTTTATCATAACTTTGGCTAGGATGATCCGTTTTTGACGTTCTTTTTATCGATCTTCATGGTTTTCCATAACCTATTTATTGGTATAGGTTTCATGGGCTGGTTTGACCATTCTCAAAATGTCAACCCTAGTAAGGCTTGAGAAGCTTTAGGGTTTCTAGGATTTTATATTGACTTTTATGCTTCAAATCAATGTTCCAACACTTTCAAAAATCTTTATAATATACTTGTAATGTTTAGAAATTTTTCCAAGATTTATTGACTTATAAATCTTATTATTAAATTCATAATACTATATAATAATATATGGTAATCCAATACTTAATAGTATTCTTTAGGATTAAATGGGAGAAATCCCATGATTTAATTTTCATAATTCCATATAAGGATATAATGATTTATTATTCACAATTCCATACTATAATATAATAATTAATGGTATTATTTACGGTTTTAATAAAAGAAATCCCTTAAATTAATTTAAGTTAATTTAGGGGTATTTCAATATATCCCCCTTAAAAGAAACTTCGCCTCGAAGTTTAAACATCAACTTGAGACAATAATAATTCCAACGAATTTTCATACCAATCCAATCCTCCTTAACTTCCATCCATTCTATTTCAATATTCCACTCGAGATTACTCTGAATCAAATCAAACTGAATCAAAATATAAACTGCATCAAAATATACCAAGATATATTAAGTCAAACGTCACATACTACTGTG
The DNA here is from genome assembly GCA_023374045.1 of Limonium bicolor. NCBI lineage: Eukaryota > Viridiplantae > Streptophyta > Magnoliopsida > Caryophyllales > Plumbaginaceae > Limonium > Limonium bicolor. The sequence goes on from CM041781.1 coordinate 19,924,869, forward strand.
CCATAACGTAAAACTACGTACATACATACACCTCTCACTCTACTAATAATGTTCTCCCTCTACTAATAATGCAACAGGGCATAATCCGGATGAGGTAACGAAGGAGGAGTATGCCAGTATATCCCCCTTAAAAGAGCTAAGGTACGCCCTCGTACCGCTACTACGTGAGCTACAGAGGGATAGGAAGACATCATGCGAATAGATGTGGGTACTTCACTCTCATGGAGTCCTCAGTCTCCCAAGTAGCTTCCTCAACCCCAAGATGCTCCCAAAGAACTTTCACTAATTTGACTGATCTGCCTCTCGTTTCTCGGACCTTCGTGTCCAAGATCCGAATAGGAGTCTCCTCATACCTCAGTGTAGGCTCAATCTCCAGTCTCTCTGGCTGCAGTACATAAGAAGGGTCAGGCATATACTTCTTCAGCTGAGATATATGAAATACGTCGTGTACCTTCCCTAACTCCGCTGGTAGCTCTAGTCTGTAAGCAGCTGGGCCCACTCGCTCCGTAATCCTGTACGGACCGACATACTCAGGGCTTAGTTTCCCCCTCATCCCAAATCTGAATATCCCTCTCATTGGAGACACCCGTAAGAAAACCATGTCACCCAACTGAAACTCGAGCTCTCTGGTGCACTGATCCCCATAGGATTTATGTCTAGACTGCGCTGCCCTCATGTGCTGCTGAATAACTCTGACGTCATCCTGCAGTGTCTGAACGTACTCGGGCCCAATCAGGACTACCTCGGTAGGGTCACTCCATGATAAGGGAGTCCGGCACGGCCTGCCATACAGAGCCTGGAATGGTGCCATGCCGATAAATGAGTGGTAGGAGTTATTGTAGGAGAACTCCACCAGGTGTAGACGCTCTACCCAACTCCCCTGATAGTCTAGAGCAACTGCTCGTAGCATATCCTCCAGCGTCTGAATCGTCCTCTCGGTTTGCCCATCAGTCTGAGGGTGAAAGGCTGTGCTAAGGCGCAGTTGAGTACCAAACGCCTCCTGCACCTGACGCCAAAATCTACTGAGGAAACGTGAGTCACGATCGGAGACAATCGTCTTCGGTACCCCATGGTACCGGATGTGCTCTGTGGTGAACACCTCAGCCAGCTTGGGCACCTTCCATGTGTCCTTGTTAGGTATAAACCTGGCTGTCTTGGTCAACCTATTGACTATCACCCAAATAGAATTCAGTCCGCCTCTAGCTGGAGGGAGACCGACCACAAAGTCCATGATGATGTCGTCAAACTTCCAGCATGGTACTGGTAATGACTGAATCTGGCCTCCTGGTCGATGATGCTCAAACTTCACCTTCTGACAGGTGAGGCATCGGGAGACGAAATCTGCTACATCCCTCTTCATCCCGCTCCACCAGAATAACTGCTTCAAATCCTTGTACATCTTGGTGGCTCTAGGGTGTACTGATAATGTAGAGGAATGAGCCTCAGAGAGAATCCTGGTCTGAAGTTCTGTCGCATCCTGAGGAACGCAGAGTCTTCCTTTGACTCGAAGTTGTCCCTCGCTGTCTAGCTCGTACTCATACTTCAGACCATCAATCAAACCATCTGCTAACTTCTGCCTGACGCCCTGTAGGTATACATCACTGTCCTGGGCTGCGTATATCTCCTCAGCTATCGTGGTCGTCTCTATCAAGGCTAGGAGTGAGTATGCTCTCCTGCTCAGAGCGTCTGCCACGACATTCCCTTTACCTTCAGTGTACTAAAGGTTGATGTCATAATCAGCCAGTAGCTCGACCCATCGTCGCTGTCTCAGGTTCAGCTCCTTTTGGGTCCAGATGTACTTCAGACTCTTATGGTCTGTCATAATCCGGACTGTGGCTCCATACAAGTAATATCGCCAGATCTTCAAAGCAAAGACTATGGCGAGGAGCTCAAGGTTGTGTGTGGGGTAATTTTCTTCGTGCTTCTTCAGCTGTCGAGAAGCATACGCTACCACTCTGCCATTCTACATCAGTACCCCACCAATCCCTCTGCCTGAAGCATCACAATACACCTCGTATCCCTCATTCCCTTCAGGGATCACTAACACTGGAGCTGTGGTCAGGGCGTCCTTCAACGCCTGAAAGGAGACCTCACAAGCCTCTGTCCATACAAACGGGCTGTCCTTCTTCATCAGGGAGGTCAAGGGCTTGGCTCGCCTGGAGAAGTCCTTCACAAAGCGTCTATAGTAGCCAGCCAACCCAAGGAAACTCCTAATCTCTGTCACAGTGCGAGGTCTATGCCAGCTCTTCACTGCCTCAATCTTAGCTGGGTCTACTGAAACTCCCTCAGCTGAGATCACATGTCCAAGAAATGACACCTTGTCCAGCCAGAATTCACACTTGCTGAACTTGGCATATAGTTTCTTCTCTCTCAGAGTCTCCAAGGCTATCCTTAAATGCTGCTCGTGTTCCTCCCGAATCTTGGAGAATATCAAGATGTCGTCTATGAACATGACCACTGACTTATCTAGCTGGGCTTGGAAGACTCTCTACATCAGATCCATGAATCTCGCTGGTGGATTGGTTAGTCCAAACGGCATCACAGTGAACTCGTAGTGGCCGTATCTGGTCCGGAAGGCTGTCTTCTCTATATCTGACTCAGCTACAGCTATCTGATGATATCCGGAACGCAGGTCAATCTTGGAGAACACCTTAGCTCCCCTCAGCTGGTCGAACAATTCATCGATCTTGGGCAGTGGGTACTTGTTCTTGATCGTGACATTGTTCAGCTCCCTGTAGTCGATACAGAGTCTCATGCTCCCGTTCTTCTTCTTGACGAAAAGCACTGGAGCACCCCAAGGTGAGACACTGGGTCTGATGAAACCCTAATCTAGTAGCTCCTACAGCTGCTTCTTCAACTCAACCATCTCTGTAGGGCCCATCCGGTAGGGAGCCTTAGCAATCGGTCCCGTGCCAGGTATGAGGTCGATGTTGAATTCAACCTCTCTCAGCGGTGGTAGTCCAGGTAGCTCCTCTGGAAAAATGTCGTGGGTACTCCGACACATTGGGAACATCGCTCTAGAACTTCGGATCCGTCCTCGGATCCTGGGCATAACAGTAGTAGGCGGTAGCGCCCTTGGACACCTCCTTCATCAGGGATAAAGCCGATACAACCTTCACAGTCGGCTGTTTAGGTTGCATTCGGTATGACACTGTGATCCCTGTAGCTGACTTCAGGAGGAGAAGATGCTCTGCACAGTGTAGTCTGCCTCGGTACCGCTGTAGCGTGTCCATGCCCACAATTATGTCGAACCCCAGGGAAGACTATGACATCCAGAAGGAAGTATGCTCCCTTGATGAGTATGCTCAAATTCTTGCACTACTTACTACACTTGATCAGCTCTCTGGATGGCAGCAAGACTGAGCAGTCATGGATATCCTCTGTGGAAGCATTGATCTTAGCATGAAACTCTTGTGATATGAAGGAGTGGGAGGCACCAGAATCAAACAGGACTGTGGCCTCCACTCCATTAACTAGGAACGTGCCAGTGATGACCATTCCATTGCTCTTTGCTTGAGCCTGGTTCAACACATTCAACCTGATCCCTGAGTTTCCAACCCCAGGTGAACTCGGGTCATCACTTGCTGCCTCGACGCGGTCCACCAGGTTAAGGATCGGGGCCTTGCCTAGCCTCTGGGGGTAGTTCTGTCCCGGCCTCTTTGGATGGCGGGCAGGGCGGCCGGTAGATGGTCCAGCACCTCCTGTGCCACCTCGACATCCTCCAGTAGTAGTAGCCGCTAGGGCTCTCGTAGTGTTCCCGGTGCGTGGCTTGTAGTTCCTGGAATCCGGGTTCAGGAAGTACTCAAACGATCTGTGCCCCTTCTTACCACAGTGGTTGCAATCCACCAGGTTTCCCTTACAATCCTTGCCCGGGTGGTCCTTCTTACACCACTTGCAGAAGTATTTCCTCGCAGGTTGGTTCCCCCTAAATGGCTGGGAGCGGAGTGGCTCAGCATCAGTATAGGGGACCATGGCCTTCTCTCCCCCCCCCCTTCCTCTCGTAGTTCTGGGAAAAGTTCCCTCCATTTCCTCTTTCTCCATCCCCCTTCCTCTTGCCTAGCACAGAATCCTAGTAGGCAATGGTGGTCTCGCAGTCATTCGCGTCATCCGCTAGCTCCTGTAGGGTCATCCCTCTGGTGGAACCGATCATAGTCATGATCCTGAAGTTCAAGCCGGTGTGAAATTTATCCACCAGATACCTCGGAGCGTAAGCTCCCTCTCCAATAACAGCGAGCAGCTCCACAAATTTATTATAGTACTCAGCAACAGAGGAAGTTCCTTGCTTCAGCTGCTCGAACTCGCTCCTCATCCTCTTCTACAGGTAGGATGGATAGAACTTGGCTCTAAGGGCCACCAAGAAGGCTGGGAAACCGAAGTCCGCCTGGGCAGTCAGCTCAGCTCTGGCGGTCTGCAACCATCGATGCGCAGGTCCTTGGAGAAAGTAGGCCCCTATGTCCACCTAGCGACCCGCTGGAAGGTGTAGAGAGGTGAAGGCCTTCTGCATCTCGTCGATGTATCTCTCTAAGGTATTCGGTTCTAGCTGGCCTTCGTAGACTGGGGGACGAAGGTTGTTGACTGCCTTCAGCCAGTTGAACTCCCAGGGACCATTAGGTGGTGGCGGTGGTGGCTGTGGGATCTGAGCCTGCTGCTGAGCTAATGCAGCCGTCACAATCTGCGCTATGACCTCTGGGGTGACAGCGTCGGGTCCATAGCCTCCTGAGGGACCAGCTCCTCCTCCTCCTCTTCGAGACATCTAGCTGGTATTGACGGTTTTGTTACTCAGAAGGCGTATTGTTGAGTCTAAATATCTATGTAGTAAAATATGCAATATTTATAACGTCCTAAGGACGGTTCGTAGGTACGTGAAGTAAAATGTAAGTAGTAAAGTAAGTATGGGGTAAGGGTCACGCGCCTTTCTGGAATTCTCACATCCCAATTCTACCCCAGTTCCCCAGTTTTAAGTGCACCTATAATCTAAGTATTTCACTCGGCTTGTTTTCTCGGGTTCAGAGCGTAACTACACTCTAATACCAATTTCTGTAACGCCCCTATTTAATATATTTATAGCGGAAATAAAATACTAAAGGCGTACAGACCATCGGGTTCCAAACACCAGGCACCAAACCTCACCAATTTACAACTTGAGAGATTACAACAGTCACGGTCTGAACCTCGAGAAAACTTAACAAAAATAAAACAGTAATAAAACACATAAGCTCTCCACACAACCTAATCCCATCCCAATCACTCGTTCTCTTCGTGGCCACCTATATAATAAGTCGTACCTGCAAGATAAAACCAAGCAGCCCACCCCGAGAGGGTGGGTCAGTACGATCCTCCAAAAACAAACTTATAATACAACTCTTAAATAAATAATAGCTTGAAGGCAAACACTTAAAACAACACAGAGGAACAAGTCACTTTAAAATCATCAAGTCAAGATAACATGTTGAGACAAGAGATAAATAACAGAAAGTTAAAGTTAGTCAATTAAAAGAAATCATAACATCAGTTAGTGAACAACCATTGCTTGTGTTAGATTCAGTTCTAGTTAGGAGTAGAAAGACCCAAGGACCAGGAATGAAAGAAGATATCCATGAACCAACAACTCATAAGTGGAATAAAACCAATTGGGAGAGATGGCCCCCATCGCCAAGTACGTCCTTTTAGGACAAGGGATATACAGCCCCTCACTGTTTACTACGTCCCTTTTGGGACAGGGGATATACAACCCCTCACTGTTACCTTTGAAGACGCGCGCACGTCACAACAAAAGACTCAGCTCATGGATGAAACAATATCCAGAGTCAAAGGAAGAATTACCAAGATTGTCCTTTTCCATATTCCCACTAGAACACTAACTACCCAGAGCAATACCAAAACACTCAGTCCTACAGAGTGCAGAAGCGTAAACCCTAGGCAATTAATGTCTAATGAAACAACCAAACAGAAGGAACCAATAACCATGTAAGTTTCACATTCAAGGCTCAGTTAGTCACACAAGCTGAGTTAGCCACACAAATAGTTTCCTTTTGAAATCCATTCAAGCTTAGTTAGCGTTTTCCAAAACATTCCATACAGTCCGTTAGCAAAGTCTCTGAGTACGAGAAATCGTACCTGGTATGTGAAGAACAATAATTAACTTGAATGAGTGATTCCCCAATAGTAACCTATAATTAAGGTGTTCCAAGTGTTGATTAATTAAGGGACTTATAAACTAAACAACCTTCCATTGTTACTGATTTATAGTTCCAGGTTTACCATTATTCTCTCACAAGGATTTGGGCTAGGTTTCATTAATTAAATCTTTTGTTAGGCCCATTTTGTTTAAACTGGAACGATTTAGGATTTAACCCTAAGAGTGGCCCAACCTCTCTCTGAATTGTTTAAGTGGGCTTTTGGAGTTCATAGACTTGGGCTTTGTAAGTTCACCCAAGACCGTGTTACGTTCATGTTGTGTCATTAAACCCTTAAGTTATTAATGACTATTTAATTACACACCGATTAAAATCCTAAGGATTAATATATATATTCTTCTTATTATGTCTATCAAAAGGAATGTTATTCCTTCATCTACTTTAATGTATTATATATATATATATATATATATACATATATATATATATCTTCACGTATTAAGATTTATCCATAACATTTTTAAGAAAGTTTATTGTATTTAATTATGTTTAATAACTTTTAGGCACATCCCCAACCGATATATGGTTTATTAAATAAAGTAATTTCCCTTATTTATTTAATATTTATACGTACGTACCTGTACTAGAATTTATTTAAGACATCCCCTCCGTAGCTTATTGTATTTAAATTATCTTTATTACTTCCACATTTATCTGCATTCCATGTATGTTTTATAAGGTATTTCTTTTACTACACCTTAGGTTATCAGCTTTTATAGTATTAAGTTAATCTGGGTTGCTATTCGCAGTACAAAATTACTAATCACCGCAGTACAAAATTTTTTTAATTCATATTGACGTTGTACACATGTAGTGACATCGTGTCGTAAATTTTGTTTTTCAAAATATTCATTTCGTCACCGTGAACCGTAAAAAACGCTCTCATTGTATCGTTAAAGCCGTTTTTATTGTGTTCGAACGTTATAATCGGGACTTGACATTGGTAAACGACGTTTTACGTTATGTTTGATTAAATTACAGACATTGTCACAATTTCAGAAACGTCGTATTGAAAATGTAGTTGATAAACGCCAATTTCGGTAAAAAAACGCTCTCGTTGTAGTAAAAGTCGTTAAACCCGTTTTTATTGTTTTGGATGTTATATTGTGATTTCATGCTAAGTTATTGATGTTTTACTGTATTTAGTACGAAACGACGTTAATATGTTGAAAACGAGTCAAAATGAGCGTTTTTTGAAAAAACGCTCTAAACGTGCACGTTATATATAAACGGGATGTGTTCGGTATCTTCATTTCTCACGAACGCACCATCTCTCCTCCAAACTACCTGCCGGAATCTCTCTTCCTGATCGCCGGACCGCCGGACCACCGCCGGACCACCGCCGACCACCGCCGGAAAATTTTCCGGTGAGTTTTTCAATTTTTTTTTGCAAGTTATAGATCTTGATGTTGTGATTTCAAATATGTTGTTAGAATTTAGAAATACACATTAAATTAGCCTAGATCTACAAAATAAAAATCTGGAAAAAAAGCTTGAAACTCCATTAATGGAGTTTAGTCACTCGCCCTTGCTCCTTGAACGACCAGACGACGGTCGCCTCAACATTGGACACGACCTGCATCTCCTCGCCGCGCCGACAAAGGCGCCTTATTGCCGCTCGCCTTTTCCTTGGACACGAGCTTCGTCTTCTCGCCGCGCCGACAAAGGCTTCTCCACGCTGTTCGCCTTCGCCATCGACACGAGTGGCCTCTCCTCGCCGCGCCGACAAAGGCGACCCTGTGCTGCTCGCCCTCGATGCAAAGGCGACGTTGCCTGCTTCGCCTCCGCTGCAAAGGCGATCGTAGAAGACTCGCCCCGTCTGTTGAGGCGAGATGGGGTTTTTTTTTTAATTTTTTTATATTGGTTAATATAATTATAAATCATGAAAAATTTAATTTAAAAAGTGCTAATAAAACAACTAAAATATTAAATAATAGAATGACAATTATAAAGTCAAGAGTTACAATTATATAGAACAATTATTATAAATCATGAAAACTTAAATTGAAAAAATGCTAATAAAACAAGTAAAATATAAATAAGAGAATGACAATTATAAAGTCAAGAGTTACAATTACAATTATATAGAATAATTATTATAAATCATAAATTACCTAGTAATTTTACTAAGTTGTAGTTCTATTTTCTGAACTTTCTTTTTCCTTGTATTATGGCAGAAAATTGGAGCTTGGGAATCATTTGAAATTGCCAAGAAAAACAAGCGAAACAAGTCCATCTTTGTAAAGGTAAAAACTCTAAACCTTGAAAGGAAAGAGTTGGCTAAGATTGAAATTTGTACCAATAATCTAAGTGAAATTCCTCTGTAATAGGGCCGAAGAGCAAGGAAAACTTCAAGCTACAAGCCTCTTGAAAAATCAACATTTGGGCATTAGGAGGTAACTCCTTATGTTAGGGTTAAATGTCATTTTTATGATGTTTTGGTGTTGTAACTATTAAGGCCGAATACCTAGTGTTTTATTACTGTATTTTAAGTTTATAATGTGTTTAGAACAAAGCTAAAGCATTATATGCGTTAAAGGGCTTATAGGTACAAAAGGATAAGTAAAAAGGGGCTAAATGCAATTTTGAAAACTAAAGAGAGTTAGTTATGTTAGGGCTGAATTGTTTCTGTATGAAATTGTTTATAATGATATATTTAGTTTATGAGCTTATATCATAAGTTTGAGTAAGTTAAAATAAGGTTAAGAACTTAAATGACAAGTTTATGAAATTTTCGGGGTTAAGAGTATTGTTTTTGGTTGTTGTAACAATTAAAGCCGAATGCCTACTGTTTTATTTACTACATTTTAAGTTTATAATTTGTTTACAGCCAAGTTAAAGCATTAATAAGCGTTAAAGGGCTTATAGGTACAAAAGGAAAATGCAATTTTTAAAATAAAGTTTAAGTGACTAAGTTACAAGTAGTAGTAAATCGAATGTCAAGGATTACAATGACAAGAGTTAATTATGCAATTTTGATTTAGAGATAATTTAAGGTCCAAAAGTCTTATGTAATTTAGAGATAATATTGACCTAATATGTTATATTATAAGTTTGGCTAAGTTAGATAAGAGTTATAGGATTACAATGATGAATTTGGAAAGTTTGGGGCTATACTATAGTTGTTCGTTGATTTATTATTACTTACTTGTGTAACTAATCTTAACTGGGTTGCTTCAACTTGTGCAGTGATGGATAAGCTAAAGAATATTGTGATGAACGTCTACAGCAAAAAAAAGAAGAAGGACAGGAATTCGGAGCAGCCAATGACTGCTTCGTTCCGTCGTGAGCGGGCTGCCGCAGTTGATCCTCCACGACACTCATCTTTCCAGCCACAGCAGGGTCATGCTGAGCCTGCACGACACTCATCTTTCCAGCCACACAGTAGGGTCATGCTGATCCGCCTCGTCACTCGTCATATCACCACAGCAGCAGCCCATCATGGACCCATCCACGCAGTCATTCCATGATTCCGACCTAGGGGCACACATACCTAGGAGAAGGATGCCTGAACCTTCATCATCTATAGGTGATTGGTCATCTACTGATCGGGCCCAACTCCATAGCTCCAGTTACAATATATCGGGTCAGAGTAGCCACCAGGAGGGGCATGTGGAGGCACAGACTTATGCTGGTGGTAGCTATTCATGCTGGTGGTAGCGATCATGCTGGTGGTAGCGATCATGCTGGTGGTAGCTATCATGACCACCGTGTGGAGCATGCAGAGGCACAGACTTCTGTTGGGTGTAGCTATCATGACCCCCGGACCCCTTCGGATGCTGCAGCACCCGTGACAGGACATAGATGAGGAGGGGAGGAGGGGAGGAGGAGGTGAGGAGACATCTGAGGATGAGGGCCTAGACGAGGATGACCCTGATCAGGAGAGCGCGACTGATGAGGAAGCTGCTCTCGCTATGGAGCCCGTTATTCCCCCTTTTCTGGAGGCTTACTGAAGTGCCAGTACCCGGTGGTCCACTGCTGACTAGTGTTATCACCAGCTTTGGTGGGCATGTCGCCATTGACCTTTGGTCAATGACTAAGGTATATACTATCTTATCTTTCAGTTGACATGTAGATTTAACTATTTCATCATGCGTGTGTTAAAATTTGTGTTAATTGTCTAGGACCGGGGTGTTTTGGGATTTAAACCCCGAAAACCTATAATCACGAACTGGCCGTTTAGCGGGGTTACTTGCAAAAGGGCAAGAAATATGATTAAGTACTCAGCGTTGGAGCATCTGCTAGATGTCACATGGGGCTTCAACAACATGTCTTTGATATCGGCCTTTGTGGAGAGGTGGCAGCCGGACACCAATTCTTTCCACATGCCTTTTGGAGAGATGACGATCACTTCATGATGTGTGGCAGATACTGAAGATCCCAATCGTTGGTCATCCGATTCTGGGGAGTCCGACAAACAGTGAGCTTAAGGAGGCGATGACTAAGTTGTTAGATTTTGAGGAGGGTGTTGACCAGATGATGAAATTCATGTGGCATACTGGTGTGTTCAGATATGTCCATTATAGAGTGGTGTTCGACCGGCCAGAGGGTACCTATGAAGCAGGCGTGCGGTTGGCTCTACTATGCTCTCGCTACTACCATCTTTGCTAACAAGGGCCATTCACACATGAGTCCTTACCGTTCTGGTTAGTTACTCCCATGGGTAAAAATACGAAGCTAAAGAGGTTCGCATGGGAGCAGGTACTCTTGCGTGGTTGTATCGCCAGCTAGGGGTAGCATCTCGTGCTGACTGTAATAGCATTGCTGGCTCTTTGACCCTTCTCGAGGTAAGTGTTTTAATGTAGTGCTGGATATATGCGTACTTCCCCACTCTTAGACTAGCAGTTAGTGTGCGATGGCGTGGTGGAGATGATAGACCGTGGGCTATGAGATGGGTCAAGTCCCCACTCTTAGACCAGCAGTTAGTGCTGACTGGCGTGATGGGATGATAGACCGTG
>CM041781.1:19941023-20142417 GCA_023374045.1 Limonium bicolor
TCAGTTTCTATTTTTATTTCTCTCATATAAGTATATATATATAATCATATATATGTAAATAATTTTACTTCACTTTAAAGTTAATTCCCAAAATATTTATAAACATACTGTTACTAAATGTTAGTTTAATCTCTTCATTATTTCCCAACCTAAAAAGTTTATTAGTAAACTATACTTTAATTTTTGTTACATTAAAAACTATTTTTTTATAAGTTATTCTTATGAGAAATTCATAAACACAATTTTTAAACCCATTTACCATTGTCGACACATTCCCAAATTAAGTATATAGTAGCTATAACATTTTAGACATATTATAAAATTTTTATTTCATAAAAATATTTTTTTTATTTAACCAAATAATTCCATAATACTCGTAACTTGCAAAAATCATAACTTACATTTAAAATCTCCAAAACCACATTAATTTACATAAAAATAAACTAGATTTTATAAGGAATCTATGGTTAAAATTTCAAGTCAAAATACATTCGGGAAGGTATTTAAATTAATTCAACAAGTTAGGGTTCAATTCTAGAAATATTATAATTCATAATCAACTTAAACTCCCCAGATTCAATCTCGGTCGTCCGTTTCTAAAACCTACGATTGGACGGCCGAAAATCCTCGAGTTCATCCCCAACCTCCAGCGACTACCCGAGTACTAAATTGCCAATTCCTCAAAATCTACAGAACCAAATTCGATGATTTTTGTTTCTATGGATTCGAAATTCAATTCTGGTTCTAATGATACCAAATTCGCTAGCTAACATGCAAAATTCAGTGGTTTTCTTTTCTGGTTCGAGGTTAGGGTTTATTTCGGGTTTCAGATTCGAATTCTCACAAATTCTCTCAATCTAACGCTTAATTGATGCAATTGGAACATGGGTTTAACCGATATTGTAAAGGCGGTTAGCAAAATCAAAAGAATTTGAAGGGAAACTCACCGGAATTGCTCGAATCGACGGAATTCGAAATCGGGTTCTGGAAAAACTCAAACTTTACGAGCTGGTTGAGTAGCCAACTTTGCAACAATATAAGTTTCGGTACAGATCGAGTTAGGGTTTGTTCTTGGGCTTAATTTAAAGAGGAAACTTAACTCTACACATTGATAGCAAGAACTCGCTCTAATTTGCATTATACAAAAAGAAAACTGACCCGAAAGTTACGAGTTTACCTTACGTTTTTCCTACGATTTTATGTGATGTCGGATCACGAACTTTAGGCACTTCGTTCTTACAAACGGTTGGGAATTGGTTTTGGTCATCAACATGAAATTTGTAGAGGTTTGAGAGATCTTCAAAACAAGTTAAAGATAACAAAATTTGGCTGAGAAACGAAAAAGTTATGGCGCGACGAAGTTTACCTGCTCAACTGTTTTTTCTGGAAAACTGGTTATGGTTTTGCGGGTAAGCTACTTTGGAACGATTTTCCGGCTGATGTATAATGAATTGGTTTGTGTATGAGTTATGGTTGGAAAGAGAACTTGTAGGAGAAGAGTTTGCAAAAGACGGCACTAAAAAATTCCAAAAGATGAGAGAGATATGGATGTCACAATTTAGGGCAGAATCTGAAATCGGTTAGCGAAAAACAAGGAGATAAAATTCGGCTAAGTGTTGGGCGCGTATCCGAGGCGCGTGGGTGAGTCAGCAGACTTGCCACATCAGCATCATCTCAAAATTTTGGCTATAAACTTCATTTTATCATAACTTTGGCTAGGATGATCCGTTTTTGACGTTCTTTTTATCGATCTTCATGGTTTTCCATAACCTATTTATTGGTATAGGTTTCATGGGCTGGTTTGACCATTCTCAAAAATTCAACCCTAGCAAGGCTTGAGAAGCTTTAGGGTTTCTAGGATTTTATATTGACTTTTATGCTTCAAATCAATGTTCCAACACTTTCAAAAATCTTTATAATATACTTGTAATGTTTAGAAATTTTTCCAAGATTTATTGACTTATAAATCTTATTATTAAATTCATAATACTATATAATAATATATGGTAATCCAATACTTAATAGTATTCTTTTGGATTAAATGGGAGAAATCCCATGATTTAAATTTCATAATTCCATATAAGGATATAATGATTTATTATTCACAATTCCATACTATAATATAATAATTAATGGTATTATTTACGGTTTTAATAAAAGAAATCCCCTAAATTAATTTAAGTTAATTTAGAGGTATTTCAAAAAACGACCTAGGAAGGGAAATGAAAGTAATTTGAACCCTAAATAAGTCAAATACCAAGCCCCCGAACCCGTACTCTACCTTTCCTAATTTACTCTAGGTTAAAATTAGGTGGCGACTCATAATAGGTTCCAGTGAGCTAGCTTAGGTTTAATAATTATTGTTATATGACATAGTTATTAATCTTAGGTTATAAGTGGACCTAAAACCCGGCTAGATCCTAATCAACTTAATCAACATAGGATAGGGTTTAAAATCGAGGCTCACAGACTATATCGGCTGATCAGGGATGGGCCCTCCCGCAGCAGGCCAGAGTCTTCTCTCAGAGACCAGTCTGGCCCAGGTAGAGGCAGCAGGCACCAGAGCCCGAGGATGCCCCGCACCACGAGGACCCATATGGAGTATACAGCTACCAGGGAGAGGGGCCAGGCTACACAGATACTGAGTACCCCATACCACTCTCCTCCTACTACGCTCTACCGGCTACGCTTGAGAGCTTGCAGAGGGATATCCGATCTCTCCACATTACTCAGGGTCGCATGGAGCGTAGGCAGATACGTATGGAGGGACGTATGGACGATTTCATGACTCATATGTACTCGGCCTTCCCACGTCCACCTCCTCCGCAGCCGTAGTCTTAGGATTTCATATTTTCTCTATGTATTTAATGATTAGAATACTATCTTTTCTTTTATCTGTATTGCCTGACATGAGTTCTCTTTCGATGTTTTCGTGCTTTGACATTTACTGCATGTTTCGTTTAGTGTTATTTGAGAAATCTCTTGCATGTAGAAAATCATTGTCCGCTATTACAAGTTAGGTATGCATCTTTGTTGTCAAAACAAGGTTAAAGATAAGTCATCTCATCATTCCACCCACACTCGTCATAACCCTCATATGTGTCTTACCACTTCACCTTTCCACCAATTCACCAAAGCTTAAACCAAAAATTTCTGCCACAAAAGGAAAAATGAATCATTCAACAATCATCTCCTTATACAAACACCACCTTCATCATATACATCCCATGTGTCTCACCACTCACCACTACTCCACAAATAACCTGGATATTCAAAAGGCTTGTAAAAAACCCACAACAATACTGGGGCAATCTGAGTTAAGGAATGATAATGTTTATTTCTTTTGTTTAAATGTGCAAACAAGTCTCTGAGTGTACACTTCGCGAGAGTGCTTTGAGCGGTAAAACCAAGAGCGAACGAGAGTGTCATTTCTACACGACTCCAGAAAGATCACATTCAAAGGTAAGGTAAATGGCACAACTCCGACCGAAGGAGATAATTTGTAAATTTACGCTTAAACCTGTGAAAAGTAACAAACAATGGATACACAACTATTAGGGATGACGAAGAACCTAGGTACAGCACCACACAACCAAAAAGCTTGTGAACCCTGACATTACACCCTAGGCACCCCCGCTGAGCTTTTCATATATGACCTCTTTTACAACACTACAAGCTCCGCAAACAAGCCAGCCAATGATTAATAACCAACCCGGTGACCAAAGGAAGCAAGGAGCCCGACTTCCGAACAGTAACTTCACAAGTCCAAAGAAGCAAAACTGCTGCCAGCATGACAGAACAACCTGCAAATGGTCCTAAAGTGACACAGGATCCAAATGAGCTAACATCAAAAACAGCTCTCAAAGTTTAAAACCGGGAAACACAAGAACCCCGAAAGAAAAATAAATTCAAAGAAAGGCAAACTTGAAAAGCCTCAAAGAAATCCAAAATTGGAAGAAAGGAGAGAAGGTGCAAGAAACAACTCAAAAGTCCCAAGTTCCAAGCTCATAAGCGAAGTCATCACAAAGTAGCCAAATGACTTCAGGACAAAGAAGGCAAGTCCGAAAGAAGGTGCAAGTTGCAGCTTTGGTCACCCTTATAGCTCCACAGATCCTAAACATTCCTCCATTGTCCTGTTGTCATTCATCACACCCCATAGCCACGTTATAAGCTCAAAAGACTTTCGACTTGGTAGTTGTGTATCCAATCACGTGAAAGTAACAGGTTCAACGCGTAAATCTAACAAATGTCAAATTCAATGGTTGAGATGTTCTGTCCAAAAGGAGAGCATGAATGCAGGTTTTAAACGGTGTGGGTGTAGGATAAAAAGCACCACATCACGATAAACCTTGACCTTGTGAGGATGAGACTTGTTTTTGGCGCAATTAATCCAAGAAAATATTGGGGGCAATCGATCGTTCCAACTGATTGCCACAAATCCTAAAAAACTTAGGTTGCCTTAAGGAAAAACACTAGGGGCAATTGTTGGTTTCAACAATTGCAACAACGACACCGATTGAGGCCCAAAAATCCAAAACCCAAAGGTTCAAACCATTCTCATATCACTTAGGCCCGTCCTAAGCCCTACCACCACATCAAATCTCCTTAGGCCCGTCCTAAGCCCTACCACCACATCAAATCTCCTCAGGCCCGTCCTAAGCCCTACCACCACATCAAATCTCTTTAGGCCCGTCCTAAGCCCTACCACCACATCAAATCTCCTCAAACCCGTCCTAAGCCCTATCTCCACATCAAATTCCCTCAGGCCCGTCCTAAGCCATTCCTTCACATTCAAACATCCTCAGGCCCGTCCTAAGCCCTACCTCCACATTCAAACATCCACAGGCCCGTCTTGAGCCCTAATCCTCCTACATTCATTTAGACCCATCATACACTTAACTCGCCTTCATTTAGATCCCATCTTTAGGCTCTTCATAAGACCTAATCCCATCTTTAGGCTCATCATAAGACCTAGATCCCATCTTTAGGCAGGTCATAAGACCTAGATCCATCCTTAGGCTCATCATAAGAACTAGATCCATCCTTAGGCTCGTCATAAGATCTAGATCCAACCTTCAGGCTCGTCATACGACCTAGATCCATCCTTAGGCTCGTCATAAGACCTAGATCCAACCTTTAGGCTCATCATAAGACCTAGAACCAACCCTTAGGCTCATCATAAAACCTAGAACCATCCCTTAGGCTAGTCATAAGACCTAGTTGCATCCCTTTAGGCTCGTAATAAGACCCTTTAGCTTACCCACTCTCATCAAACACATTGCATTCATCTCATTCATATAGGCTAGTCATAAGACCTAGTTGCATTATCCAGGCGCGTCACAAGACCTGGCGATAGAAAAGTTGGCGAGGTGATGGCAATAAATCCTCCTATGTTATGTCAACTTACTTTGGGATCAACGAATGGTGGGCAAAGACAATAAGTCCCCAGGGTTTTTACCAGGAGTTATCCCTACACACTAGGGATGGCAATGGGTGACGGGTACCCGTTTCACCCGACCACCCGACCCGATAAAACGGGTGAAAAACCCGAAAAAAACGGGTGATAAACGGGTGACGGGTGAAGCACACGCGGGTGATGGGTCGGGTCGGATGTACATTTTCCACCCGACCACCCGACCCGACCACCCGTATTCATCACATTACA
Source organism: Limonium bicolor (assembly GCA_023374045.1). Taxonomy (NCBI): domain Eukaryota; kingdom Viridiplantae; phylum Streptophyta; class Magnoliopsida; order Caryophyllales; family Plumbaginaceae; genus Limonium; species Limonium bicolor. Next base: position 19,946,689 of record CM041781.1, read on the forward strand.
TGCTTCTTATTCGTGTTATAGTATACAAAGTGTTCGCAAATATAATAAGAAAATAATGTGGGAGCCGAGTGATTCTGAAGCCTAGTAGACACCCTCCCACATCGAAAATGGACAGAAAACATTTCTCTGTTTCAGTTATAAAAGAAACGAGGGGGGGTGCAGCAATGTTCAAACTTTTCAGTTCAATCTTTAATTATATACTATGTTTGATTTCACTTTATAAAAGTGATAATCGATGTGGTAGGAAGTGTGAATGAGTGTAGATATCTTTCCTTTCCATGATTACTGCACTAAACTTCTACAGATGGAGTATAAGAAACGAGTATACTCAACTACTATATGTAAGTATAGAAAATGAGTATATGAAATATAGAAAACAACGTTTCAGAAATGATGTGGGAGGTTAGTAGCTACATGAGGCAACTTCCTCTAGTCCCACATCGAAATATTAGTTCATAGATTGAGTTTCCTTACTTATAAATAAGTATAGAGAATGAGCATATGAAGTACAGAAAATGAGAAAGACTATTGTACTCGACTTCTATAAATAACTATAGTAAACGAGTACTTGAAGTATAGAAAACAAGATCTCAGAAATGATGTGGGAGGCTAGTAACTACATGAGGCAACTTCCTCCAATCCCACATCGAAATATTAGTTCATAGATTGAGTTTCCTTACTTATAAATAATCCACTCAACCCTTGAATTGATCATTCAACGCCCAATTCACCCTTCAATGTGTGACAAGGCGCTGAGTTGAGTTAAAAAATTTCCACATCAATATTTCACCCGTTTATCACCCGATCCACCCGGTTCACCCGCGGGTGACGGGTGGATCGGGTGATGGGTGAAAGTTATCGGGTGACGGGTCGGATTCGGGTGGAGTTGATAAAACGGGTGATGGGTGCGGGTGAGGCTCCACCCGACCCGAACCCGACCCATTGCCATCCCTACTGCACACCGGCTTGGGGGCGATGGCAATAAGTCCGCATTGGGTCCAGCCAGGAGCATTGGCACGGGTTTCGGTCCCCAGAAGCATCCGAGCATCATCAACATCATCAGCATCATCAACATCATCAGCATCATCAACATCATCATCAGCATTAGCATCATTAGCATCGTTAGCATTTCAACATTCTTGCATTTGCATACCACCCAATTTTCACATCCTAGGTAGTTAACGCCTTAGAATCGCTTGACATTGCTTTATTTATAGGTAGTCAAAGTCTTAGAATCGCTTGGCATTGCTTTATTTCACTTTATTTATAGGTAGTCAGTGCCTTAGAATAGCTTGACATCATTTCATTTATTATAGGTAGTCAACGCCTTAGAACCGCTTGACATTATTTCATTTTCGTCACCTAGGTAGTCAGCGCCTTAGAATAGCTTGGCACATTTTTCACTTATAGGTAGTCAGCGCCTTAGAATAGCTCGACAACGTTTTATTACTTAGGTAGTCAGCGCCTCCGAATAGCTGGACGTAGTCAACTCAGTTTCGGACAACATGGAGGATTTTGTGGAATCCAAAATTTTGGGGCATCAATCAAGCATCAACCAGACTTTTCACATCCATTACAAAGTCTAGTTGACGGGGGGCAATCTGTTATACCCAAAATTTTAACCCCTGGAAGAGAGTCTCTACTAATAGGCTAGTTTGGTCAAGTAGCGAGGGTTTCCAGTTCGATCAGCACATTTCAGAGTACGAGGGACAGCTTAGTCATCTCCAGGGGCATTTTCGTAATTTTTCAAGGCTCCTAAACCCCCTACAGGCTTTCTCTCTCCTCCAAAGAAGGGTCAAATAAATTCCAAATTCTTTGAACTTTTAACCCATGATAGAGGATGACATTTTGGACATAATGGCATTGGAATTTTGATTGTTCGAATTTCCAATAATTTTCTAGCAATTTCTGATTGAATCTGACAAGAAATTGAATTTAAAAATATTCCAACATTTGAAAAATTCGATTCCACTTCAGAAAATTCATAATTGCCATCCTTGACACGTGGTTAAAATTTCACAGCAAAATTCCTTTGTGAAGTCACTTAATTTAAATGCCAAAAAAATCTTACTTTTACTAGATTTTCTTTATCTTTAAGAAAGTCTATATAAAGGGATAGATCTTTTGATAAAAATCAGAATCTCTCAAGCTCAAGAACCCTAGGAAGTCAGAAAGCACAGCCTCTCCTCTCTCTCTCTCTCACGTTTTTTAACACCCGGTCACCCGAATCATACCGAAAATCCCCCGAAATCACCATCTAAACTCGTTTTCCAATCCCCAAAGCACCAATAATCATCAAAACCCCAAATAAACACCACCAAAATGTGAAGAACACCAAGAACAACCAACAACCAGAAGCTTGGTTCAAAAACCTTTCGGGTCTGCCATCAACGGAGCACTCGACGAATCCCGGTGTGAAGAATCATTGTAAACCCGAAGGCAAAACAGGTTGAAATCCCACTTTCCTAACTCCCTACGATATTATCAGTCTTGCCTCAAAATTTGGGTTCAAACTAACTCTTTTTCGCTTCTGTATCACTAATTGTTTTAGCTACTGCCTTATTACTTGTTTGCTAAGTTTCGTATTAATTTTGATTTCAAATTGAGTTCTTTCAATTACTAACGTGTTTATAATCTTTCAGGCTACACACCCATAAAATTTGAGCTCAAAACACCATCGGGAACCATAAAAAACCCACTGTCCGTGGGTTGTCCGTGACCTCGGACTCATTGTCCGGGACCACGGACGGGTTGTCCGTGACCACAGACACCCATGGACAGTGGCGGGATTTTATATTTTTGAAATTTTCAAATTTTAGGGTTTCTGTCAACACATGTCCGGGCCCATGGACACCCTGTCCGTGGCCCCAGACTTTTCAAGTTTGCATTTTTATTTTATTTCTGTTTTTGAAATCATTTAATTCAACTGGGGTCCGTGGTCTCGGACATTAGGTCCGTGGCTACGGACGTAATTAAAATTTGACCAAATTCTGCCTCCGAAACCCTAGTTTAGGTAGCTTTTAATTTCACTTTTATTTTTTGTCAAGAAATGCTAAAAAAAAAATGAAGCACGCACTTAGGTTAAAAATGATTTTGTAGTAAGCCGTAAATAAACCAAGTAGAGGAAAAATGACCTAGGAAGGGTAATGAAAGTAATTTGAACCCTAAATAAGTCGAATACCAAGCCCTCGAACCCGAACTCTACCTTTCCTAATTTACTCTAGGTTAAAATTAGGTGGCGACTCATAATAGGTTCCAGTGAGCTAACTTAGGTTTTAATAATTATTGTTATATGACATAGTTATTAATCTTAGTTATAAGTGGACCTAAGACCCGGCTAGATCCCAATAAACTTAATCAACATAGGATAGGGTTTAAAATCGAGGCTCACAAAAGTCAGTAGTGTTATTTAAAAATAATCCATAATAAGCAATACCTTTTAGGTATATTAGGGTGTGATCACTTTCCCCATAATTCAAGCAAGGGATGTGGAGGGTAAGCTGGGGTAGACGTACTATGGGTTTAAGTGTGACCTACAAGTTGTGCATGTACACTCGTATGACAATTTGAGTTAGTAAGTTGTATAGGATGTAAGGAGTTTGTAAGAGTGTTATGTATTTGGTTAAGGCTTGTAAGTACTAATGTTTGATATATTCGGGTCCATCAGACCGTAGCTAGATCTTGGAGATTTTAGTATGCTTAGTTGGTCACGTGGGTGACTAACGGCGGTAACACCAATTGTTGTAAGAAATCTGCTGCAAAGTTATTATAAGTGAATGGAGGTTTATGAGTTAAGTATGGTGTTATGAGTTAGGGTGTTACAAAAAGTGGTATCAGAGCGTAGTTACGCTCTGATGACAGCAATTACCGAACTTAGGAGAATACTGAGGTTGAGTTTGAGTTATGGGTTAAGGGTTGAGAGATAGAGCGTGAGGTACGTTAGTTAGGACTTCCCGGTGTTTACCGGATATCCATAGTACCTAAACCCGCCCTCCACATCCCTTGCTTGAATTACGGGGAAAGTGATCATTCTCTGTTTCAATAATATCTCATAGTGTTATCTTACTCTTATCTCACACATACTTTCATATCGACTCATATCTCATATATCCCTTAAGTCTCCTTAATCCTCTTCACCAATTCTCTTAACTTGTACCCACACTGGAGTTAACAAGATGGGTACTTAATATGTATGGTATTCGCATCTTCTGTGCGCAATAACCATAATTAATCTCAAAATGTTTATGTAAAACAAATTCTCAAATTCTTTTGTGCCATGCACACCGTAGTTTACGTACTCAATACATAAACATACGCTAAGCGGGTTTTCGCTCTACCCCCTTAAAATGGATTACGCCCATGTAATCAACATTATATCATCCTTGAACATAGGTTGAAGATGTCTAATTCTCACTAAGCATTCTAGCTTCCATGTCATCTATCTCACTTATAATTCGATCAGAGGGTCATAACTATGTTAATGGCTTAGTCTCTGTATCGAGGATTCTTAGCGGTACTTATACCATTTTCTTAACTTAGTTTGGTCTAACCTCAAAGGTACTATTCTGCTAGCTTCCGCGCGACTCTGATAACCTTAGGCCTAATTGCCTTTCTTATCCTTCATACTATTGTATATCCTTGTGCCTCCTTATGGTTTAGAAATATTGGTCTCTCAATGGACGCGTGTTTTCTTTAATTATACACGGCCTTAATGAGTTGTAACTTGTCTATCCATTCTCCCTGAAGACCTAATGTTCATACTCCTAGTGTTTTCTCAAGTGTCTAAATCGTTCTTTCCGACTGACCTTTGGTCTGAGGATGATTCTTAAATTGAAACTACTGTTTAGTGCTTATTGTGCTTTACAGTTTAATCTCTAACATCTTAAGACATGTCCAATGTCTATACTTAACAATCTGTGCTCTTCGCACTTCATAGTCCTTAATTATTTGCTCCCTAATTCCTTTGTGTCGTTGGTTAAACTGAGTTCCTTCTCTTCAACAGTTTTTGGTAGTAGTTGCTCTTGTTTGAACTTGTGTCGTTGACCGTGGTACGGAGTCGACTACATCCCGTGTTCTCTACACCACTCATCTACATGCATGGGGTACCTTACTGGTACATTACTACTTACCCGACTAACTCAAAAATGAGTCTGTTAGGCCTGCAAGCCCCTGTGGGGTGCAGTCGTCCCACATCTCATTTTAGTAAACTCGTAGTGTTCATCACACGTTTAGCTATTGCTAACTATGAAGTATTCTGTTGTCGATCTCCTCTTTCATCGTTCCATAATAACACTTATTGTTCTTCTTGAACTAAATCAAGGGAAATCCATTTACTATATTCTTGGATATGGTATGCTCTAGCTCCTTTCTATATCCCGTACTAATTCGGTCTCTTAGTAACTGAGGTCTCTTTCCACAGAGCCTCTTATCTTTTTTCTTATGTTGATCTACTAGGAATGCACTTCCAGTTCCTTAAGGAATGAGTAGCGTGCTTCCTGTGAAATCTTAGTTCACCTGGTCTAGACTATTGGCGTCAATGCACAGTTCATCTACCATCTTATTTCCTTACTTATGTCGGTCTTAGCTCATAAGTCTAATTGCCTTCGTGTCAATATTTGACAAATTATGTATGATGGTCGCTTTACTGCGCACCATGACTTAATCCCCTTATATAAATATTGTACTCACGACCACTACTACCAAGGTAGTTGGCCTTTACTCTGTTGCCCATTGATGGTGCAACTACTTAATCATTTATTCTAAATTCTTATCTTATGCTCAATTCCTTCCCGGTGTAAACACACTAGGGGTTCTCTAATTTCGGTGTTTGGCGGTTGTCATACCATGTTGTAATTTTTGTTATCTCTTAATATGAAGGTGTTTTGCTTCAATTTCGGTTTCGTATGTAGGTCAGTCTCTCACATTCTTTCATCCTTTATGATGTTATTTACCATGTAATTTAACCGGTTAGTGAAGAAGTCATCCGTTGAATCACAAGCTCTTTTGAGCGTTGGTCACTTGACGTGCCATACCGTGCACTCACAATGTTTATCTCTGACGATTACTGATTCTTAAATCCTGGGTGTTGGATATGAGGTTTGTCTCTGCAGCCTTCCTTATTATTTATGTGTAATTGTAATGTTCTAAGGTAATCTCAAAGTTTACGGTTTCCATTCTCTAATAAAAGCATATTCTATCTCTAACAAGTGAAAGCCCTTATTGAGGGGTTTTATCCCCACTTATGTCTTTTAGCAATTAAGGTTAGGTTCGTATTAGGCATATGCCTTACAGTGTCTAAGTTGGATATTTATCCTAGTTATCATGCGCTTCCATCTCAACGCTTCATTCAACTCTCGTTGACTACACCACCCGTTGATGATCATTCATACTCGGGTGTTAATGAGTTAGGTAGTAATGCTAACTGTCGTTCACCAGTTTGTTCGGCTCGACTATGCCCGCTCTATGGGGTTAGTCCTCTGAGCTTTCCTCTTTCGGGGTTGTATGTCTTTAATCCTTGGTAGATTACTGCTCAAGTTTATTCCCTTTGTCCCTGTTTCTGGGGTTTACTAACATATTCAACGAAGATGGTTGTTATTGGTATTCTTAATGGTCATCTCGGGAGTTCTATCCCGTTCCTGCTGGAAGTCGTTCTATCGACTGCCTTCATTGTATCTCTTAATACATTCCTTGTATGTTGTTGTAGTAGGTTGTACTGTTGCTAAAATTTTATATCATTTAGTATTCCGTCCAAGTTCAGCTCCCTGCTGACTGGTGTGTCGACTCATCTTATCATGGTCAGGCCGTCAGGCCTTCCCAAGGTCTTATCCTCTGGTTCTTATGGATTTACAATCCGGTATTAATATGTATTACGATTGTAACGTTCCACTGTCTCGTCATGATGGCTTTCCGTATAACTTAACCGTGGTAGCACTTGCTACGGCAAGTGCGCCATGCAAGATAGGCTACCGGTACTGCGTGCGTCAGTAATGGTATTTCCTCCTAATCTTTTTATATCTTTGGTAGTCCTCGGGACTCCCTCGATGTTCTTTCATTTTGGATAACTGACCATTTAGCAGTTTCCTTGTTGTTTTGACAGAACTGTCACTTACCAGGGCGTTCCTCTTTCTGAGGGAACCCCTCATTACTTACTTATGCCTTAATCCTCGCTCCCATTTCCACCTATTATGTCGGGGTTACTAAGTACTAATTCTCCTCTAGGCACTACGTTGTAGTCCTAACTCGGTATACAATTTGTATGAGTTTTTACCGTCGTCTGCGCTATGTCGGCCAGGTTTTGTAACCTTTCTCTGTATGGGGTTTGGAGTTCCCATTTCTAACTAGACCTTTTGGTAGTCTTAATTCTCATGTTATGTATTATCCCACTGCTATGCTCATTCGGACCACTGTCTGGTACTCATGTCGCTTATCTTTTCCTCTCCATTGCACTCGTAGTGCCTTTCTTATTATTGGTATGGCGGGGTATCTCGACTGCGTAGCATGTCGACCTGTTGCCGGTAATTTCCGTTTTCTTACTGGTAGAATTCCTTTGGTAGCACCTATTTCCACATTGCGCTCCAATTAAAACGTTTCAAGTTCTCATAAACTGTTGTACGTCAAGATGTTTCTCGTATTGGTTATTGTTAACTAACTACCAGATCCGGTTTCCCCGAGTAAGAGAAGGCTTTCTTATCTCTGGTGTTTGTTCCCCGTAATTCAAGCAAAGGATGTGAAGGGCGGGTTTAGGTACTATGGATATCCGGTAAACATCGGGAAGTCCTAACTAACGCACCTCACGCTCTGTCTCTCAACCCTTAACCCATAACTCAAACTCAACCTCTGTATTCTCCTAAGTTTGGTAATTGCTGTCATCAGAGCGTAACTACGCTCTGATACCACTTTTTGTAACACCCCAACTCATAACGCCATACTTAACTCATAAACCTCCATTCACTTATATTAACTTTACAGCGGATTTCTTACAACAATTGGTGTTACCGCCGTTAGTCACCCACGTGACCAACTAAGCATACTAAAATCTCCAAGATCTAGCTACGGTCTGATGGACCTGAATATACCGAACATTAGTACATACAAGCCTTAACCAAATACATAATACTCTTACAAACTCCTTACATCCTATACAACTTACTAACTCAAATTGCCATACGAGTGTACATGCACAACTCGTAGGTCACACTTAAACCCATAGTACGTCTACCCCAGCTTACTCTCAGGACGGTCGCCTTCTGACATTCACCTGCAAAATATAAACAGTAGCCCCCGAGGGGGTCAGCACCTTTGCTGGTACGATCCTCTCATGGCCCCCAAGCTAACGTGGCTACGACGACTAATTGTCGATAGCATGGAGGTTGATTAGATGCACAACATAATAGAAAGTGCAATAAACAACAAGCCACATATGAACAATCAAAGTTCAAACACAATGAACGACTTAAAAGCGTTCCCTTAATTAGCGAGTTAATCATTTAACTCCTTAAGTTATGTTTCCTCTTAATCTTAGTCCAACCTTATCTTACCTCAATCTTAATCCTTATCTTAGTCTTAGAATACAAACCAATCTTTAAATAGAAATGGTTGTATCTTATCTCAAACCTTATCTCAGTTCTTATCTCAATTAAGTCTACCGTTCTTTAATTAGAATGGTTGTTCCTTAATTCATTGTTTATCTTGTCGGGTCACGTAACCCTAACCAATGAGTTATCAGCTCCATTGGTTTACATAAACAATATTTGTTAGAATTAGTTGGGATTTAGGTAGATCCCACCACACCTCCTCAGTAGTGCCCCCACCTTGAACAGAAATCAAGGTGACCGAGTCTTTATGTCGACTCTAGGCGACGAGTCCGAAGACAAGTCATATTTGGAAGTCGGGACCTGATAAGAATACCGACCTCCCCTAAAACACATGTGCCGGAACGATTCCGGATTCCTCATTCCCCCCAAGTTCCAGTTAGTGGAAGCCTTAAAGTCAATGTTTGTTAGTTAGCCTCTTTCGGTTACTAATAAAACAATGCTAGGGAATGTTCCTTAATCTCGCTCCATTGTTTACTAAACATTAGTTAGTAAGTTCTCAAGGTAAGTTGTGTTAGTGCATCACATTCACACAACAAACATAATATTCCGGTTGCATGCTTTATCTTGTTTAGTCGGCACACATAAACAAATAGCACACAAGCCGAGGGACACCTCATTAGCAAGCAGGTCACAAGAAAACCATACCGTTCACCGTTGGTCGTTCGGTTGCTTACTCTCCTCCGGAGTCCAAATTCTCAAACCCTAAAACATTCATCGAATTGGGTGGTTAATTTCTTTTAATTAACCTAACTCATATCATCACTAATGATCTCCAACTAAATACCACTAAATCATTGTAGTTCAAGCTTTACCACTTATATTATTTACTTCCCATTTCACCTCACCCTTGTTCCCACCTTCAATGGCCATTAAATTCCACCAAACAACTCTTAACAACCTTATAATAGCATTACCCAACAAGCCCCCTTCATTTACCACCTAAAAAGCACACTTCCTTTGTAAAAATGGCTGGTCCTGGACCAATTACTGGCCTTACTCTCGGGACTTATTTATGGGTGGTCCGGGACTTGTTACTTAACCTAGGTTCGGACCACTTCTGGAAGGTACTCTTGGTAGTTTTTTTGTGCTGGTCCGGGACTTATTACAAGACCTAGGTCCCGGACCAATCTAAACTTGGATTTTTGGCATGTTTTTAGTGCTGGTCCAGGACTTTATCCATGGACCAAGTCCCGGACCACACTTTAAACTGTTAAATTTTACAGTTTTGAACTTTATTCTCCACTTGTTCTTTTGTCCAATCTTCTTCTAATCTTTCCCCATGTATTCACACATGTTCTAACAACATTTTAGCACTTAAAATCCTCCTAACTCATGGATCAACTGCCTCCAAATTCCTTGATCATTTACTCAAGTTCTTACTAAATTCTTAACACTTATAACTTAATTCCTTACAATTCCAACATGTAAATTTTGTCTAAAACTTCAACTAACCAAAGTGTTTCCTTTCAACCAATATAACTACTCCTCTAACATCATTATTCATCCATCTTTCCTTTGCTAAACCTTCCAAGGTTATCTTGCATCTACATGCACAATTTTCTCTCCTTTCCATTTGTTATCACTCCTAAACTTGAACATACCTATACATTTCTTTCCATCCTCTTAACACCTTAACATTGTTCCTCATATACCTTGACCATGCTACACCCTCCTTAAACATTTCCACCTCTTTTACTCAATTTACTCAACATCCTCATGATCATACACTCTTATACATTCCTAGTCATTTTCCTTGACAATTTACAACATTGATAAGCCGCAGACTTATTATATTTTATGTACTAGATTTAGGATTATATTTATCTAAATAAGGTTAAGTAGTTAATATTTATGTTATATTATGTATTAAAGTGTATTATTTGTTCAGTCTTACGTATTTATATGTTTTTCATGCAAGGAAACACTTTTGACCAAAATGCCGGACATAAGGCCGGTTAACTCCTGCACGGCACAAGCGTGGAGCAGAAAAGGTGCTATGCCGGGTATGTTGCCGGGTACATCCCAGCCGGCACAAGTAAAAAGTTGCCTCAGTTCACCAGAAGGTAGCAGTACATGAAGAGGTGCCTTTTGATGAAGAGGTGTCTTTTGATGAAGAGGTGTCTTTTGATGAAGAGGTGTCTTTTGATGAAGAGGTGTCTCTTGGCAAAAAGGTGTCTTATGGTGAAAAGGTGTCTCATGGTGAAAAGGTGTCTTATGGTGAAGAGGTGTCTTTTAGTTGGAAAGATGTCTTTTGGATGAGAAGACACTATAGAAAGACATCATTTGGTGATGTGTCTTTCCATACCAATACAACTAGGGTAAAAGGTATCTTTTGCTAAAGACATGTCTTGAAGGTGTATCTTTATGGAAGACATCATTGAAGATATGTCTTTCCATAGAATCACTTCCAACACCTATAAATACCCTTCACATGTGGTCATTTGAGAACACACTTCAACATACCAAATCCACTCCATTCACTTCTATATTTTCGCCTCACTCCATTGTTGGTGTCCAAAGAAGTCTACGGATCCATCCACGCAAGAGAAGAAGAAGACCTTGTCGGGTTAAGGCAATTAACATCCCCTTCTCCCTCTTTGTATTCTCTTCTTGTAGTTGTGTGGATGGTGATGTAGAATCCTTTGTCTTCTCTGGTTAGAAATGGTTCTCTTTGTAAACACACTATGATTATTCAATAAAAGACATAAGTTTCAACTTGGAGTTTTGTGTTTCTTGCAATTGGAATGAAGTTGCTTCTCCTTCCATTTACTTCAAATTCTGACTTTATTAAGGCAGAAAGGTTGAGAAACTCTAGGTGGTCTTTCCATTTGTCATCTACAATTTAGAGGATGAAAACCTAAGCTTTAGTATTAGCCATGTTATTCTCCCCTTGTCGGTTCGTTGATTACCAAATATTTGCTAGTCTTCGATAATGATTAGGGAGTTCTTGGTTCGGGTCCAAAGTGGAGAAGTAATTTGCCATTTTGATAATGCCGGGTGGCATGCCGGGTACAAGACGTCCGCCACGTTCAAGGTTTTTGAATCTACCGTGCGCATTCTGTCCGGCATGATATCCGGCACTATCAAGAGTTGGTTGATTCGAAGTTTATTCTTTTCCTGGGTGATCATATGTGTCTTTATGACGTTTACCATTACGAATCTGGGGTAGATCATTATAAATACTATTTTAGATTAGGTTTTAGATAGTTTCTTAATTTATACTTACATTTAATTTTCCCCCTTTTTATTATTGAATAGGCTTTTGCCCGGATTAGGACTAGTTTTCTATAAGTCCCTTGGGTTCGATACTCTCGGTCGTAATATACTTACACTATACTCCGACTGGGTTTTATTTTGCTACCCGTAGTAGAGTTGTAGGTTTAGTTTATCATTTTATTCTTTTTATATATATAGTTTTACCCTAACAATTTCTCATTTAGCAAATTCTTGATAAGCCGCAGACTTATCATATTTTATGTACTAGATTTAGGATTATATTTATCTAAATAAGGTTAAGTAGTTAATGTTTATGTTATATTATGTATTAAAGTGTATTATTTGTTCAGTCTTATGCTTTTATATGTTTTTCATGCAAGGAAACACTTTTGACCAAAATGCCAGACATAAGGCCGGTTAACTCCTGCACGGCACAAGCGTGGAGCAGAAAAGGTGCTATGCCGGGTATGTTGCCGGGTACATCCCAGCCGGCACAAGTAAAAAGTAGCCTCAGTTCACCAGAAGGTAGTACATGAAGAGGTGTCTTTTGATGAAGAGGTGTCTTTTGATGAAGAGGTGTCTTTTGATGAAGAGGTGTCTCTTGGCAAAAAGGTGTCTTATGGTGAAAAGGTGTCTCATGGTGAAAAGGTGTCTTATGGTGAAGAGGTGTCTTTTAGTTGGAAAGATGTCTTTTGGATGAGAAGACACTATGGAAAGACATCATTTGGTGATGTGTATTTCCATACCAATACAACTAGGGTAAAAGGTATCTTTTGCTAAAGACATGTCTTGAAGGTGTATCTTTATGGAAGACATCATTTAAGATATGTCTTTCCATAGAATCACTTCCAACACCTATAAATACCCTTCACACGTGGTCATTTGAGAACACACTTCAACATACCAAATCCACTCCATTCACTTCTATATTTTTGCCTCACTCCATTGTTGGTGTCCAAAGAAGGCTACGGATCCATCCACGCAAGAGAAGAAGAAGACATTGTCGGGTTAAGGCTATTAACATCTCCTTCTCCCTCATTGTATTCTCTTCTTGTAGTTGTGTGGATGGTGATGTAGAATTCTTTGTCTTCTCTGGTTGGAAATGGTTCTCTTTGTAAACACACTATGATTATTCAATAAAAGACATAAGTTTCAACTTGGAGTTTTGTGTTTCTTGCAATTGGAATGAAGTTGCTTCTCCTTCCATTTACTTCAAATTCTGACTTTATTAAGGCATAAATGTTGAGAAACTCTAGGTGGTCTTTCCATTTGTCTTCTACAATTTAGAGGATGAAAACCTAAGATTTAGTATTAGCCATGTTATTCTCCCTTTGGCGGTTCGTTGATTACCAAATATTTGCTAGTCTTCGATAATGATTAGGGAGTTCTTGGTTCGGGTCCGAAGTGGAGAAGTAATTTGCCATTTTGATAATGCCGGGTGGCATGCCGGGTACAAGATCTCCGCCACGTTCAAGGTTTTTGAATCTGTTGTGCGCATTCTGTTCGGCATGATATCCGGCACTATCAAGAGTTCGTTGATTCGAAGTTTATTCTTTTCCTGGGTGATCATATGTGTCTTTATGACGTTTACCATTACGAATCTGGGGTAGATCATTATAAATACTATTTTAGATTAGGTTTTAGATAGTTTCTTAATTTATACTTACATTTAATTTTCCCCCTTTTTATTATTGAATAGGCTTTTGCCCGGATTAGGACTAGTTTTCTATAAGTCCCTTGGGTTCGATACTCTCGGTCGTAATATACTTACACTATACTCCGACTGGGTTTTATTTTGCTACCCGTAGTAGAGTTGTAGGTTTAGTTTATCATTTTATTCTTTTTATATATATAGTTTTACCCTAACAATTTCTCATTTCGAAAATTCTTGATAAGCCGCAGACTTATTATATTTTATGTACTAGATTTAGGATTATATTTATCTAAATAAGGTTAAGTAGTTAATGTTTATGTTATATTATGTATTAAAGTGTATTATTTGTTCAGTCTTATGCTTTTATATGTTTTTCATGCAAGGAAACACTTTTGACCAAAATGCCAGACATAAGGCCGGTTAACTCCTGCACGGCACAAGCGTGGAGCAGAAAAGGTGCTATGCCGGGTATGTTGCCGGGTACATCCCAGCCGGCACAAGTAAAAAGTTGCCTCAGTTCACCAGAAGGTAGCAGTACATGAAGAGGTGTCTTTTGATGAAGAGGTGTCTTTTGATGAAGATGTGTCTTTTGATGAAGAGGTGTCTCTTGGCAAAAAGGTGTCTGATGGTGAAAAGGTGTCTTATGGTGAAGAGGTGTCTTTTAGTTGGAAAGATGTCTTTTGGATGAGAAGACACTATGGAAAGACATCATTTGGTGATGTGTCTTTCCATACCAATACAACTAGGGTAAAAGGTATCTTTTGCTAAAGACATGTCTTGAAGGTGTATCTTTATGGAAGACATCATTTAAGATATGTCTTTCCATAGAATCACTTCCAACACCTATAAATACCCTTCACATGTGGTCATTTGAGAACACACTTCAACATACCAAATCCACTCCATTCACTTCTATATTTTCGCCTCACTCCATTGTTGGTGTCCAAAGAAGTCTACGGATCCATCCACGCAAGAGAAGAAGAAGACCTTGTCGGGTTAAGGCTATTAACATCTCCTTCTCCCTCTTTGTATTCTCTTCTTGTAGTTGTGTGGATGGTGATGTAGAATTCTTTGTCTTCTCTGGTTAGAAATGGTTCTCTTTGTAAACACACTATGATTATTCAATAAAAGACATAAGTTTTAACTTGGAGTTCTGTGTTTCTTGCAATTGGAATGAAGTTGCTTCTCCTTCCATTTACTTTTTACTTTATTAAGGCAAAAAGGTTGGGAAACTCTAGGTGGTCTTTCCATTTGTCTTCTACAATTTAGAGGATGAAAACCTAAGATTTAGTATTAGCCATGTTATTCTCCCCTTGTCGGTTCGTTGATTACCAAATATTTGCTAGTCTTCGATAATGATTAGGGAGTTCTTTGTTCGGGTTCGAACTGGAGAAGTAGTTTGCCATTTTGATAATGCCGGGTGGGATGCCGGGTACAAGACGTCCGGCACGTTCAACGTTTTTTTGAATCTGCTGTGCGCCTTCTGTCCGGCATGATATCCGGCACTATCAAGAGTTGGTTGATTCGAAGTTTATTCTTTTCCTGGGTGATCATATGTGTCTTTACAACGTTTACCATTACGAATCTGGGGTAGATCATTATAAATACTATTTTTGATTAGGTTTTAGATAGTTTCTTAATTTATACTTACATTTACTTTTCCCCCCTTTTATTATAGAATAGGCTTTTACCCGGATTAGGACTAGTTTTCTATAAGTCCCTTGGGTTCGATACTCTCGGTCGTAATATACTTACACTATACTCCGACCGGGTTTTATTTTGCTACCCGTAGTAAAGTTATAGGTTTAGTTTATCATTCTATTCTTTTTATATATATAGTTTTACCCTAACAATTTCTCGTTTAGCAAATTGGCGCCGTTGCCGGGGACTTGGAATTAGTCCAAGTCCTAAATTCGGTAAAACGCCCTATTCTTATTCTTTATTATATATTCTTCATTCTTTGTTTCTTTTGATTTGATTCGTTTTTTTTATTTTGAATATGTCATGTGCACGGCCGGATAAGTCATACCCGGCACATTCAACATTTCTTGTTTTCTAACTTTTTTATTTGTTGTTGGTTTTATAGATTGATCATGTCGTGCGTAATGCCGGGTCTCCTATATCCGGCATCTTGGAGGAAGTCCTACGCCGGATAGGATTTACCCGGCGCACAACCCGGCACTTTCAACCTTAAACTGTTATTTTGTATTCTCTCTTCAAATTTAGAGTTGTTTGTAAATATTCCTTCCTATTTTCATTCTTCTCTTATTTTTACCTTCTTTTTCCCGTTTAATTTATTTCTTTTTTTTTTCGAGTTTGAAATCGCCGGGCGTAACGCTGGGTAAAATCAACCCGACAATCTTGGAGGAAGTCCAATGTCGGGCTCTGCACACCCGGCACCACGTCCGGCATACGCAATTTCGTTTCTTCTTTTAACTTTTGCAAAGTTAATTATGTAGATATCTTTTTATTTGTTATTACAAACATATCGTTCTATCCATCTCTTCTCTCTTTTTGATTTATTTTATTTTCTTTTCAAGTTTAAACAAGCCGGGCAGGAAGCCGGGTAAAACCAATCCGGCATTAATGGAAGAAGTCCATTGCCGGATACGAGGCGCCCGACATTATGTCCGACATATTAAAAAAAAATTCATTTATTTTATTTTTTTATTTTTCTCTCTTGAATTGGTAACATTCCTGTCTTATTATTATTTTTCGTACTATAATTTGTTTAATTTAAAATTTTGTATACTCCTCCAAAGTAAATTAGATGAATGCACTTCAAGCACACTCCCTACACAAATACTCAAATACAGTAGGCGATTGGCAAGAGCTCTCTTCCTCAGCAGGTGAATGTGGTTAGCGCACAACCACACACCTAGTTCACCGAATTCCAAGATTTTTCAACACCTGAGGAAATGGAAATTGCAAGAGATCTGACCGTTCGCATGGAGCATAAGTCGCTGCAGCAACTTTTTGCTCAACTATGACCACCTGGTCAACTCCAGTCTCCAACGCCAACATGATCAACGGGAGTATGCGAGATCGGTCATAATCTCTTCCCAAATATTTGATCATTCGCGAAGTAGCCAAAAGGCTAAGTGTAGGCAGCCCCCACTCGTCTGGTCTTCTTTCACCACAGGGGAGTCATTTTCTTCTTAATTCCTTTTAATTTTCTTTATTAAAGTCTTTCTTTATTTATTTTCTTTTTCTTTCGAACACTGGGGACAGTGTTCCTGCCAAGTGTAGGGCAGGGACCCCCCTTAAACAAAAAAATAAAAATAAATTTTTATTTATAATAATATGCTTAAGTTTTGTGTTTAATCAATGTTTTACAAAACTTTTTGCATGTTCTTGATTAAGATGAGATTAGGAATGAATAAATGCTTGTTCTCTCAAGAGGTAAGCTTTCTAATGACTTGTAGATTCCTGTTTTTAACTTTTTGATTCTTTTTATTTAAACATGAGTATATGATATTTCTCCTACTTCTTTCCTTTATGTACTTCTGGGTACTATTTCCTTCTCTTTTCAAATTGTGAAAAATATTTTGGGTGAAAAATCTTAAATAGGGATTTTGTGAAAAAAAAGAAAGAAGAAGAGAAAGAAAAAAAGAAAAAAAAAAAAAGAAAATCTCCAAAGGAAAAGCATCATATTCCTTGAGGTTGCAATGAACTACCTTAGAATAAAAGCAAGAAACGAGAGTTTTTCCTTTTGTTTTTCTCCTAAATTCCCCGTTCTTCAATGCAAAAAAATTCATGGTTGATTCAGAAACCCTTGCAAAATAGGGTTGAATATAAAAACCATCGATGAGTGTCTTGGCCACATTCAGAAACTCTGGAAAAATAGAGCTGAATGATGGAAATCCATTATGCAAAATAGCTCAAAAGTTTTTGATCGGTTTTGAAAAGTCTTTGCTTTTATACCCATTCGTATGTTTCTGATGGAATAAGGAGGTTTAAGTGATACTTGTGGATTAGAGTCAAATAGTTGAGAATATTTATCTAATTGTCATCCTAGAGTTTATCTGTTTTGTGCATAAGTATTTACTCTTTCCTAATCTAATTTTGCTCGAGGACTAGCAAAAGGTAAGTGTAGGGCCTTGATAAGCCGCAGACTTATCATATTTTATGTACTAGATTTAGGATAATATTTATCTAAATAAGGTTAAGTAGTTAATATCTATGTTATATTATGTATTAAAGTGTATTATTTGTTCAGTCTTATGTTTTTATATGTTTTTCATGCAAGGAAACACTTTTGACCAAAATGTCGGACATAAGGCCGGTTAACTCCTGCACGGCACAAGCGTGGAGCAGAAAAGGTGCTATGCCGGGTATGTTGCCGGGTACATCCCAGCCGGCACAAGTAAAAAGTTGCCACAGTTCACCAGAAGGTAGCAGTACATGAAGAGGTGTCTTTTGATGAAGAGGTGTCTTTTGATGAAGAGGTGTCTTTTGATGAAGAGGTGTCTCTTGGCAAAAAGGTGTCTTATGGTGAAAAGGTGTCTCAGGGTGAAAAGGTGTCTTATGGTGAAGAGGTGTCTTTTAGTTGGAAAGATGTCTTTTGGATGAGAAGACACTATGGAAAGACATCATTTGGTGATGTGCCTTTCCATACCAATACAACTAGGGTAAAAGGTATCTTTTGCTAAAGACATGTCTTGAAGGTGTATCTTTTTGGAAGACATCATTTAAGACATGTCTTTCCATAGAATCACTTCCAACACCTATAAATACCCTTCACATGTGGTCATTTGAGAACACACTTCAACATACCAAATCCACTCCATTCACTTCTATATTTTCGCCTCACTCCATTGTTGGTGTCCAAAGAAGTCTACGGATTCATCCACGCAAGAGAAGAAGAAGACCATGTCGGGTTAAGGCTATTAACATCTCCTTCTCCCTCTTTGTATTCTCTTCTTGTAGTTGTGTGGATGGTGATGTCGAATTCTTTGTCTTCTCTGGTTAGAAATGGTTCTCTTTGTAAACACACTATGATTATTCAATAAAAGACATAAGTTTCAACTTGGAGTTTTGTGTTTCTTGCAATTGGAATGAAGTTGCTTCTCCTTCAATTTACTTCAAATTCTGACTTTATTAAGGCAGAAAGGTTGAGAAACTCTAAGTGGTCTTTCCATTGTCTTCTACAATTTAGTGGATGAAAACCTAAGATTTAGTATTAGCCATGTTATTCTCCCCTTGTCGGTTCATTGATTACCAAATATTTGCTAGTCTTCGATAATGATTAGGGAGTTCTTGGTTCAGGTTCGAACTGGAGAAGTAGTTTGCCATTTTGATAATGCCGGGTGGCATGCCGGGTACAAGACGTCAGGCACGTTCAAGGTTTTTTTGAATCTGCCGTGCGCCTTCTTTCCGGCATGATATCCGGCACTATCAAGAGTTGGTTGATTCGAAGTTTATTCTTTTCCTGGGTGATCATATGTGTCTTTACGACGTTTACCATTACGAATCTGGGGTAGATCATTATAAATACTATTTTAGATTAGGTTTTAGATAGTTTCTTAATTTATACTTACATTTACTTTTCCCCCCTTTTATTATAGAATAGGCTTTTGCCCAGATTAGGACTAGTTTTCTATAAGTCCCTTGGGTTCGATACTCTCGGTCGTAATATACTTACACTATACTCCGACCGGGTTTTATTTTGCTACCCGTAGTAGAGTTGTAGGTTTAGTTTATCATTTTATTCTTTTTATATATATAGTTTTACCCTAACAATTTCTCGTTTAGTAAACATCCTCTTACAATTTTCTCTTCCTTCACCCAAGTCCACTCATTACAATCCAACTACAACCTTATTAATCCACGACTAGCCTCTTCACCACTTACACAAGTTTCCCCAAAATTCTCGTTGTCATATTCTCAAGTTCATACCTAAATCATCTTAAAGTACTATACATCATTTCCTACAGATTTTTGCACAAGTTTCAACATTCCTCATACCATGACTTTGGTGTGTTTAATACACCCACCAATCCTCTAATTCCTCCTAGACAACTCTAGGTCATTCCAATCCTCAAGAACACCTTTGTTAACTCGTTTCCACTCAAATTCCTTTTAATGGTTCGTAGTAAATCCTAGGTCATATCAATTCACAACCACCACTTGAACACTTTGTTTCCTACTCAAATTTAGCCATAGCTCCTCTAGTATACTATCATGCCCAAATGAATTATTTTTCTCATTCATTTATCTCACACACAACAAATCCTTTCTCATCTTATTTTCTCACCCAAATATACTCATTCACAATAACTCAATATAGTGCAATAATCTTAAATTGCATAGCACTAAGGCTCTTAAATGACATGGCTCTTAGGCCCTTAAATGACTTAAACTTAAACACTGAATTTCCCACATATAAAAGATTTCAACCTGCAAATACACACAACAATGCTCCCATAGCAATATAAGTGTTCTCATAATTCACCTTATACTTATCTTACTAACTCATTTCCATTGGCTCCTTAGTCACAAGTTCACAAGCTTGTTTAAATTCTTTTACCTAGGTTATATAACCCATTACATAATGTAAGCTTTAAGCTACATTAGTACTTATCTAAAAATCATCCCTTAAAACCTTAAACCACCGTTAGGTAAGCAATTTACCTTATTTCCCTCAAGCTTCTCTTACTTCCCTCCTTTGGTTTTCTTGATTGAATTTCGGCAAGGACTTCAATCCTCTTGCCAATGTTCTAATCCACATTCAAATAATCTAATGAGCACTAAGCAATATGCCTAAACTCATAGAATTCATCCTTAGGTCATAATGTTTGTTTTAAAGCTTAAAAGTGGATGATTACCTTTGAATTTTGGAATGGCTTTGATAATGAAGCAAGGCAAGACCTCCCCAAGTCTTTTGAACAATGAATCAAGGCTAGAACAAGAAGTAAACAAGCCACCTTAAGGGGTAAATTTTCGGCAATGGAGAAGAAGTGATGGAAACATGATTTTTCTTACATTTTCCTTACCTTGAATGAATGGAGAATTTAATGAACCCTTCAAGCTAATTTACCCTCCTCTATTGGCAATTTCCCATGGCTTCAAAATGAATCTTTTCCAATTTTGAAAAGATAGGAAGCAAGGCCTTGGTCTAACTAAGAGTTTTCTAAGATAATTTTTGGATTTGGAGCTAAAATGAAGATTTTGTGAGCAAATGAAGGTGGAGCAAGAATGGGGGCTGCACTCACGGTTTTCCACTGGGAGAATGAAGAAGAATTCAGTGGGTAAGAAAGGAAATGAAGAAGAGAGGAGAGAGAGTAGGCTAGTTTAAGATATTTGTCATTTTAAATCAAATAGTGAATTTACTCACTTTCCCACCTCTTTACTTAATTGCTGGCTCCCTATGGTGACTCACCACACTTAAAACCAACCCCCCCTTAGTATATAGGATATTTATGGTCTAGGTTGACCAACTTATTGACTTATGTTGACAAAAGCTTAAGCTAGGTACTATTTGGCACTATTCACAAATTAGTGCACAAATTTGTGAAATTTTGATTTCCCATTGATTTAGGTTTCCTAATGTAATGCTAATTAGTACACATGTTGATTAAGGTGTAATAATGGGCATTTAGCCACTCAAAACTCATTTCTAAGACAATTTCCCAAAAAGGTGCTTTAAGGAGTCTTAAAGCACATTTTGTGTTTAAGCTTGTTTTTGAGCTTGGTTTTCTTTGGTAATTGATTAAACATGTCCATTATCATGTTACTAAGGTCTTATAATGATATTTGGGTGCTAATCAAAGTCACTCCAAGCTTAGAGCACATTTTTGTTTAAATTGCCCTTATGGCAGTTTCTTGTGTTTTCCTTGGTTTAAATTGTCTTCCAATGTTCCCAAGGCATGTTTTAGCCTTATTACATCATAACTTGATGTTTACTTAGCATACTTAGGTTTGGGGTATTTCACTAAGTGTGGACATCTTAACAACAAGGGAGAAGGTTTCAGTATAATCTAATCCATACTTTTGGCTGAGACTCTTGGCAACAAGTCTAGCCTTGTGCCTTTCAATAGTTCCATCGGCTCTTAACTTTGTTTTATACACCCATTTACCACCCACTGGTTTCTTGTTTTGTGGGAGTTTAACTAATTCCCAAGTATTGTTTTGAATGAGGGCATTAAGTTCTGTTTGCATTGCTTGATTCCAGTGGGTGCTTCTTGAAGCTTCTTCATAGGTGGTAAGGTCATGCAACTGGGAGACAATGGAGGCAGTTGGTGTGTTTTGAACTATGAAAGTATGAGAAGGTTGAGCATCAGATAAGGAGGAGATATTGATTCTGTTGTTTGGAGTAGTGGTGTGAGACTATATACGTGAAGATAGTATTGTTGTAAAAGAATAAGATTCTATTTTTGTTGTGTTTGTGTGATAATCCTGGAGGTATGAAGGTGCATATCTTGTTCTGGAGGATTTTCTTGTATTTGTAGAAGGAGGAATTTCTTGTTGAGAGAAAGAAGAAGAAGGGACTATTGTTGGAGAAGATGATGAAATTTTTGGTTGTGAAGTGGGAAGAGGAAGAAGGGGAGATGCTTCTATGGTGTTCTCGGGAAGAAAGTTTTTGGTTTGGGTCAGGGAATAATGTCATCATTACTGTCATCTATCATGGGAAAAGAGGATTGAGGAAGATCATAAAAAGATGGAGTGTGTGAAGTAGATGTGTATTGCGAAATGTTATGAAAGGTATAGATTTGTTCATGGAAGATGACATCTCTTCAAATGATGATGTGTGTATCCTTTAACCTAAGGAGTTTGTAAGCTTTTAGAGTTTCAGCTAAACTTAAATACACACAAGCTTCTGATCTAGGTTCAAATTTCCTTTTATTTTTGTGTAAATTAGTGGCATAAGCAAGGCACCCCAAGGTTTTTAGTCTTGTATATTCAGGTTTTGCCCTTTTAAAGCATGTGGGTAATCTCTTTGTGATTTGAGTTGTAGTTAAAATGCATTCTCCCAAATAAGTTATTGAAATTTTTGATCTGAAATACAAGGCACTTGCAGTTTCAACCAAGTATTTGTGCTTTCTCTTCACAGCACCGTATTGTTGTGGAGTATAAGCACATGATGTTTGGTGAATTATGCCAAGAGATTTGTAAAACAGTTTTCCACCATTTATTGTGCCTAGTTCATAGGCATTATCAGATCTGATTATTTTTATTTTTCTATTGAATTGTCTTTCTATCATAAGTATAAAAGCTTTTATAAATGCAAAGGCTTCTCCTTTCTATTCTAAAAGTTTAACCCATATTGCACAGGAGTAGTCATCAACTATTGTTAAAAAATATTTGTTTCCATTGTATGTTTCAATTCTGAATGGCCCACAAATGTCTAAATGTATAAGTTCAAAGATGTCTTTTGTTGAGGTTTGAGAATGAGGGAATGGAAGTTGATGGTCTTTGGCTAAATGACAAGTATCACAAAAATAATCAGAAACTGCACTTTTTTTTTATTACTTCACTTTGTACAAAGTTTGTAAGGGAGCATGCCCTAAATGTTGGTGCCATATGGTGAAAACTTTAAGCATATAATTTGCACCAGAAACAAAATTAGCAGAATGACTAACTAAAACAGGTATCATCTGCATAAGCTCTAAGATGTTGTCTACATTTCATAAACTTGTCTAAGTACATCTCATCGAAGAAAAATAATCCTCTTCTTTCATTTCCAATCAACATATGTATGGAGATTTCAAGGTCCTGTAAATAACAGGAGTGTTCAGATGTAGTAAGATAGGCATTTAATTGCTGAATTGATTTACGTGCAGATAACAAGTTATACTGAAAATTACAGACATGATAAACATTCAATAACATAAAGTTTGGGGTAAGATAAACATTCATATGCCTTGAATTATTCCTGGATGCCCATCGGGCATAGTCACTTTATAATTGCATTTTTTGGATGAGTTTTTGTCAAATAAGTGTATGTTGCCACAGACATGGTTTGCGGCCCCTGAATCAATAATTCATTTACTACTCAAATCATTAGTTTCTTTTGGGTTTGCATTACTTTGTAAGTTCCAGATAGTAAGAGTTGAAGAAGACATACCTACAAACTGGTCATAGTAACCAGTTGTTGTAGAAGGGTGAAAATCGGAATCACGTAGAAGATATGTTAACTGACTTGTAAGTTGTGACTGAGACATGTCGAGAACTTCGGTGCTTGGATTCTTCCAAAAATCTTTGATTCCTTGTAATTGAGCTTGATTAAATCCCAGGACAGGTGAGGAGTTGTCAGCTTCTGGAGTGAATGACTGTTTGTCTGAGAAAACACCTCCAAGGTAGTGTTTATCTTTGCCATGTTTCTAGTTGGAAGAAAAAGTGCCCTTAGCCCAGTAACAATCGTCATATGAATGACCTAGCTTCTTACATTTTGTACACTTAAGCTTTTTTCCGTCGCATTTATTTTTTAAGGAGTTAAGTTTTGTGTCTAGGGTTTTTCAAAAGGAATTAGAAGGACGAGTGGTACTGGTTTGAAAAGAAAGATTATCAGAGTCGGTAATGTGGAGATTTTGGTAGTGGTTGTGTTTTTCTCCTTAAAGAGCCATGGAATAAACTTTTTCAACATCCGGATCGGGGACATCATTAACATAGGTCTATGCATAGTTTTATTGCAGGGTTTAGACCCATGAGAAAATCAATTACCCGGGCATATTGAAGAATCTGGTGGAAAACGGTCGAGGCACCACATTAATAGATGGGATATCTTGTTATTAGGCTTTCTTCATTCCAGATCCGAACCCACTTGGTGTGCATTAAGGTTGTCGCCTTCTTGTGTGAGTTGTTTGGATTCTTGGCACAGAGCGTATAACCGTGTTCCACTAGGCTCTTCGAATCGGCAACACAAGTTGTTCCAAATTGTAACCGCTATTGGGAAATAGATGACGGATTGGCGGATCAAAGCTTTTAAGCTGGTGAAGATCCTGCCCATTACCATCCTATTCGCTTACTCCCAAGATTTTTGACGCACACCTTCTTAATCTTCTTTCTTGATTGTGCCATCCATGAACCCTAACTTCAATTTTGAGATGAGCCTAACTATGAAGTTTCTTTTCCAGTCAAGGAAGCCTTGCCCGTTGAACTTGTAGGCCAACTGCATGTTGGAGTGGTTGGAAGCGTGAATGTAGAGCTCATCCGTCGCCACCGCACTCTCCAATTCTTTGTTTGTGTTAGACGTTTCAGATTGTTTCTTTTTGTCAGAGGTTTGAGTTTTTGTTTTTGAAGGTGTAGCCATTTTGCAAGTGGAAGACAAATGGAGGAACGATACTGGATCGAGAAATAAGATTGTAAAATGTCGGTGGTTATTGAATTCCTAAACATTTGATACCATTGTGAAAAGACTATTATGTGTAATATTGTATTAAGGAAGAATTATTTCTGTATGTTATTCTTGTACAGAGAGCAGTAACCTTTATATACAGTTACATAAAACTAAAGTAAAACTACATCATTTTATATGTAAGAAAGCTATATATACAAGTCATAAATTATAGTTTAACAAAAGCAAGACTACCAAGTTTATTAGCTACTTGATTTTGCTCTATCAAAATGAGAATGAACTATAAATTCTAATTTATGTCAAGTAGTGATAGAGTGTAAAATATATGTGTATTGTATTGATCGTATGTTGCTAGATACTACACTGTTCATGTATATGTATAGATAGTTATTGAATTGTTCTATATATAAGACACTATTGGCCTTATTAAAAAAAATTAAGAAGTTGAGTATAATGATATCAAGTATAACATAAGTTGATTACATATTATGGGATCTCACCCAAAATCTATAAACTTCGCTATTGAGAACAACGATCATGGTTAGCAAGACTACGCGCTGACATATTGTCTGCTCTAGGAATGAAAAACCATCTCACCTCCCTAAAGCTACTAAGGTTTAAAGACATGCGATGTAAAATTGCCTAAGCCGAATCATGTAACGCCGATGCACTACCTAAATTAAGATAATCAGATAGGGCTTTACAGTCCGTTAAAAACCTAACTTGTTGGATCCCCATTGCTAGAGCGACGTGTACCCCTGTTTCGAGAGTTGGGCCCAGATATACATCATCCTATGCTCCAAATTGCTGTCTAGCCAGAGTCTGGAGCGATGTCGCTGAAATGTAACAGTGGGGAGCGGTTTGGTCAGAACATTCCCAAGCTGGTCATTGGTGGGCACATGCGAACTGGATTAGGGTGGTGTGGAAGTGTATCTCAACAATATCCACTTTTTTGTTTAAACAATCCCCCACTTAATTTTTTTGTTTAATGCACCTCTTATTTTGAATTTTTCAGCATAATCTTTTTCTTTATCGAAAATGTATGAGTTACTTTGTGAATTAGGGTACAACAATGAAAAAAACCCAACAAGTATTGAGCTATTTGCTAAAAAAAAATATCTTTGCAAGCATGATCATGTAGATGAAGATTTCTATTTTGTTTGGAAACGAGTAGCTATAGGGTGGTGCGGAAGTGTATCTCAGCAGTTTCTTTTGCGGTCCTTATAAACGGAAGCCCTAGGTGAACCTTTTATCCCCCCCAAAGGGCCTGTGACAGGCGACCCCATTCCTCTTCCTTTTCTGCTACATCGAAACGCTTGCTTCAAGTTTACAAATTGCATCTCTTTCTGGCTATATTCAGGCGTATCCTATAGGCATGAGCTTTGATATCACCTCTCTTCTGTTCGTTGATGACTAAGTTGTCTTTGGTAGTGCCAATCAGATTAATTCTTGTTAGATTATGAACCTTCTAGAAGAATTTGGCAAAGCTTAAGGTTAAAGCATTAATGTGAGAAATCCTGGGCTCATGTTTTCAACAAGCATTAAGGCACAGTTGCGGGGAAAATCTCTAAATCTTTGAGTGTTTGAAAGGTTTCTGATCTTAGTCTCTACTTAGGCATCCCAAGAGCCATTGGGAAGCATATGAAACAAATTTTTTGTTATATCTATGACCAAGCCTACAAGAGATTCCATGGATGGGAGCGCATGGTTTCCTAAGTGGGCAGAGCCACTGACATCAAGTCCGTCCAATAGGCTATTCCATCTTATGTTATGGGGGTTAAACGTCTTCCTGTCATCTTGCTTCATGAGATTAAGAACCTAATTCATAACTACTGGTGGACTAACTCCTAAGAGAAGAAGGGATTAGTAGGCGTAAGTGGTCTATCATGTGTAATAGTTTAAACGATGGAGGTATCAAGTTTAAAGACCTAAACAGTTTTAATGAGGCACTGCTTGCTAGAATATGATGATGTATCATTCAACAACCTAATCTCTTGGTGTCACAAGTCTTGAAGGCAAAATATTTTCGTCATGAAAGAATTATGAAGGCCACCTAGGGTAGTCATCCAAGCCCAGTTTGGAGATCCTTGTGGGGGGCTTGAATTTGATTCACACTAGATCACGGCGAGTGGATAGCAGTTGAAGGTCTATAATGATTATTGATAAGTGATTATTGGATAAGAAAGCGGTAGACCATGGACTTGGGAGCTTCCTCCGAATGTTAAAGATAAGGGTATGTCTCCTGGCTAATTAATTGAGTGATGAAAAGAAGTTGGATGGATGGTCTTGGGTGTAACACCCATATGGGCGACTGTTCAACAACTTAGCTCCCAAGCCATCCAGGCTTGAAAACTAGCCACCTTAAGCCCTTTGTCCTCACTTGGGCCTAAAAGTGGAAGGTCTTGTTGTTGTAGTTAACCCATATGGCCCATATAAACCATTCCCATTAGTATACATATCACGATGTGGGATGAGGCTATTACATACTCCCTCACTCAAAGAACGTGACATGCTCATCACAAGCTCAACATCCAAGTCCCAAGGACCTCCTCGGGAGGTGTTGGGTAGCTCATCCTGACACGGCCCCGAGTCAACTATGATACCATTTGTAACACCCACACGGGTAACTTTCTAACAACCTTGCTCCCAAGCCATCAGGGCTTAAAAATTAGCCACCTGAAGCCATTTATCCTCACTTGGACCTAAAAGTGGAAGGCATTGTTATTGTAGTTAACCCATATGATCCATATGAACCATTCACATTACTATCAATATTCTGATGTGGGATGAGGGTGTAACGTAAACAGAGGGGTGTGCCACGAAAAGACTCCCACATCGGTTAGAGGGAGAACAAAGCATTTCTTATTAGGGTGTGGATACTCCTCCATGGTAGACATGTTTTGAGTGGTGTAACTGGTTGATCCTCTGAAACAAAACCATGAGCTACGGCAAAGCGGACAATATCTACCAGCGTCTTGAAACTGGGATGTTACAGATGGTATCAGAGCCGGTGGTCGGATCGATGTTCCAATGGGCCCACAAGGGCGATGGGCTCCCTTCAGGGGGAAGGGGAGTAGTGTGCCACAAAACGGCTCCCACATCGGTTGAAGGGGAGAATGATGCATTCCTTATAAGGGTGTGGACACTCCTTAATGGTAGACGTGTTTTGAGTGAGCAACTAGTTGACCCACAAAAACAAAACTATGAGCTGCGGTAAAGTGGACAATATCTACCAACGACACAAGTAGAAAAATGACCTATTTTGGCGGTTCTAAAGGGCCTATTTCGGTGGTTGTAAACCGCCAAAATGAGCATCGCTGAAATAGGCCTAAGTACTTATTTCGGCGGTTGTGCAACCGCCGGGATAGGTGGTTAACAAAATCAGCATCTAACCACATCTATCTCAGCGATTTTTAGCTTAAATCCGCCGAGATAGACACAAGGTCGGTCCCAGGGGCGATCCTTGGGGCGGTCAGTACCAGAAGGTTTTCTGTGATGGACCGACCTTAGACCATGGGTCAGTCCCTGGGTCGGTCTGTTCCAGAATACATTATGGTATTAACCGCCCTAGGGACCACCACTAGGACCGACCCAGTGTCTATCTCGGTGGTTGTAAGCTAAAAACCGCCGAGATTGGCCCTACTTTCATATCTATTTTGGCGGTTCTTAGCTTAGAACCGCCGAAATAGCACCCCCCACCCCCTCTTTTTTTTGTTTTTTTCATCCTAGCTTATATATTCACCACACATACTAAATGATTCAATGAGACTTGTAATATAGCTGCATCCACACATGGCACTCCAGCACACATTCATAAAGTTCTAAAAGCACCCAATATCAACGACACGCCACAATTTGAGAGTGTACAAACCAATGCAAACTCTTACACACTTTCATTACCAGCAAAAAACCAAATCATAATTCAAATCTACCATTACACCATCCACAAATGTACGGAATTACAATTAGATTATCCAAAAAGTACACAAATCATCTTCATCATCAATAATTCATTGAACTTGTGCAGACGAACTCTGACCATTCTTCAAGCATATCAACTATATTAGTATCTTCATCTTGACCACCTTGGTGCAATTCCTTGTAAGCCTTGAAAAAAATCGAACATTAATTTAAAACCTACAAGTCTAATAACATGTAAAGAACTTAACTGAAACTTTCAAAGAATGTTACCTTGTCTAACGAGTGATCTGGTAAAAGGGATGACACTGCTACTATGTCATGCATAAATCTCAGGACATAGTATCCACATTCCGAACCCCCAGGCTGCAATGGACACTATACATACACACATATTAAAAATTATAAACTAGTATTGACATTATCACACAAACTTAGCAATTAAGAGAACCTTGACTTGGTTCCAAGGGATGTTATTCTTCAATGGTTTTTGCATTGTCATGAATGCAGCTCTCATGGAACTATATACATCAGTAATACAGTTTTAAATATCAGTAGAAAGTTTTAAAACTGTAATATAATACCCACCATTTTGTGAACCCTAGTTGGAACCCTAGATGCTAGGAGAACACTAGAAACCCTAATTCCCGGAAAACACTCGGTAAACTCTAATTTCTCAAGGTTCTTGAAACTCCCGGAAATGACTAAATTCCTTATGAACTGATGATTGTTGCCAACCCTTGGAGGTTTGTTGGATAATTTTGAGGATGTTTAGAAGTAAAAGACAACTCAATACTTCCTTTTACAATGTAGGGCAATTTAGTTACATTTTCAGTATTTAGTGATTTCGAGTAAATTGAGCTCAAAGAAAGATGCAAGAGAGGCATTAGAAAGTTTCCTTCACATGATTACTCATACTAGCATTAATCTACATACATAACTATCCTTAATATCCATGAAAACCCCAAGCCAAACAAGGCCCTAGGGGTGGCCGAAAATATCACCCATTAACCTCCGTACTATTCGCTAATTTGTCTTTTATTCTCATTAATCGTGTAGCCACTTGTTCCCTTTCATTAAATGTCATCGGTTCCATGTGTAGGTTTAAGATTAAATCTGATCCGAGTGTCTATCATCTAATGGATTAGAAGGGATAAGCCTTATCTTTGTAATGATTACCTTAATTAATGAAAAAACAAATTAAAATCATTTTAAAAGTTCATTCAAGCCATTATAAGGGAGGGATAGAACCTAGCTTCCTTGATATTATTTGCTCATATCCACGCCACCATAAGCCTAAGGAAATTGATAGAAGCTACAAACACCACTAGAGAAGAGGAATTCAAGCCAAAATTCAAGGAAAACAAGGTTTTAAAGAGGGGAAAATTGCTAGAGTTCTTGGGCGAGTTTCTTGGTGAAGGAATTAGATTAAATCAGCTGAGAAACAAGTATGAACATTCTCAAAATGGAAATAAGATCCCAGGTAACATCTATTCACACCTATTCTTTCCTTAAATCATGTTTTTTGGCTTATACTTTTTGACATTGGTTCACAACAAAAACTAGTTGGTTTTGAACTGAAATTTTTAAAGTTTTCTTAGCTTTATAATACTAGCTTATTCTGAGAAAATTAGGGGAAAAACCATTGGGAAGTAGGATAAATTCTAGAAGATATAAAGAAGATAAAATGTAATTTAAGACTTCTAAGGTGAGTTCGATGGGATTTAGATGAAATTGGTGATTTATTATAGCTATTTGAACTTATATTAAGTGATTATAGGTTGTAGTAGTTTGTAGTTAGGTGTGAAAACGTTAGGGAAAGATGGTAGGGTTAAAAGGATGCTTAAAGCTTTGAAACTTGGTTAAGAGGGTTTAAAAATTCATTTGGCTTTGAAATTTTTACAGGGATCTTAGTTCTATTTTTGTGGCATATTTACCAAAAACCAAGGGAAAATATATTTGGGAAGGCAGTCAAACTCTAGTCAACTCATAAGACCTAAAAATGAACTTTGAGCCTCCCTAAGTGATAGAAAGTGTTGGTTGATGATTCTACTTGTTCCCATGATATTAATAGTCTAGAATAGACTTATGTGAGAAGTTTTAGGTGGTGGTTATGCCTAAAACTACTTGGTGGCTTGATAGGGCTAAAACTATGCTATAAGACCTTTATGCTTGTACTTGGAATTAATGTGTGATTGTAAACGGTTATTTGGTGTTAATAATTTTACTTGGTTACATTTTGATGATATTTAGGTGTTTTGACCTTTGGTATGAAGTGGGTTGAGTTTAACTAAATATGGTGTTAAATTGTGCTTTACAAATACTTTTGATGTTATGAATGATCTAAGGCTGGGTTGGTTTATTGATATTGCTTATGGTGGTGGACTGGTTTTGAGAATTTTTTATATAAGGCTAAGGTTAGCCTGGGCTATGGTTAGCTTCATCATTTAAACTAAATCTTTAATGACTTATCAGTCGGGTTCTTTACACTTCTGTCCCAAGAATAGAAGTGACCTATAGTCTACTCTAAGTGTTATAATTAACCTTAAGGGGTGTACACACTTAAGGATTATAAGTTTAGGTGGTGGTGGTGGTGGAACTTTCTTATTGGGATTTATCCCTTGTTATTATTCTGGAACATGTGACCTTCAGGCATGACATCGATGCAAGGAAGGTAAACTGGGTGTGATATATTTTTAAGGATTATAATTTCTAGTAATTGTTGTGTGTGCATATAATAATAGTTCAATGAGTTTTCAAGAGAAAATCAATTTTACAGGGTGTGGTATTTGTTACTTAGTTTCGTTGATTTTATTTGCAACCCCTTTGTGTGTATGTATTTATGGTTGTAGGATGACTTCTTTGGGTAAATGATGTGGTATGAAGATACTATGTACGATACTCTTTATATCTGTGCGTACTATACTTATAGCAAGGAGTTGTCGCCTGGAGTAACTAGAGTAACTTACAAGGAGTGTATCCTAACTACCCAAGGCTTTAGATATGCTGAGTATGGAAGTTACCAAACCACAAAACATTTGGCTGATAGTTTCATAGAATACGTTGGTGAAAACTAGGAGGAAGGATGTCGTTAACTCTTTTGTCACCCCTCTATCTTTTGGTTGTAAAATAGGTACTTAGAGCCAACATAGAGTTAGCAAAGGAAGGGGTTTGGTTTGTAAGGTGTAAGGAAAGAAACTTGGTAGTAGTGTTTTGTTATATGTAGAGAAGGTAGGAGTGATGATAGGATTTTAAAGGAAGGATGGTGGTGGGGATTAGCCTAAGAATCTGATGTCGGTGGCAGGTGTGGCGGTAACTCCCGGTTGTATTTTGGATGACTTCCGCTGATGTAAAATTTCTAAGCAGACTATAAATACAAGTACGTTTGTGTTAAAAAAATGGTGGTGGTTACAGATCTTGGAAACTGGGGTGTTATAGAAACAATTGTTAAGTAATAACAATTGTTGTTTAAGATAACAAACTTACCCCAATATTGTGTTGGCGATCTTTGGTCTCTTGGCACCCCTACCAAGTGATTCAAATTGCAAAACTCGTGGGTGCTTCATCACCAGCACAAGCAATGACCAATGTCGACTATCCACAAGTGACACAATGTTGAAATCATTAAACAACTAGCACAATTTATAAATAGATTATACTAAGAGAAATAGTCAAATACCATACCCTTGATGATATGGTAGCATAATAAATGACTTTTCCACACATTCAAAGATGGCATTTGTCAGATATCGCATAAGGCCTTGCATGTCACTTGTCATGTGGGTTTCATAGCACATAGAAGGGCATAGGAATCCAAAACTGTAATCTTGGTAGACTTCGATCACCTTATTGTGCACATGCCTACACCATGAAGACAATATCATTAATTAATTTACTTTTTATTCATACATCTTATTCATCACCAATCAATGCATTCAAATTATAAAAGATAGAAGTCACTCACATGGTGTCTGACTTGATAATCGACACATTTAACCAATCCCTCGTGAAACATTCCTTGAAGTCGGACATATATATCTCAAATCGATGTGTATCTCTTGCTTCAACTTGATAGTGAAATATCCCCTCCAGATCTTCCATAGTGATTGAATCACTATGAGGTAGCGTCAACAGTAACAATGAGTGCGGAATCCTTATATTAGTTGACAAGCCAGCCAATATCCTCTGCTCCACCAAATCGGGTCTAATCATGAAATTTGTGGATGCCTTCAATTGAACAGGTGCGGCAATTCTTTTTCCTTTATCCTTATCAGTCTTTGGTCGACTCATTTCCTATGATATTAAATAATTAAGTATATGGATGCAAAGAATATTGGTTATCAATAGTTTAAAGCAACAATTAAAAGTAATTACCTGCCCACGGAGTTTGATCTATCGAACTGGCCACTGAAATGTCGTAGTTTAGGCACAATGTAGTGTACGTCTCTGTGGGGCTGGCACCGGTAAACATACGTCACCATGCTCTGCAATAAAGTCTTCCAGAAGCACCCGTGCATGGTACTGTCGCAGTGGTTCACCATTCACAATATCATTTGCAGTTGAGGGGAAAGTTTACCCCATCCCACCATGACCTCTTCATCTTCAGATTGTAAAAACAATGTACACTCAGTGGGTTCCTGAATGTTATGTGGAACTTTTTTAGATGAAAATTGTGAAATCCTAGCACTATGATGATATTAATGATCAAGTGAAATCTTAATCATCATATATTCAATTTAAATGTTGGTCTAACCTTTAGAGATGCATGGGGAAATGGCTCAGCCGAGTGGACATACTTCCAAATACTGGTGTACTCTGATACTGAATGGGTGACTCAACTGGTGGTCGAGAAACCTCTTGACTGCTAGGCCTCTATGACTGATACATAGGCATAGCATAAGTGATCCTTTCATCGACCAACTGGGGTATCCTCTGCTCCATTTCAGAGATCACTCTCAGGTGCTCCTCGTAAGTGTAACACCCCAACTGCTAATCCTTCCATTATCCTCTAATCAATCCCATACTTACCTTCTCGCAGCGGAATACTTACTTACTCCCGGCGGGTGATACAACGCCGTTAACCCTCCAAGGTTAACAAGACTACTACTACTTACCGTTTCGGTCTGATGATTAGAATGAAATGCATACATACTACTTACTTTACAATACGAAATACTTACTTACATTTGATTACCGAGTATCCAAGTTTTACGAATTACATTCCAAGGTTACTTCCCAAAATTGAAGAGTTTATACATCCTCTCCCTACTATCCAATTACGAATTCAATATCCAAAAAGGTGTACCACATGGTACACGGATACTCAAAAAGGCCTTAGCCGTGTACAACTCGGTACACCATCCCAATCCTACCAACTACCAAAAAGAATTACATCTGGTCCTTACTCTACCTTCATGCCTCGCGGGTACCTATGGAGTAAAAACATTCCCCCGAGGGGGTCAGCTTACGCTGAATATGATAACCGCATACCCCGCGTACTAGCGAGGGTACGCCAACTAATTGGTCGAATACATGCGGTTCGTTTCATTCATACATACATACATGCTTTATACAATACAATTCAATACATTCATTCCACAAAGCATACATACATACAATACGTACAAGGAAGACAATTCAAGTCAACCGTTCATACTTACCCATACTCACCGCATTACGGAGATACAATTCTCCAATATATACAAAGGTCTTGTTAGCCCCATTACACACCCGGGTTAATCGGGTGTTCAATACTCTTTTACTCCGGGTCAATGACTTACAATAGTCAAGACCAATACAAATACAATACTTACTTCTTACATACTTTACTTCCAGTTAAGTCGGTATGACCTCCGGGCAGGGATTACTACATCCCACCACCGGCTTTAGGGTGGCCCACTAATCCAGGATGCTACCCATTCAAGGGAATTGGTCCAAGGAAAAGATTATAGCCAGGATTCGGATCCAACCTCTTGTGTCTCCTTATCCTCACGCGTGGCCGAAACTATATCGGGCTTCTACTCATTCCATTATACTCATTACTCATGTTAGGAGTTAGTTCGTTAGGAATTAGTAGAAGTCCATACTTTCTTCCATACGTACATACAATACACAAGTACTCATACTTACACATACACTTCATTTCCATTCATACATTTCATGAATTATACAAACTAAATGTTCAAGAAGATTCAACAAGAACAAAATAGTTCAAACACAGTTAAGTGCAATATAAGTTCGATTCATGCAATTATCTTATTGGTGATCACATAAGCACACAAATCGGGGTAACCAAGTTAGGATACAGGGCATGAAGAAATCATACCGTTCACCGTTGTATCCGTACTACCGGCTCCTTCGAGGATCAACTATTTGATTCCTATACATACATGAAGTAGTATGATCAATGGTCTATTATTGATCTAACTTACTCCTTCATTGATATTCTCAATGTTTACTTACTACTCCTTTACTTTCATACTTGGTTATAAAACCATTCTTTTCCTTATTACTTCTTAAGCTTGCTTCCTTACTCATTTACTTACTTTCTTACCATTACTACTTCATTAATGGTGTATTACTACATATATATGCATATGTGTATATAGGCATATATACATGTATATATGATTACTATAATCATATAATTAAAACATTTTTTTTTACTCGACCGGACTTGCGACCGACCTTGCAAGTCCGGTCCATTCCAGTAGGCTACATCGTGTGAAAATTCCAGGGCCGACCGACCTTGCAAGTCCGGTCCCAAGGTCGGTCCATTCCAGTAAGTTTCGTCTTTGAAAATTTTAGCTCGACCGACCTTGCTAGTCCGGTCGCAAGGTCGGTCCATTCCAGTAGCTTGCATTACGGGAATTTTTCTGGCCGACCGAACTTGCAAGTCCGGTCGCAAGTTCGGTCCATTCCAGAAGGTTTCTGACGGGAGAAATTTCTGGTCCGACCGAACTTGCAAGTCCGGTCGCAAGGTCGGTCGATTCCATAAGCTTTCCCATCTTTGTAAATCTGGGCTCGACCGACCTTGCAAGTTCGGTCCTAAGGTCGGTCCGGCCGAGTACTTCAGTTTTAAAATCTGTTTTTGGGTGCTTTCTTTACCCATTGTTTCCCCAATCTTTACCAATGCTTTCCTACATGTTTACCACTCATTTAGATGTTCTAAATCACCTTAATTCATCCACCAAACTTGCTACTCAATTCCTACACAACTTACACAAATTCTCCTCATCCCATTTCAACACTTCTATTAGCTTTCTTCACACTAATGCTATAGATTTTGGTTTCTTCATTTTGCTACAGATTTTTCCCTCACATCTTATACTCCAATACTCCCTCAACTAATGCCACTCTTAGCAACATCAACACATTAGTTCACAACCTAGTTTCATCCCATTAACATACTCCTTTCCAAATCTGTTTCAAACTACAAAACACTCCCTTTTAACTCTCCCAATACTTTCTCTTCTTAAACAATTTAAGTCCTCTCCTTCCTACACAAAATTTGGCATAGTCTCCCCTATATTTTTAACATACTCCACACATCATTTCAGCTCACATATTCTCATTCTCACCACCTGTTTATACCACACATTATATTCACAATTCAACTCCACTATACACATTAAAATTCCTGCACATACACATTCACTACCCAATGTTTTCCCAAGCTTTTAAACTTCATTTAAAAACTTCAAAAACTGTTACAATCTCTTCTCCAATACACTACTACATTACTACTACTCATACACCAATACATTACTCATTTTACTACTCAAAATCTTTTACAATACTATATACAAAACTAGCTCAAGGTAAAGGTAATTACCATGCGTTTCTAGTTTTCTTTCTTCCTTTCTCCTTCTCTTCCTTTCTTCTCCTTTGTTCTCGGTCCCAATGAGGTTCACACACACCAAGTGCTACAACCCATAACAATACACAATACCATTTAACATTCATTTTTGCACTAACCCTAGAATTTAAATGTTTTAGGGTTTAGACAAGGGTATTACCTTTCAACCACTGAATGAGATTCTTGACTAGCAAGAGGACAAGATTCCTAGCCCAACAAGAGAGCCAAAATCGGCTGGAACAAAGAGGGCCAAGAGTTCAAAAACTGAAAATCCTTATAATGCTAATGAGAGCTAGAAATGAAGGATTTTCGAAATTCTTTTTACCTCAAGATGATAAGGAGGTGAAGGTGCTTCTAATGGTGGCCTCAAATCTTCAAATGGTGAATACCCATAAAATCGAGAATGAAGCTTTTGGATTTTTGGAAGGAGGGAAATGTTCTCCTTTGCAAGGGGATTCCAATGGTACTAATTTTGTAATTTTTGGAGCAAGATTAGTGGGTTAACAAGAGGAGAGAAGGTGAGAGTTGAGTGAGTCTCCTCCTTTCTCCATGGGTGTCACAAGGTAGAAGGAGAAGAGAGAAAAGAGAGAATAGAGAGGAGGGGCTACGTGAGAGGAAGAGGGGAGTGAGGAGAGAGAGTAATTTTTTTGCTTTTATTTACTTTGTTTGTCTTTTAGCACATAAGAAAGAAATAAAGAGAGGGAGGGAGAGAGCTGGCCGCCCCCTACACACACACACACTCTCATTTTTATTTTTATTTGCAAAGTGGACACACTTAGTTTGTTTATTTGCATTCTCACCCCACAACTTCCCGGTTATTACGGTTCTTACTAACCGGTACCCGTTTTCCAGAATTTTCTCGTTTAATTAATTTTATTGGTTCTAAAGCTTCACTAATATTTATTAATGATTATTTAGTTGACCAAAACTGTTACGGGTCTATTTGACCCGCTTAAAGTCACGTTTTCCCGGTTTCCTCGAAAAACGCGCTCTAAGGTTCGTTTATGCTTTTAACCCATTTAAAGGTCCGTTTTCTTCGGGATTTGTTCCCTCGTATTTATTCAAGTGTAATTAAGCCTTTAAAAATATACTTAGCCTAATAAATCACTGTTTTTAATTACGGGGTATTTCAATCTACCCCCCTTAAGAAACTTTGCCCTCAAAGTTGCTCAAGGTTACAGTTTACCATTTCTACTCATTTGGCAAGCCAATTGCCACAATACATTCTACTACCACCTTACAAGGTGTTCACAATTCTTACACTACCAGCATACACAATTCAGATACCGTACATCATACTCAGTTCAATTGCCATACACAATACTCAATCCATACACAATACTCCATTCAATTCGCACATTACACAATACATTCACAATACACTTCACAATGTCATTCGTGTCATATATCGTACAACACAAATGCATTACTCATTACACACATACCATACACATATCATACTCATTGTACTACATACTGAATACTACTAGCACTACTTTGTGCCAATCCAATACCATTAGCACTACATGTGCCAACAAAATAGAATTACAATACATACATACTACGCAATGCTAACCGAAGCAATGCAAAAGCAAAAAGGCTCTACCCCCCTTAAAAGGGGTACGCCCCGTACCCTCCGTACTATACGGATACCAGAAATCTAGTCTACAAATAGGTTCGGGTACTTCGCCTTCATGGCATCCTCTAATTCCCAAGTCGCTTCCTCGACATCGTGGTTAGACCACAAGACCTTCACCATTCGTACAGATTTATGGCGAGTGTCTCTTGTTTTCGTATCAAGGATTCGCAATGGAGTCTCGACATATCTCATCGTCGGCTCTAGGGATAAATGTTCGGGTTCTAATACATGAGAGGGATCGGCTATG
Source organism: Limonium bicolor (assembly GCA_023374045.1). NCBI lineage: Eukaryota > Viridiplantae > Streptophyta > Magnoliopsida > Caryophyllales > Plumbaginaceae > Limonium > Limonium bicolor. The sequence goes on from CM041781.1 coordinate 19,985,111, forward strand.
TATTTCTTGAGTTGTGATACATGAAAGACATCATGAACACGCCCTAATTCTTCAGGCAATGATAGCCTATAAGCTACGGTTCCAATCCTCTCGGTAATGGTATACGGGCCTACAAATTTCGGGCTCAGCTTGCCCTTTTGGCCAAATCGAAAGACACCCTTCATAGGTGAGACACGCAAGAACACTTGGTCGCCCACGGCGAAATCAAGGTCGTGTCGTCGCACATCCGCATAGGATTTCTGTCTATCTTGGGCTGCCTTCATATTTGCTCGGATTTGTTGTACTTCAGCTTGTACTTGTTCTAAATACTCCGGTCCTATGATGACCGCTTCGCTTGACTCATCCCAACACAACGGGGTACGGCAAGGTCTACCATACAAAGCTTGGAATGGCGACATCTTAATCGAAGCATGATAGCTATTGTTATACGAAAACTTGATAAGATGAAGCTTATCAATCTAGCTCCCCTGGAATTCTAAGGCACATGCCCTAAACATATCCTCTAGTGTCTGGATGGTCCTTTCTGTCTGACCGTCGGTCTGTGGATGGAAGGCGGTGCTAAGCTTCAACTCAGTACCAAGCGCTTCCCGTGTTGCTCTCTAGTATCTCGAAAGAAATATGGTGTCGCGGTCAGATACGATGGTTTTCGGGACTTCGTGGCGTCGGATGATCTCCTTGTCGAATAGCTCCGCGAGCTTCGCCACCTTCCAGATCATGTTGAGTCCTCCCCTAGCAGGTGGGAGTCCAACAACAAAATCCATAGAGATATTGTGGAATTTCCACTTCGGAATGGGCATGGATTGCACCATTCCTCCCGGTCTTCGGTGCTCGAACTTCACCTTCTGGCATGTGAGATACCTCAGAACATATTCAGTCACGTCGGATTTCATTCCTGACCACCAGAAGTATCTCTTCATGTCTTTGTACATTTTAGAGGCTCCCGGATGGACATGCAATGTCGAACAATGTGACTCTCGCAGAATGCGATCCCTTAGCTCAGCATTGCTTCGGGGGACGCATAATCTGCCATTCAAACGGATCAGACCATCTTCATGCAGTTTGAAGTCGTACTTTCGGCTCTCGAAGGTACCATCTGTGATTTTCTGTCTGATCTCTGTGAAGTAAGGGTCGCTCAACTGAGCGTCTCGCACCTCGTCAACCAAGCTAGAAGAAGCGAGTAGCGAATGGAGCGAGTGTGCTCGACGACTCAGGGCATCGGCTACAACGTTTGCCTTCCCTTCTTTATATTGGAGGTTGATGTCATAATCTGATAGGAACTCCATCCACCTCCTCTGTCTCAGATTCAGTTCTTTCTGGGTGAATACATACTGCAAACTTTTGTGGTCGGAGTAGATGGTGATGCTTACCCCATAGAGATAGTGTCGCCATATCTTCAAGGCGACAATGGCTCCTAACTCTAGATCATGTGTCGGGTAATTCTCCTCATGCTTTTTCAGCTGGCGGGAAGCATAGGCTACTACCTTGCCATGCTTCATGAGTACGCATCCCATGCCCTTGCCGATGCATCACAATACACCTCAAATCCCTCTGTGCCCTCTGGAAGTGTGAGAATTGGCGCTGAGGTCAATGAGTCTTAGTTTCTCTGGAAGGATACTTCGCACTCTGGCTTGTCCATACAAACGGTGCATCTTTCTCTCAATGATGACATGGGCTTAGCGACTTTTGAGAAGTCCTTTACAAACCTCCAGTACAACCGGCCTAAACAAGAAAGCTCCAGATGTCGGTCTAACAGTCTTAGGTCTAGGCCATGATCGCACTGCTTCGATTTTGGATGGATCCACTGAAATGCCTGCGCTCGAGATGACATGACCAAGGAATGATACCTGATCTAGCCAGAACTCGCATTTGGAGAACTTCGCATACAGCTGGTTCTCGCGCAGTGTCTCAAGTACTTTCCTCAAGTGGTTTTCATGTTCTTCTACTGACTTCGAATACACAAGAATGTCGTCGATGAATACTACTACTGAAGTGTCCAGCTGATCACTGAATAACCGATTCATTAGGTCCATGAATTTTTCTGGTGCATTAGACAAACCGAATGGCATCACTGTGAATTCGTAGTGGCCATATCTTGTTCGGAATGCTGTTTTCTCAATATCTTGCTCTTTGATAGCAATTTGGTGATATCCGGATCGGAGATCAATCTTAGAAAAGACAGATGCTCCCTTCAACTGATCGAACAGGTCGTCGATGCGTGGCAATGGATACTTGTCTTTATAGTGACCGCATTCAATTCGCGGTAGTCGATGCAGAGCGGAGACTACCGTCCTTCTTCTTCACGAAAAGGACCGGTGCTCCCAGGGTGATACGCTCAGGGCGTATAAACCCTTTATCGAGTAGATCATGTAGTTGCTCTTTGAGTTCTACCATTTCTGCTGGTGCCATTGCGGTATGGTGCCCTAGCATGGGACCAGTACCCGGTACAAGGTCGATTTCAAACTCTACCGCTCTTGTGGTGGCATACCAGGTAGCTCTTTCGGAAATACATCAGGGAATTCTGAGACTACTGCTACATCATCACTGAATCTGGATCTCTCTCCAGATCTTGCACGTGACATAAATACACTTCATGTCCTTTTCTGAGCTCCCGATACATTGCCATAGCGGAGATGACTGTAGTTGAAGGCTCCCTTGGTCTCTGGCGGTATGAAACAGTGACCCCAGATGGACTCTTGAGCAGCAATCGGTGCTCGGCGCATAGGATCCGTCCTTTGTGCCGCTCCAACCAGTTCATTCCAATTATCAAGTCGAATCCCAATCCGTTGAATTCAATGAAGGAAATGGGAAACGCTTCACCTTTGATTTGAATGGTGGCGGTGTGGTAATACTTAGTACATTTACCCGCTCCTTCGACGGGAGAGTAACCAAGAAATTTGGTAGCTCATCTGCGTCTAGCCCCAACCTTGTAGCGAATGATGGCGATACAAAGGTGTGAGAGGCGCCGGAGTCGAATAATACTGAGGCTTCGATGCCGTTTACTGGGAATGTTCCCGTTAGAATGGTGCCGCTTTGCCGGCTTGTTCTTCGGTGAGGATGCTCAGGTTACCTTCGGTACCGAGTCCACAACCTATTGATTCATGAGATTATAAGTAAAGATGGTGGAACGCAAGTGGAATTTAATAACCAACACTGCTTTTATTGAATAACCAACCATCATACATACTGTGTCTCTAATACACGTTACTACTGGATTACATGCTACTACAAGATTAATACTTTCTAAAGGTAAGGTTCAGGCGTCCTGGTTTCATGTGTGTGGCATTGATTATTGCCGGTGGTGCCGTATTCAACTTGATCTTCTGGATCCCGTGATACAGCAACCTTGATTTTCCACCCATGATTAGAACATCTCCTGATCTCAATACCAATTTCTCTGCGAGGTCCACACGCTTCTGCTCGATATACAAAATACGGCGTCATCACCAATGGACCAAGACACTACGGGCACTCCTAGTTCAAGAGATTCCGTGTCTCGTCCTTGTCTTGGTGTAAGCCAAGTCGTCCTTCTTTTCATAGAAGTTGACAATACATAGGTCTGCTTCAAGTGCAGGGATTGGTTCATCTTCACTTTGTTGTGCAATTTCTACAGCTTGTGTGACAAGCATTTGGAATTCTGGGGGTATTGCTGGAGGTGTTGCTCCGTCTCTTGCTCGCGTTGTTTGGTATGTCTTGGTATAAGGGTTCCAATCCTTTCCCAAGCACATCATTTTCAGCTTCATTGTAGCTCCACCGGGGAATTCGGGTGTATAAAATCCTCCTGGACCCATTCCTAACTCGTTGCATCGTCGGATGATTGAAACTTGTGCTTCGGGTGTCAGGTATCCTTTTAATAAGATCATACCTGGGCGGATGACCTGACACTGTTCGTTGTTGAAGTGGTGATTGGCGATGTCGGTCTCTTCATGAGGTGAGTTCGAAGGTATTGGGTAACAGATATGGAATTTCCCTAAGGTGGTAATCACATCTAGTGTGAGTTCTAGGCTTACTAATTCATTTCATGCTCAATACATACTTCCATGTTACTTACTCATGCTCAATTTCATACTTCAAGTACTTACGCATTCATACTCTTCATTCATACAATTACTTTAATACTTAGTCATGCTCTTCAAGGATTAAAGGTTACGGTATTACCTGGGCCGGACTTAGTCCCGGTCCCGTCACGGTCAATGATGTGTAAGGCCGGCTGCCTCTGCGGTGCGCCCTTCTGCGGACCTCGGGATCCCTATCCCTGTGAGGTATGCTGGGCATGAGCATCGCCAGATGCAACCTCCTTGCCTTCACGTTGCTTGTAGCCCTGGTAGTTGCCCTTGGGCTTGGTTTTCTGGGCATGCATTGGCACGGTGGCCCGGTTTCTGACAAGTGAAGCAGCGGATCTCCCTTCCTTGGCAATCTGTGCCGGGATGATCCTTGTTGCAGTTACGGCAGATGTAGCTGCGGCCATCAGATTGGTTCTTTCCTTGGCCAAATCCAGAACCTATAGCTTCCAAGTTAGCAAGGTTCGGTATACTTACAATACTCCACATACATACTAATTCACAAGTGTACTAATTTTCGGTTTCGGTTTCTTACCCCTGTAGGGCTGAGACCTCAGTGGCTTCACTGCCACTGGTGCGGTGTAGGCAATCTGTAATGGCTCAGCTGCCTTGCCCTTCTCAGCATGGGCACCGCCGTCTCCGGAAGTGTTCTTCTGATGGGAATGCTTCCCCTTCCTTTTCTTCCAAGGTTTGGATTGGTTTTGGTCATCGGAGGTGTTTTTGTTGCTTGCCTTGCGCTTGAGCGCTTGATCTTCATCCCTCAGCTGGCATGTGATCTCCACTCGGGAGGCAGCATGGTAACACTCCTGAATTACTTAGGCATTAGGTTACACTTACATACGGGAATACTAATTCACATTACTCATGGCTTTTAAGGGTTCAACTTGTTTACCTGAAGGGAGGTAAACCGTGTGAAGCCCATGCCATACCGGAGTCGATGGCTCAATCCGCCGTAGAAGCGGTCGACCAAGACTTGGCCGGTATACCCAAGGTCGGGTAGAAGTCTGAGAAGAGAGGTGAAGGTGCGGTAATATTCATCAACCGTCATCTTCTCGGTCATTTTTAGTGCATCGAGCTCAAGCCTTTTCTTGGTCTTGACATGCTCGGGGTAATACTTAGATCGGAGGAGAGAGGTGAATGCTTCCCATCCGAATGCGGGATCAGCTATGTGCTCGGCCTTAATGAGCTTCCACCAGTCCATAGCCGCGTCCTTGAGGTAGTACGCAGCTATCCTCACTCGAACTCCAGCGGGAGTCTCAAGTGTCTCGCCGTCTCCATCTCGGAGAGATAGGCCTCGAGTTGGCGGGGTCGCTCTCGCCTCTAAAGCATGGAGGTCGAAGGTCGGCGACTGCTTTACCCAATTCGTTTCTCGGGGTTGAGGCGGGTCGGGCTGCTGCTGTGTTTGCTGCTGTTGCTGGTTTGCTGTGTTGTTGTACAGCGGTTTACATCCGGTAGCATCTGTGCTACCGTGGCGGCGACGATTTCAGCTATCGTCTGCGCGCTTGGTCCGTCATTGGTCCCTCCTCTTGGACGACCTAGACCTCGTCCTGACATCTGAACAAGTGTGGATTACATTAGATGTCGTGATACTATGACCTCATGGTCTTGATTCAAACAATGGTATCGTCTTTGCAGACGTTAGGGGTATCCGTTGTTAACAACGGTAGTTCTTAGTTAGGTTTCTAAATATCCGTCTTAAGACGGTTGAAATCCTAACTCGGTAATCACTACTCCTAAGATTCTAATCATCAGTGCGAGACTTCGCTCTGATACCACTTTTTATAACACCCCAACCGCTAATCCTTCCATTATCCTCTAATCAATCCCATACTTACCTTCTCGCAACGGAATACTTACTTACTCCCGGCGGGTGATACAACGTCGTTAACCCTCCAAGGTTAACAAGACTACTACTACTTACCATTTCGGTCTGATGATTAGAATGAAATGCATACATACTACTTACTTTACAATACCAAATACTTACTTACATTTGATTACCGAGTATCCAAGTTTACGAATTACATTCCAAGTACTTCCCAAAATGAAGAGTTTATACATCCTCTCCTTACTATCCAATTACGAATTCAATATCCAAAAAGGTGTACCACATGGTACACCGGCTACTCAAAAAGGCCTTAGCCGTGTACAACTCGGTACACCATCCAATCCTACTAACTACCAAAAGAATTACATCCGTCCTTACTCTACCTTCATGCCTCGCGGGTACCTGTGGAGTAAAAACATTCCCCCGAGGGGGTCAGCTTACGCTGATATGATAACCGCATACCCCGCGTACTAGCGAGGGTACGCCAACTAATTGGTCGAATACATGCGGTTCGTTTCATTCATACATACATACATGCTTTATACAATACAATTCAATACATTCATTCACAAGCATTACATACATACAATACGTACAAGGAAGACAATTCAAGTCAACCGTTCATACTTACCATACTCACCGCATTACGGAGATACAATTCTCCAATATACAAAGGTCTTGTTAGCCTCATTACACACCCGGGTTAATCGGGTGTTCAATACTCTTTTACTCCGGGTCAATGACTTACAATAGTCAAGACCAATACAAATACAATACTTACTTCTTACATACTTTACTTCCAGTTAAGTCGGTATGACCTCCGGGCAGGGATTACTACATCCCACCACCGGGCTTTAGGGTGGCCCACTAATCCAGGATGCTACCCATTCAAGGGATTGGTCCAAGGAAAAGATTATAGCCAGGATTCGGATCCAACCTCTTGTGTTTCCTTATCCTCACGCGTGGCCGAAACTATATCGGGCTTCTACTCATTCCATTTACTCATTACTCATGTTAGGAGTTAGATCGTTAGGAATTAGTAGAAGTCCATACTTCTTCCATACATACATACAATACACAAGTACTCATACTTACACATACACTTCATTTCCATTCATACATTTCATGAATTATACAAACTAAATGTTCAAGAAGATTCAACAAGAACAAATAGTTCAAACACAGTTAAGTGCAATATAAGTCCGATTCGTGCATTTATCTTATTGGTGATCACATAAGCACACAAATCGGGGTAACCAAGTTAGGATACAGGGCATGAAGAAATCATACCGTTCACCGTCGTATCGTACTACCGGTTCCTTCGGAGCTCAACTATTTGATTCCTATACATACATGAAGTAGTATGATCAATGATCTATTATTGATCTACTTACTCCTTCATTGATATTCTCAATGTTACTTACTACTTCCTTTACTTCATACTTGGTTATAAAACCATTCTTTTCCTTATTACTTCTTAAGCTTGCTTCCTTACTCATTTACTTACTTTCTTACCATTACTACTTCATTAATGGTGTACTACATATATATGCATATGTGTATAGGCATATATATGTATATATGATTACTATAATCATATAATTAAAACATTTTTTTTTACTCGACCGGACTTGCGACCGACCTTGCAAGTCCGGTCCATTCCAGTAGGCTACATCGTGTGAAAATTCCAGGGCCGACCGACCTTGCAAGTCCGGTCCCAAGGTCGGTCCATTCCAGTAAGTTTCATCTTGAAAATTTTAGCCCGACCGACCTTGCAAGTCCGGTCGCAAGGTCGGTCCATTCCAGTAGCTTGCATTACGGGAATTTTTCTGGCCGACCGAACTTGCAAGTCCGGTCGCAAGTTCGGTCCATTCCAGAAGGTTTCTGACGGGAGAATTTCTGGTCCGACCGAACTTGCAAGTCCGGTCGCAAGGTCGGTCGATTCCAGAAGGTTTCCCGTCTTTGTAAATCTGGGCTCGACCGACCTTGCAAGTTCGGTCCTAAGGTCGGTCCGGCCCAGTACTTCAGTTTTAAAATCTGTTTTTGGGTGTTTCTTTACCCATTGTTTCCCCAATCTTTACCAATGCTTCCTACATGTTTACCACTCATTTAGATGTTCTAAATCACCTTAATTCATCCACCAAACTTGCTACTCAATTCCTACACAACTTACACAATTCTCCTCATCCCATTTCAACACTTCTATTAGCTTTCTTCACACTAATGCTACAGATTTTGGTTTCTTCATTTGCTACAGATTTTTCCCTCACATCTTATACTCCAATACTCTCCTCTCAACTAATGCCACTCTTAGCAACATCAACACATTAGTTCACAACCTAGTTTCATCCCATTACATACTCCTTTCCAAATCTGTTTCAAACTACAAAACACTCCCTTTTAACTCTCCAATACTTTCTCTTCTTAAACAATTAAGTCCTCTCCTTCCTACACAAAATTTGGCATAGTCTCCCCTATATTTTTAACATACTCCACACATCATTTCAGCTCACATATTCTCATTCTCACCACCTGTTTATACCACATTATATCACAATTCAACTCCACTATACACATTAAAATTCCTGCACATACACATTCACTACCCATGTTTTCCCAAGCTTTTAAACTTCATTTAAAAACTTCAAAAACTGTTACATTCTCTTCTCCAATACACTACTACATTACTACTACTCATACACCAATACATTACTCATTTTACTACTCAAAATCTGTTACAATACTATATACAAAACTAGCTCAAGGTAAAGGTAATTACCTTGTGTTTCTAGTTTTCTTTCTTCTTTCCTTTCTCTTCTCTTCCTTTCTTTCCTTTGTTCTCGGTCCCAATGAGGTTCACACACACCAAGTGCTACAACCCATAACAATACACAATACCATTTAACATTCATTTTTGCACTAACCCTAGAATTTAAATGTTTTAGGGTTTAGACAAGGGTATTACCTTTCAACCACTAAATGAGATTCTTGACTAGCAAGAGGACAAGATTCCTAGCCCAACAAGAGAGCCAAAATCGGCTGGAACAAAGAGGGCCAAGAGTTCAAAAACTGAAAATCCTTATAATGCTAATGAGAGCTAGAAATGAAGGATTTTCGAAATTCTTTTTACCTCAAGATGATAAGGAGGTGAAGGTGCTTCTAATGGTGGCCTCAAATCTTCAAATGGTGAATACCCATAAAATCGAGAATGAAGCTTTTGGATTTTTGGAAGGAGGGAAATGTTCTCCTTTGCAAGGGGATTCCAATGGTACTAATTTTGTAATTTTTGGAGCAAGATTAGTGGGTTAACAAGAGGAGAGAAGGTGAGAGTTGAGTGAGTCTCCTCCTTTCTCCATGGGTGTCGCAAGGTAGAAGAAGAAGAGAGAAAAGAGAGAATAGAGAGGAGGGGCTACGTGAGAGGAAGAGGGGAGTGAGGAGAGAGAGTAATTTTTTTGCTTTTATTTACGTCTTTTAGCTCATAAGAAAGAAGTAAAGAGAGGGAGGGAGAGAGCTGGCCGCCCCCTACACACACACACTCTCATTTTTATTTTTATTTGCAAAGTGGACACACTTAGTTTGTTTATTTGCATTCTCACCCCACAACTTCCCGGTTGTTACGGTTCTTACTAACCGGTACCCGTTTTCCGGAATTTTCTCGTTTAATTAATTTTATTGGTTCTAAAGCTTCACTAATATTTATTAATGATTATTTAGTTGACCAAAACTGTTACGGGTCTATTTGACCCGCTTAAAGTCACGTTTTCCCGGTTTCCTCGAAAAACGCGCTCTAAGGTTCGTTTATGCTTTTAACCCATTTTAAAGGTCTGTTTTCTTCGGGATTTGTTCCCTCGTATTTATTCAAGTGTAATTAAGCCTTTAAAAATATACTTAGCCTAATAAATCACTGTTTTAATTACAGGGTATTTCAGTAAGTGATCATCCTCCCTTGTGCTTTTCTAGAACCGTGTATTCCAAATGCCTGGCGGATACCAACGTGCCCACCAAACCCAATGGCACGACCTGGATGATCCTTCTTTCCAAGAGCATGTATAAGAGGATCATCATTCTTCTCTGAAGTTCAGGTGCCCTAGGTGAGCTAAGAGCTTAGATCACCCTAATGCAACACACAAATATAGTTATTAATTTATCATAAGTTCATATACAAATGAAATGACCACTTTCACTAAATATGAAATGATATTACTTACCATTTGAGCAATAACTGCTCTTGTGTCATCGTCATATTGAGGATTTTCAGGAGTCGAGTTCTTTGGAATGTGGCTTAACTCCTAGACTTTCATTCTTCTACCACTGGTATCCAATGAACCATCCGTGGGCAGATATCCCTTTTGCTCCCATTCCGGTACCTGTTGAGTAATACTTTTTCCACCTAAGTGGCGAGGGTACAGATTTTTCTTAACATTCACTTGTTGTTTCTCACTGAGAGCATGCATAAATTAATATGATCATGTTTAGTTAAATTAAACACAAAAAGCACATAAGAAAGCGTAACTTATGTATGTATGACAATAAAATGCACCTGGAACTCCGGTGTGTGATGATGCTCAACAAATTGTAAACCATTGCTCTTCGGTGATGCCTTCGTAAATCTCCCATGGTGGCCTCTCACCGCCAAGATCATGATCTGGAGCATCTAGATCTTCTAGAGTAGGTATCTTGTAAATGAACTTGTCAGTTAACTTATTCTTGTGGTCCCAAAACTTTTTCGACATCGATGATAGCACATCCTTTTAAAGTGTGGGATCCACAAAGAAATGAGCCTACATACATGATTAGTTAGTTAGCAAATGAACATAAATATTCAATTATTTTATAACATCATACTAATAACATAGAGATTTACCTGAAGACACTCGAACATAGTATCCTTCAATGCTTGAGGCACTTGTTTCCAGTTGTGGTTTATGTTACAGTATGTCTTCACCGAATGACTATTGTAAGCGGTGAAGTCATTCTTCCAATTGCTGTGAGGTTAGTTATACACATTAACTGAACCGGTTATGTATGAGGGCCCTTGTTAGCCTTCAACGCACCCGTGGGACCTTTCCTCTTTGGCTTCTTGGCCTCTGGTGGGGCAACTGGTGGCTCTTCTGTTTGCTGTGAAGGGTCGGCCTCAGTCTCGCGTACAACTAACTGATCGCTCTTCTTCTTCTTCCTGCCTCTTGTGACCCGCTTACTTGGTCTCTCCTGATTTGGCTCAGCCTCTTCAGTCATGAGAAACTGTCCAACAGGGTCATCCATAGGGTGATCATCCACTGTGAAAAATATAAAGCATTCTCATCAGATAAAGTCATTATATAAATTAACATAAATACTATGAAACATATATAACAACAATAACAATTAAAATGACATTACAATCTATATTCTACTAACAACATTACCTGACATGAAAACATAAATCATTTCATGTTTTCAACCTGAACACCCACATCATGGTCTGATCGTGCGTAAAGTAAATCATTTTCGATAACATCAATTGAATCTGGTAATCCAGTGGGAAACAAGTGTGTTTCCTCTACGGTCTTATTGTCATCATCATCCTTATTTTCATTTTCAATTACAACCGACCTTCTTCCTAGAAGAACAATAGACCATCTATAGTCTTTTGGATCCTCAACGTACCACACTTGTTCGCCATCCTTTCCCATAACAAATTGGTTATCCTTATAACCAACACGTGAAAGATCAATCAAGGTAAGCCCTTCATCATTTTGGTATCCACGTCAGTTTTCCACCCATTTGCATCAGAACAACAGAAAGGAATCAATGTGGTAGTCTAGTTCACAACTGTCCTCGATGATACCATAATACCAACTAGAGTTCCTAACTGGTTGAGATCGGTTATCACTGCGGTACTCAGTGGCTGCTGATAAACCGTAGACTTATCATATTATATAAGCTAGATTTGTGGTATTATTAGTTAAAATAAGACTATAATAGATAGTATTTACATTATTTTGCATAAAAAGCCATTTTATATGATCAGACTTATGCTTTGAGTGTTTTCCATGCAAGGGACAATTCATGCCGGATATGGAGCCGGATCCCTCCTACACGGCATAAATACGCAACTGGAAGGAGTCCTTGCCGGGCATAGTGCCGGGTATTCTGTAGCTGGTATAAGTAAATGACGCGCCTATTCGCCAAACGATAACGGTTATTTACCGTTAGTAAAATACTCAGAGCCGGACATGGTGCCGGATATTCTCTATCCGGCATAGGTGACTTTTCGTGCCAGGCGGATGACTTCTGCCCGGCATGGGACCCGGCATCTAAAGATTTTCAAGTCTATAAAAGGGCCGAGAGTCTACACTTGGAGGACACTTCATTCAGATTATTCTACATTCAAATTCACTCAAATTCATGGCGGACTGCTGTCAAGGAAGTGCTACATCTCCATCCAGGAGGAAGACATTATCGAGTTCAAAGGAATTCTCATCAAGTTGTACTCTTGATCCTCCTTGTATCTTCTCTCAATGTTCTGGTTGGTTTGGTAGACTCTTTGGCTTCCTTGATTTGATGATTACTTTGTAAATACTCATTGATCATTAATGGAATTCTCAAGTTTCTTAACCCGAGTTTTAATCTCTTTGCAAATAGAACAAGGATTTCCTCTTGTTCTATTATCTCTAAGTTCTATTTAAGGCTTTCAAAAGCAAGAATGGAATAGGTTATAATTCTGGTAATCTTTAATATTGTTACTCTGAGAAGTGGGTACCAAATGTTAAGGTTTAGGATAGTTTCTCTTATTTCCCCATTGTTCTGTTCGTATTCGCGGCACCAATTATGCACGATGCGAATAAAGGTAATGAGTTCTTTTTGTCATATTTGAAACTAGAAGTGTTATTTACGAAATGTACGATGCCGGATGCAATGCCAGATAAAAGATGTCCGGCACATTCAAGATCTTTGAACGTGCTGGGTATCCGAAGTCCGGCATGACACCCGGCATATACATTTTGTGAGAAAAAGAATCCTTTTTGAGACTTGCCACTTTTGATCCGTGATCATATGAGTTCTTACATTGTTAATTGACCCTAATCAAGGTTAGTGTGAATAGATAGTTTAATTAGTTTAGAAATACTTATAAACTTTTCCCCCTCTTTTACTTAGTAATTACCAAGGCTAGGACTAATTTTGTATTCAAGTCCCTAGGGTTCGACTTGCTTGGTCTTCATTTGCTCCCCTGCTACTTTTGACCGGGTTTTTGTTTGCTACCCGTATTAGATTGAGTAGGTTTCTTTTATTTTTAATTTGTGTCGTGCTGCCTGCCGGGTAGTACATACCCGGCATATTCTTGGTTTTTCGCATGTCACATTGTGTGTTATTATCATCAGTATTATAGAGTTATTTGCTCATAAATGCCAACTAAAATCCTTCTTAGCAAAATGGCGCCGTTGCCGGGGACTTGGAATTAGTCCAAGTCCTAAAATTGGTAATAGCCTATTTGTTTTATTTGTTGGTTTTTGTTTTCCCAAATGTTTGAATATGCCAGATTTACTGTCGGACGTCTTATAACTGGCATAATCAGAGGAAGTCTGTGCCGGATATTAAACTCCCGGCATTAACCCTGGCACGTTCTGCAATTTAGAAAGTTTTTTCCCAATGAATGCTATTTAAATGTTATTTACGTTTTCACTAATTTTTACCTGCCGCATAGGATGCCGAGTTTCTATGATCCGGCAACTTCGGAGGAAGTCCGATGCTGGACACTTCCTATCCGGCACTCTACCCGGCTTATCCATAGCATTTATTTTTCTCTATCTCTATGTTATTTATATATTCCTTCCTCTTACAGATGTCTCACCCTTTGTCCAACTTTGTATCCAGGATGTCTAGTAACGTTTGGATGGCAAAGTTACAGAGTGAAGACACCGACCTTTTTCATTTTCTGCATATCTATGTAGTAAATGAACTCTACCCTCGTACAGGGGTAGAGATATTTATTAAGAGGAAGAAGATGAGACCTGCCTTTTGTTACCACCGCCTTAGGACCACCGCACACATGAGAGTTATGCCCGTGGATGAACTTAGGCGAAGATTCCCGCATTGGGGTATCTTCACTAATAGAATTCACTAAAGGCCCCCCTCTTATGCGATCTTCACTAGTAGAGTTAGGCGGGCTAGGTTTAGGGTTATCTATTAGTATTCTTTAGTATCTTTTATAAGTTTTTATTTCTAGTTTGTTTTTCTCTTTTATATATTATGTAATGACGATGGTATGTCTTATTTAATAAAAGTATATATTATTAATTATATGTTCTTTTCAATCACTTAAAAAAATATTTCCTTTGTCATCTCTTAGGTACTGAATTTTCGTTAGGTGAATGCTTCTTACATCACAAGGTCTCTCTGACGAAATAGTAGATTACGATCCTGAGATTGAGAGAACATTCCTGCGCTAATTACGACGAAGAAAGGACCAATTTTGCCCACAGGAGGAACCAAGTACTTCAAGAAAGATGGCAACAGTACGCAACATCAACAGGCCCTCTAACCAAGGCCAAAAGCCGGCCATTAATCTCCCTACTCTCCCCTAGGCTGATTATGAGGAATGGCAGAAATTGAAGCCGTATCATCAAATCCGCTGTGTCAAGGAGTTAGGAATGTTTGATGGTTCTAACCCAGATGAGGCATTGCTCCACGTAACAAAGTTCCTGCAACATGTCAATAGCCTCACCGCTACCGACATGGTCTTGCAATTTGCTCGTCTCTCGCTTTTCCCTTACAGTCTTAGTGGAATTGCAAGCAAATGGTATCACAGTCTGACGCCAAACACTATCTCCACATGGGACGACATGGCAACAAAGTTCTACAACAAATTTCTACCACCAAGTCGAACTTTAGAAATGATCGCTGAAATCCATAACTTCAAGCAACCTGGATCAGAGAATATTTGTGAAGCTTGGGATAGATTTAAGGGATTACTCCTGAAGTGTCCCCACCATGGTCTCACGAAAGAGCAACTCTCACAGTTGTTCTACAAAGGGCTCGTGAACTAGTACAAGATGATGGTGTTGTCCTCCCTTGGCGCCGACATCCTCAAGAAACCAGGGGAACAATTCCTGAATGGAATTGAATCATTATGTGAGGAAATTCATGATTGGGCTACAGGAGGAACAAAAGGTAATACTCCAGGTCTGTACCACATTGAAGACAGTGATAACAAATTTGAAAGGCTAATGAAGAGCCACAAGCAAATGCTGGAGAGCAATGCCCAACAATCCACAAAGGTAAGTGCTCTACAAAAAGTTGTAGAGCAACTGGCCATGAGTTCTCTCCCTAACAAGCAAACATGGCTAATGTAAGACTGACCGTTCAGGTAACTCGCTCTTCTATGTTTTCATTACCACCTTCTGACGTGTCTTGCACACAGTGTGGTGGGTCATATGATTTTGAGCAGTGTCCTGAGTTACAAGAACTTAAGGCATCAGAGGAGGTGAACTACGTCGCCAATAATCAAGGGTACCGGCAACCTTGGCAAAGAGGTATCCAACCACACCAAAACTTACAAAACAACCCCGGCTATCAAGGAGGCCAGAGGCAATTTGCCCAACCTCCCTATAACAGAGTACCTTCTCAACAATCACCCCAACCCCCATCCAACTCAGAAGCAGACATGGCGGAGATGAGGGATATGATGAAGGCCCTTATGAATAAATCCAGAGATACACAAGAAGAAATATCTACATTACGCAAGGACCAGAAGTCCCTGAAAACCCAACTGCAACAAATCCTTACCCAACCTAGGCCACAAGGCCAATTTCCTTCCCAAACACAAATAAACCCAAGGGAGCAGGCGAAATCAGATATCCTTGGAAGCGGGGATGCAAGCGCTGTTACTCTCAGAAGTGGCAAAGAGGTGGGCTTGGATCAAGAAAAAGAAAAAGAACAACAGTTGGCATCTGATGATGTAGAAGAGGCAACTCTTTCTATTCCCTC
This sequence comes from Limonium bicolor, assembly GCA_023374045.1. Lineage (NCBI taxonomy): Eukaryota > Viridiplantae > Streptophyta > Magnoliopsida > Caryophyllales > Plumbaginaceae > Limonium > Limonium bicolor. The sequence continues at coordinate 20,000,963 of CM041781.1, forward strand.
ACAAGAGATACAGGCTCCTATCTCTTCGCCCTCTACTTCTAAATATCCTTCTCCTGTTTCCACTATTCCAGCAAAAGAAAAGTTACCATTCCCAAATAGGCTCAAGAAAAAACATATGGATGAGCAGTTCAAGAAATTCTTAGGAATATTTCAACGATTAACTATTGATATTCCTCTGATAGATGCTTTAAAACAGATGCCTACATATGCTAAGTTCCTCAAGGAACTAATGAGCAACAAGAGACGAATGGAAGATGTGGAGACAGTTGCACTAACAGAAGAGTGCTCGGCGGCACTGTTAAGAGCAATGCCACCCAAGCAGAAGGACCCAGGATTGCCAATAGTGCCTTGTTGCATTGGAAATGTTGATTGTGGCCATGGGTTATATGACCTTGGTGCAAGCATTAATATCATGCCTTACTCTATCTTCGCAAGGATCCGTGGCAGTCAACTGAAGCCCGTTTCCTTCTCCCTCCAATTGGCAGATAGATCTTCCATCAAACCAATGGGAATGGTAGAAAATTTGGTGGTGGGAGTTGACAAATTCATCTTCCCTGCCGACTTCGTCGTCTTAGATATTAGTGAGGATACTAAGGTCCCATTGATTCTAAGGCGGCCATTCTTAAGTACTGCTAGGGCAGTCATTGATGTTTATGATGGGAAAGTTACTTTCCGATTCGAGGACGAGAAGATAGAATTCAACATGGCACAGATGGTAAGAAAAAGTGTTTCTGCTCACACTGTTTGTTATGCTGGTCTACTAACAATGACGACACAGACAAATTCATAAATGATGAAGAGACTTTCTCCGTCCCTTTGGGCGAACCTCATGAGTTAGAGGCCTTGGAGCAAGTGCTGGTTTCGTCTATCGAAGAATCTCCATAGAAAGAGACCAATGCAATCATTGAGTAACTCGACATAGGTAAGAAGAAAAGTTATCATCCACCGTTGGAGAGGCTTGATTACCCGCCTCAAAAAGCTATACCCTCCATAGAGCAACCACCAGAATTAAAATTGAAGGAACTCCCTTCTAATCTAAAATACGCCTTCCTTTCAGGTACGAACTCTCTTCCTGTAATCATTTCCTCGCTTCTTTCTCTTGAGCAAGAAGTCAAACTGTTAGAAGTCCTAGGGAAGCATAAGAGAGCGATAGGTTGGTGTCTGGCAGATTTAAAGGGTATTGATCCTAGTTTTTGCACCCATCGTATATGTATGGAGGATAATCATAAACCATTGAGGTAAGCTCAAAGGAGGTTGAATCCCAACCTAAAAGAAGTTGTCAAAAATGAGGTCCTAAAATTATTGGACGCTGGTATCATATACCCCATTTCTGACAGCCCTTGGGTAAGCCCTGTCAAAAATGAGGGTGGTATCGAAGCAGTTCCGAACGAAAAAGGGGAGTTGATCCCCCAAAGAAAAACTATGGGATGGCGCATGTGCATTGATTATAGGAAATTAAATTCCGCCATCCGAAAGGATCACTTCCCTTTGCCCTTTATAGATCAAATGTTGGAAAGGCTTGCCGGTTAAGAATTTTATTGTTTTCTAGACGGGTATTCGGGGTATTTTTAGATCCCAATTGCACCTGAGGACCAGGAGAAGACCACCTTCACCTGCCCTTACGCTACCTTTACATATACCTGGATGCCTTTTGGACTGTGCAATGCACCTGCTACTTTCCAACGTTGCATGCAGGCAATTTTCACTGATTTTATCGAAAAAAGTATCAAAGTATTCATGGATGATTTCAGTGTATATGGCCCTAACTTTGATGAATGTTTGCAACAACTAGATCTAATCTTAGCCAGGTGTAAAGAAACCAACCTGGTGCTGAGTTGGGAAAAATGCCACTTTATGGTAAAAGAAGGCATTGTTTTGGGGCATCGAGTTTCTAAAGCAGGTATTGAAGTGGACCAGGCCAAGGTCGAGGTCATCAAAAAGCTCCCCCCCTCCTACCTCAGTTAAAGAAGTAAGGGCATTTCTAGGTCATACTGGCTTCTACCGATGGTTTATTGCTGATTTCTCGAAGATTGCGAAACCATTAAGTGATATGTTGGCCAAGGATACAAGATTCAGCTTTACAGAGGAATGTCTTGAGGCCTTCGAGATCATAAAAGAGAAGCTTGTCTCAACCCCTATGGTCGTTACCCCTGATTGGTCTCTCCCCTTGAGATCATGTGCGACGCAAGTGACTACGCTGTGGGGGCTGCACTGTGTCAAAAGAAGGATAAGGTACTAAGGATTAAAACTTATGCAAGTAATACTCTTATAGATGCCCAAAAAAATTACACAACTACAGAAAAAGAGCTTCTTGTTGTTGTCTTCGCCCTCGATAAGTTTCGTTCTTATCTTTAGGGAAGTGAAGTTATAGTACACACCGATCACTCCGCTCTAAAGTACCTGTTCACCAAGGCAGACACTAAACCGAGATTGTTACGTTGGATTCTCTTGCTGCAAGAATTTGACGTCCTAGTGGTCGATAAGAAAGCATGCCATAATGGAGTTGCTGATCACTTGTCCCGCATTACAAGACCTTAAGATGGAGTTCCTATTCAAGAATATTTCCCAGACGAGACAGTGTTCAGCATCCAACAAATAGAAGACATGGTTGAAAAGAGAACTTTTTCCAATTGGGTTGAGTTATTTTCTGCACTGACAGTAAGCAATGAGGATCCTTGGTATGCTGACATCTCCAACTACTTAGCCTCTAGGGAAGTTCCTCATGGACTCTCTTTTCAACAAAAGAAGAGATTCCTCTCCCAGATCAAGCACTTCCTCTAGGATGACCCTTACCTTTTCAAGGTATGTGCTGATGGGGTCATCCGGAGGTGTATCCCTGAAAATGAGGCTACATCATTTCTCTACATGTGTCACTCTAAAGAGGATGGAGGACATAATGGTTCCACGTGGACGGCTGCGAAAGTTCTAGAGTCAGGTTTGTTTTGGCCTACATTACATAAAGACGCTCACAAATTTGTCTCACAGTGTGATAGTAGCCAACGGATGGGAAACATCTCCAGACGACACAAGATGCCTTTGAACAACATCCTGGAAGTGGAGTTGTTCGATGTTTGGGGCATCGACTTCATGGGTCCATTCCCTCCATCCCAAGGCCATCAGTACATATTAGTCGTTGTGGATTATGTTTCAAAGTGGGTAGAAGCGATCTCATGTTCTTCTGCAAACGCCAAAACAGTCCTAAAGTTTTTAAAGAAAAATATTTTTACCAGATTCGAGGTGCCCCAGGCAATCATTTCTGATGGTGGTGCCCATTTCTACAATCGCCAATTTGATGCCCTACTCAATAAATATGGAGTTCATCATAAAGTAGCGCTCCCCTACCATCCACAAAGCAATGGACAGGCCGAGGTCTCCAACCGAGTGTTAAAATGGATTTTACAGAAAACAGTCGGTTCATCTCGGAGAGATTGGTCACAAAAGCTCGACGATGCTTTGTGGGCCTATAGGACTGCCTTCAAAACACCTATTGGGACCACTCCTTTCCGTCTGGTGTTTGGCAAAGCATGTCATCTTCCAGTAGAACTCGAACACAAGGCTTATTGGGCATTGCAATCTCTGAATTTTGACATGAAGGCTGCTGGGAACAAACGGAACTTCCAGCTTTCTGAACAAGAAGAGTTGCGCCATAACGTGTACGAGAGTGCCAGCCTATACAAAGAAAGAACCAAGAAGTATCATGATCAAGCCATCCTTCCACGCCATTTTCAAATTGGTGATCAGGTCCTCCTTTACAATTCCCCCTTACGACTTTTCCCTGGGAAATTGAGATCACATTGGCATGGACCTTTCACCATCACTTCCATGAATCATCTGGCGCTTTTGAGGTTGAAAATGCCAAAGGTGAGGGCTTTAAAGTCAATGGTTCTCGCTTGAAGAAGTATTTTTGTGGTAAACCTGCTACAACACCGGCTATCTACCTCGATGACTTCATTATGCCTTCCTCAACAACTTCCCCCTCAACACATATGAAGCCCACGGCTAAAGGCCAAGTGTAGGGCCATCCCCTTTCACGAATATCTACTCCAGGGGAGTTTTTCTTTCTTTCTTCTACTGACGTTATTATTTATTTGTTTAATTATTTCTTTCTTCTCTTTCACACACTGGGTACAGTGTTTCTGCCTAGTGTAGGGCAGGGAACCCCCCTTTTAAATTTTATTAATTAGTTAAAAAAACAAACAAATATAGCATGTCTAGTTTATTCAATATAATAAGTTTTAAGTTTATTAACCTTCTACTCAGCTTTTTTGTATGTCTCTGATTAAAGTTGACTTAGGGAAGGCTAAATATTTGTTCTCTCAAGAGGTAAGCTTTCCAATGACCTTCAGATATCATTTCTCACTTCGTGATTCCTTCTGTTAAACATGAGTATATAATCTTACTTCTATTTTTGTCCTTAATTTACTTTTGGGTAATATATCTTTCTTTCCTTTTTCAAATAGTTCAGTTCTTATGGGTGAATATCTTAGAAAAGGGTGATGAAAAAAAAGTAAGAAGAAGAAAAAAAAGAAAAAAACTTCTTTTAAAAAAAAGATATATATGAAGCATCATGAGGTTGCAAGATTGCCTCAAAATAAAAGCAAGAAAAGAGAATTTTTCCTCTTGTTTTTCTCCTAAATTCCCCGTTCTTTAAATACAAAAAAAATCATAGTTATATTAGAAACCTGCAAATAGGTTTTTTTATAACTAAAAACTAAGAAAATAAACCTAGAACTTAATTAATCAAAAGCCCACAGGTTGCAAATACCCGGTCGAAATAGTAAAGCAAATTAAGTAAGTTACCGAGGTCGAATTCACGGGGACTTAGTACTTAAATCTAATCCTAGAAACTGTGGGGGTTGTTGTCGATTGTTTTGGTGAAGCTAATTAAACTAAATCAAATAAAACACAAAAAGAAGTAAATTAAGAAATTTGATATGGAAGAGACGGAACTCCGGGTTCAAGTTATCTACGTTTGATAGATCTTGAAATTCCCTCTATTTAATTTGAGACACAGATTGGCAAATTCCTAAAGTTCTCTTAAGGACTAAATCCTTGTCTCTAAAGAGCGCATCTACCAGAACGTGCAAATTCTAATCAAGAGATAATCACAACACATGCAGATAGATAAGCACGAGGAATTTTATTCTTGCACCTGAAGGGACAACTTAGTCAATCAGATTCAGTTTCCACAGGTTAACATATTAAATTGACCTTTCCTTTAATCACCGATCAGATCGTAAAAGAATTCGCAATGCAATTCAACAAAGTCTAGAATTTCATTAAAAAGCTCAAGGAATAAATTAATATGAAACAATCTGTAAATATCTCAAATTATAAGGAATTAAAAAATCATCTCAAGCTACAATAACCGTTCCCTAGAGTCAGATCCTTTATCCAGACATCTTCGGAAAATAAATAGAAGAAAAAACTAAACCTAAATCTAAAGCTAGAAACATAAGTGATTTGATGTTGTGTGAATGGATGGATGAACGGATGGATTGTAAGATGAGTCGCCCCCTTCCTATGCCAAAGTCTTCGGTATTTATAAGTCAGATTCAAGGCTCTTCGCTTGTTTATTAATGTATTCTTTTCAATTTCCTCCAGTTTCACAAATTAAATAGAGACCTTTGAATTTCTTTAACTTATACTCTCTTCAATTATTTCATCGAAAACCCTTGGAAGACTCTGGAGTTACCTGCACATAAATAGGGAGTTAGTGTATGCACTTTAATTTATTAACTCCTCCGTGAAAATGTCAAATATTGCCCACATATCCATCCTATAACTTATTTTCTGAAAGTTTCTTTTAGTTATAAGAATGTATTCAATTAAGTACTAAATCAAGAGAAAAATGACAAAAAAGACAAGAGATTTTGATAGTAAAAATATATCTAAAATCAGCCTATCAAATTTCCTCACACTTAACCTTTGCTTGTCCTAAAGCAAATAAAGAATAAAACTATCTCAAATGTCGTAGTATCAAACCTCAGGATCAATCAAGCATAGAAGGAAATCAAGCAAAATGACAATTAGAAGAAAAATCTTTCTCTTAGCTGTAAGTTTTAGCAAACAGTGAAAAAGAACAATTTTATAAAATCATGGAGAAGTTTGATTGCAAAAACTGAACACAAATTAGCTTGGGACCTTCCACCTATTACTTTCCTTGAATCTGTGGATGACAAGGGGTGTGAAGTAATGCCTTATTCCGCATTACCTTTCAACACCACGCACTCATGATCAAAATAGGAAATTTCCAATAACAATCAACATTAAGAGCTTCCCTTTCTTTGCATAATTAATTTCTTATTTCGCACAATTGTTTCATCCCCTAGACTTTTCTCTTTATCTATGTAACGGTGTTGGGCCTTCTATCCCAGATTGTGAAACCTTAGGTAGATGGGTGACGAAGTACCCCAAGGACTTAATAACCAGATAAAAGAGGCCTGTTTTGGTTCAGAAAATTCATGATCAGAGGAGTACCTTGCCTTATCCTTTTCATCCAAACTTTCACATCATTCCCAAGGTCACCGAGCTAAACTAATTCAATCTTCCCAATCAGCTAATCCACCAAATTTCAGTGAAAATAACATTAATTTCAAGAAAACTAAACATACGAACAACTTTGAGCAAAAAGATTCTTGAGGTTGTCATCAGGCTCGATTTCAAACTTCCGCAAAATAATCACCCAAAAATTCAACATTTATTGGCACTAAAAGAAGCCTATCCATTACAGCAAGAGAACAATTAAAAGCTAGTGTGGCATTAAGTACAACTGGCATATTTTTAGGGAAAGGTCTCCACTTCCTCACACTTAATAGGAGCAATGTCCTCATTGTTCACAAAATAAATTCTAGAAACAGACCTTTCAAAATATGCCAGACTCATGAAGGATCCATTCATGACTCCACATACATTTAACATTAAAAGCATAATAGGATGAACACGAGCAATAAAGATTGAGAAACTGAAACTCCCCTGATATCTTTAGATTGAGGAAGGTTCCCTTCCTCACACTTAAGCTCAAACAGCGGGGTAGAAACGTTCCTCACACTTGCGTCCAAGCAAGTGTCTAGCCTTGGAGAGATAGGGAGGTTAAAAAGATTGCACCTACACACACTTTATAAAATACTAAATAACGCTAGAAGCGTTGCATTAGTAACTTGGGCACCACCGCCACTTCTGGAATAAAATAAAAATAAACTAATAAACAAAATAAAACTAGAAATAAAAAAACATAAAAACATAAACTTTACCACTGGGTTGCCTCCCAGTTAGCTGCCCGTATTTATAGTCTTTGGCTAGACTCTCGCTTCGCTATCCCGGATGAAAAATAAAAGTTGACAATGGAGTCAACTGGAATACGAAGTGGCCAACAATCAGAATTAAACCACCTGGATCAAAACAAAATGTTACCTCAACAAATAGAATAGGAAAATAAATACTCCACAAAACCTGGTGTTTGAGGAGGTATTGACGGTAACGAGTCTCAAGTAGGAGACCAGATTCTGATTGTTGGTCTTCCTCAAATTGGAGGATGTAAACATCCTCCGTCTGTGGTTGAGGCTCAAAGAGAACGTGATAATGGCAAAGTGGTGGTGGCCCCTCCCTTTCAAAATCTAGGGTGTGGACATGCTGTCCGTCTGGGACCAAGGGTGGTGAGGGAGGGTAATTTGAATCTTCAACAAGTAGCTCCTCCTCGGACTCATAACAACCCTCCACATTTACAGCATCTGGAACAGTCACATCCTTTAATTGTTCTTCATGATTCGGATATGGTTGAAAAGGAAGTGAACCAGGAGAAGTTTGCTGCAATAACAATTGAGTCATCTGACTTAGTTGTCCCTGCATGTGCACAAGGGCCTGCTCCAATTTCTGTTGGCCCAGAGTCAACTCCTGATTGATAATCATTTGCTCCTCAATTTGACTCTGTTGAGTGGCCATGAACTTGTTCATCAACACCTGCAGGTTATCAATATTAGAGTCCCAAGTTTCCTGTTGAGGTGGAGGTGCTGCAGATAATCTGGTTGATCCTCTAACCACAACTGCTCTTACAATTCGAGACATTCGTCAAACTCATGAGGTCCCCCACAATACGAGCAACATATATCAGTCAACGACCTGTCTAACTTATATGCCATTATCAAAAATAGTCAGAAAGTTAAAACAAAATATAAACTAACAATGTTAAAAAAACGAACAACAACAAAATAAAAAGGACAAAAAATAACAAAATTAAAATTAAAACTGAGACAAAATAAGAAAGAAATTAACCATCAAAGAAAAGAAGGAAATATCTGAAAACAAAATAAACTAAGAATAAAATATAATAGAACATAATAAAAAACAAAACAAGATAAAATAAAATAAATATAAACAAAACACAAAATTAAAGTTATAACTAAATTAAAACAAGAAAGGATTAAATTAACAAAAAAAAGTTAAATTGCTAAAAACAAAATAAACTAAAAATAAATAAAATAAGATAAAATAAAAATAAGAAAACAAAATAAAACAAAACAATTGACAACCCAAGCTAAGGACTAGACAAAGTCAAGTCCCCCGGCAACGGCGCCATTTTGCAAACAGGTTTTTTTATAACTAAAAGCTAAGAAATAAACCTAGAAATTAATTAATCAAAAGCCCACAGGTAGCAAATACCCGGTCGAAATAGTAAAGCAAATTAAGTAAGTTACCGAGGTCGAATTCACAGGGACTTAGTACTTAAATCTAATCCTAGAAACTGTGGGAGTTGTTGTCGATTATTTTGGTGCAGCTAATTAAACTAAATCGAATAAAACACAAAAAGAAGTAAATTAAGAAATTTGATATGGAAGAGACGGAACTCCGGGTTCAAGTTATTTACGTTTGATAGATCTTGCAATTCCCACTATTTAATTTGAGACACAGATTGGCAAATTCCTAAAGTTCTCTTAAAGATTAAATCCTAGTCTCTAAAGAGCGCATCTACCAGAACGTGCAAATTCTAATCAAGAGATAATCACAACACATGCAGATGGATAAGCACGAGGAATTTTATTCTTGCACCAGAAGGGACAACTTAGTCAATCAGATTCAGTTTCCACAGGTTAACATATTAAATTGACCTTTCCTTTAATCACCGATCAGATCGTAAAAGAATTCGCAACGCAATTCAACAAAGTCTAGAATTTCATTAAAAAGCTCAAGGAATAAATTAATATGAAATAATCTGTAAATATCTCAAATTATAAGGAATTACAAAATCATCTCAAGCTACAATAACCATTCCCAGAGTCAGATCCTTTATCCAAACATCTTCGGAAAATAAATAGAAGAAAAAACTAAACCTAAATCTAAAGCTAGAAACATAAGCGAATTGATGTTGTGTGAATGGATGGATGGACGGATGGATTGTAAGATGAGTCGCCCCCTTCCTCTGCCAAAGTCTTCGGTATTTATAAGTCAGATTCAAGGCTCTTCGCTTGTTCATTAATGTATTCTTTTCAATTTCCTCCAGTTTCACAAATTAAATAGAGACCTTTGAATTTCTTTAACTTATACTCTCTTCAATTATTTCATCGAAAACCCTTGGAAGACTCTGGAGTTACCTGCACATAAATAGGGAGTTAGTGTATGCACTTTAATTTATTAACTCCTCCGTGAAAATGTCAAATATTGCCCACATATCCATCCTATAACTTATTTTCTGAAAGTTTCTTTTAGTTATAAGAATGGAATTCAATTAAGTACTAAATCAAGAGAAAAATGACAATAAAGACAAGAGATTTTGATAGTAAAAATATATCTAAAATCAGCCTATCAAAACCCTTGAAAAATAGGGCCGAGCCATTCAAAACCATTGATGAGTGTCTTGGCCGCATTCAGAAACTCTTGAGAAATAGAGCTGAATGTCGGAAACCAGAAAAAGGAGAGATGCAAAATCCCCCATGCAACATAACCCATGTGTCCTTGTTCCGTTTTGAGATGGAATGTTTTACTTTTACCCACTTGTATATTATTGATAGAATGGAAAGGACTAAATGATGCTTATGAGTAAGAGTCAAGTAGTTAGGAAAGGAATATCTCATTGTCATTCTAGAGTTTATTTGTTTTGTGCACAAGTAGTTACTCTTTCCTGATTTAATTTTGCTCGAGGACTAGCAAAAGGTAAGTGTAGGGCCTTGATAAGCCGTAGACTTATCATATTATATAAGCTAGATTTGTGGTATTATTAGTTAAAATAAGACTATAATAGATAGTATTTACATTATTTTGCATAAAAAGCCATTTTATATGATCAGACTTATGCTTTGAGTGTTTTCCATGCAAGGGACAATTCCTGCCGGATCCCTCCTGCACGGCAAAAATACGCAACTGGAAGGAGTCCTTGTCGGGCATAGTGTCGGGTATTCTGTAGCCGGCATAAGTAAACGACGCGCCTATTCGCCAAATGATAACGGTTATTTACCGTTAGTAAAATACTCAGAGCCTGACATGGTGTCAGATATTCTCTATCCGGCATAGGTGACTTTTCGCGCCAGGCGGTTTTCGATCGTTACTGAGAAGCACGTGTTTAATTCACATGCCGGATGACTTCTGCCCGGCATGGAACCCAGCATCTGAAGATATTCAAGTCTATAAAAGGGCCGAGAGTCTGCACTTGGAGGACACTTCATTCAGATTATTCTACATTCAAATTCACTCAAATTCACTCAAATTCACGGCGGACTGCTGTCAAGGAAGCGCTACATCTCCTTCCAGGAGGAAGACATTATCGAGTTCAAAGGAATTCTCATCAAGTTGTACTCCTGATCCTCCTTGTATCTTCTCTCAATGTCCTGGTTGGTTTGGTAGACTCTTTGGCTGCCTTGATTTGATGATTACTTTGTAAACACTCATTGATCATTAATGGAATTCTCAAGTTTCTTAACCCGAGTTTTAATCTCCTTGCAAATAGAACGAGGATTTCCTCTTGTTCTATTATCTCCAAGTGCTATTTAAGGCTTTCAAAAGCAATAATGGAATATGTTATAATTCTGGTAATCTTTAATATTGTTGCTCTGAGAAGTGGGTAACAAATGTTAAGGTTTAGGATAGTTTCTTTTATTACCCCATTGTTCTGTTCGTATTCGCGGCACCAATTATGCACGATGTGAATAAGGGTAATGAGTTATTTTTGTCATATTTGAAACGGGAAGTGTTATTTACGAAATGTATGATGCCGGATGCAATGCCGGATAAAAGATGTCTGGCACATTCAAGATCTTTGAACGTGTCGGGTATCCGAAGTCCGGCATGACACCCGGCATATACATTTTGTGAGAAAAAGAATCCTTTCTGAGACTTGCCACTTTTGATCCATGATCATATGAGTTCTTACATTGTTAATTGACCCTAATCAAGGTTAGTTCGTTGTGAATAGTTAGTTTAATTAGTTTAGAAATGCTTAAACACTTTTTCCCCCTCTTTTACTTAGTAATTACCAAGGCTGGGACTAATTTTGTATTCAAGTCCCTAGGGTTTGACTTGCTTGGTCTTAATTTTCTCCTGTAACACCCCATCCAACAATAACACACTTAAAATAAACTGCAGCGGAAAACAACCTCATCACATTACTTATCTCGTTGGTGTTACACGCCGTTAGCCACCCACGTGGCTAACAAGGCTAATCCATATACATTGTACCGGTCTGATTGCTAAATCCCCGAGCAACTACACAGTATTATCCCTTTCCATTAACAACTACAACAACGTACACCTTCCAACTATACCGAGTATTTATAACTAATGCCGATAACAATTTCGGTCTTACTACACCTACCGTATATATATACAACATAAACGATTACCCATGTACAACGACTACCCCGTCCTACTCTCGAACGGCTTCCAGCTCCTTGTACCTGAAATAGGAAAAGAAGAGAAAGGGTGGCCCCCAAGGGGCTCAGCACCTTTGCTGGTATGGTAATCCCGCAGCCCACATGCTACCGGGCCACGCACAACTAATTGTCGTCTTAGCATGCGGTTGATTAGTTTTTAAATCATACATGCAACAGTGAACACACATCACATAACATTTCGCCTCAATGGGCTCAACAAACAGATAATATATCCTTACTTAGTAAGTCACTCATGGTATTCATCATCCCTAGAGTGTTCCTCCTCTAATGGAGCTACTTCCTTAATAGACGACACTTACCCCTTAATCGGGTTAACCTTATACGCCTCTTTTCTCAAACTGGGATTCATATCCATGATCCACATACTCCACATTTTACAACACATAACTTACACTACATACAACACTTAACAACACTTTGCACGTTTTCACGTGCACAACATAATACCGCAATAGATATTGCATCACAACAAAAATACATAACATAACGGGAGTGGTTCTCTTAGGAACCGACCCAAACATTGTTTATACACTGGTGAGCCTAGAGAATGTTGCCAGTCTCATGATAAGCTCGTTATACAATAACAACAACACTCATTACCGTCCTAATAGTTGGACGAGTAACTTAAGTTAAGGCGGTTCGGGTTTGGAGGCCCGAACACACCACACAAACACATGTTCCCCCTAAACCGATCATAAGTCAGAATAGCTAAGCTTTGGAGTAAGCTAATGGGAGATCATAACCCGTGAGGGAAACAACCGTAACAAAGAGAAGGGTAAGGCTAGGAAGGATACCCTCTCCCAAACAACGCGCGACCGGCCAAACCGGATTCCTCACTACTGTTAGTACATACTTACTTTAGATATTAGTTAGAACCCCACTATGGAGTCTATCACATCTACACATCATACAGTATTACAACTGTGTTAGACACACAAGGGAGATCCCTACATTCACATACACATATCACACATTTAACACACGCATAGCCGTAGTTAGTACGTCCCATGGTTCGGGTCGTTTACTCCGAATACCGAACTCTCATGTGATCCTAGACCCAGTTAACTAAGGTTAACACTGCCGAGGTTAAATGGTATCGGAGTTGAACACGCCACATATATGAATTACTGTAAACTCATTACATGTTTTATCTTACAACGTGGAAAACATACAGAAAAACACATTGGCATACAAGCCGGTGTAATCCGGTAGGACACAGGTTGCAAGAAAACCATACCTGTCACCGGAGTCCACTTTACCACGTCCACTTATGTTCCTCGAGCGATTCTCGAACAACTGTTAACATCACATGTGTTTTTATTAACATCGGGGTTTGCTTGATTATTTAATGTCTAATGCTTAACTTTCCCCGTTGACTTAGTTACACAACTTTACATTTTAACTTGTTTTACTTTTACATTTTGATACAACTTTTCACCCACTTAATTGCCATTTAAAACTCACCTAACATGTCCTTAACAACCTTATAACATCATTACCTATCAATCCCCATCATTACATATCATTTCCTAACCTTAAACCATGTTTTTGGTCCGACCGGACTTGCCGACCGGACTTACCCAAGTCCGGTCGATTCCAGAATACATTTCCGTCAAAATTTTTCCACTCCGACCGGACTTGTAAGTCCGGTCCTATGTCCGGTCCATTCCAGAAACTAATTCCCACAGGGTAAACTGGGCCCGACCGAACTTGCAAGTCCGGTCGCAAGTCCGGTCTGCCCCAGATCTTTGTTTTCCTTTTTACATTCAACTCCAAACTTCACCCCACATATCCTAGTATACCCTAACCTCATTTGGGCACTTCAAACACACCTTTATCCATGTGCTAAACTCTTTAAATCACTCACCAAAACCATTTTATCCTCCACAAACTTCTTACAAAGTTCCTAGCACTTGGGATGTTTTCTCCTTATGATTTATAAGTGGTAGTCCACCAATAATGACCACTACACCAAGGTGTTTCCTCTACACCTTAACATCATCTCTCAAACTTCTTTTCTTACAAACTAAATCTCCTTTTTCACATCTTACCTAATCATCACTTATTCCTTGGATATCAACATTACCTAAACCTTAAACAAACTCCTCCAAGACTTAAATACATCCTCAAAACACACATTGAATTCCTAGAACTTCCAAGATAACACCTAAATCCTTGCATCACTCTAAATCACCTTAACACATGTTTTCTTCTCAAGTAAACATTTATTCACCTTTAACACTTCCTAGTTCACCAAAACTCACTTAAAACACTTAGAACTTCTTACACATTTCCCAAATTTGGCCATAGCTTCTCTTGTATATACTCACATCCAAACACTTAGGTTTTTACCTTATTTCATTCAAGAACACCTAAAATCCATCAAGAACATTTTTACACACAAACTTCACACATTAAGCACTACATCACAATATAGTGGATAACTTAAATTGCTTGGCACTTAGGCCCTTAAATAACATGGCTCTTAGGCCCTTAAATTGCATAAACCTTAAACACTGAATTTCCCACATAAGTAATGCCTTTGACCTGCAAATACACCCAACAATACATATGCCCTTAATAAACTCCTTGAGAGCATTTTACTAGCTCATTCACCATTGGCTCCTTAGGTATTTTATTAAGCAAATCAAGCTCATTTTCCTAAGGCATTTAAACCACATTTAGATAGCATATTTACCTCTTTTTCCTCCCAAATTTCTTTCTTGTTTCCTTACAAAACCGGTAAGGCAATTGGTTCCTTGCCAACTACTAAACATTATACAAACAACATAATGAGTATTCAAGCTTTAAGCTCCATCTCATTGTAAACCCTAGGTTTACATTATTTCAAAACATTAATGTAGTTGTTTTACCTTAATCTTTGAAGGGTGTTTGAATATCTATGAAGAGAGGACTCCACCTAGTCCTTGAAAGATTCAAATGGAGCTAGAACAAAGCAACACAAGGAGCTCCATCAATGAATATTTTCGGTCACACACAAAACATGGAGGAAACTTGATTTTTCTTTGAGATTCCTTACCTAGGAGCAAAGGAGATCAATAATATGTGGAAAGACAAGCTCAAGCTCCATCAATGGTGGAACTCCATGGCACCGAAATGGTGATCTTGAAATTTTGAGAAGATAGGAATGAAGAGCTTGATGAGAAGAAAGAATGGTGGTGTTTGTTTTTGATTTGGTTAAGTGAGCTAGGTTTTACAAGAGTTCAAAGGTGGACTTCCATGGTGGTGGTGCTGTATTACCGAGAGAGAACAAGAAGAAGAGAGGAAGAAGAAGTTGGAACCGTGTGAAATGGAGAAGGAATGAGAGAAATGAGATAAGTTTGCTTTTTAGAAGATATTTGTGTTTATAAAGCAAATAGTAACTATATTAGTCATCTTTATTTCTTTAACAAGTTAACAAGTGAGTGGTGAGTCACCACACTTAAGAAAACCGGCCCCCTTTATTACATAAGGGTATTATAGTCTTTGTTGGTCAACTTAATCACTTATAACATTATATGTTACAAACTAGCTTATAAAAATCACTATTCACAAAACAAGGCACATAGAAGTGAAATTTTTGATTTCCCATTGATATAGACTTCCAAATGTGATACTATATAGTACACATGTATATTTAAGAGTAATGATGGACGTTTAGCCACTCAAACTCATTTACAAGACAATTTTTCAAAAACGTGCTTTAAGACTCCTTAAAGCACATTTTGTGTTTTAACTTGTTTTCAAGCTTGGTTTTCTTTATTAATTGATTTAATATGTTCATTAACATATAAATAAGGTATAGGTATGACCATTAGGTCTTATACAAATTCATCCCAAGCTTAGAGCACATTTTTGCTCATATTGACTTTAAGGTATTTTCTTGTGTTTTATTTGGTTTAACTGCCCACCAAGGTTTCCTAAGGACTTATTTAGCCTTATTAAATCATAATTGAACATTACTAAGTCTTGGTAGGCTCTTTGGGTCCTAACCAAGTTCACTCATAGCTTAGAGCATGTTTTTGCTCAAACTGTGTCTTAATGCTTTATTGCATTTACTATGGTCTAAATTGTTCACTGATGTTACTAAGGCACTTTTTAGCGTTTACATACCATAGTTTGATATTTAAACCACTTATCAAGGTCTGGGGTATTTCAATCTACCCCCCTTAAAAGAACTTCGTCCTCGAAGTTCACACTTTCCACACATCATTAGATTTGAGCACAGGAATCACTTGGAAATAAACTTCCATAACCAAACACACTTTACATCACAACCTCGGACTTAATGGTCCGGGAAACACATTCACATCCACACATAACATAACATATCCACATGATAACCTCGGACTCTTTGGTCCGGGTCTCTTAACAACACTTACACATACATAACAACCCCTTGGACTCACTGGTCTTGGGTAACATCACAACATTTGGACACATAGGTCCCCATAACATAACAGTCTTCAGACACTTAGGTCTATGTAACACAACACATTTAGACTCATAGGTCTCAATAGCATACACTTTTAGGAGATCAAAGTCAAAATAACATTTATTACACATACCACACAACATGTCATAGCATGTATAACAATCAAAAATATCTTTTACATACACACTGTGATCCCGCAGAACCCGGTCGCGATGGACACCTTCCGTCCCCGTGCCTTTGGGAGATTAAAACAATCACATAAATTTGAAATTTTTCCTTGTGAGGTTAAGTAGGAAGACTTTAATTATGCAAAGTATCCATCAACGTTTTTTAAATACCAATTTAAAATCCTTTTGAAAACACACACAACTCCAAGTCCAACTTAAGCTCTTTGCTTCTTTCCTTAGCGTGGTTATTTGTGACCACTTATAGGGAGTTTCAAGAGTCATCCAACCCTGATGTGATCAGCATCAGTGTTGAACTATCCTTCCACTCCAATTTGTTCGGCTTCCCTTGATCACATGCAAATCAAGTTCCACCTCCCACTTCATTTTCAAGCATCAAGTAAATCACTCATTTCCAATTTTCTATCTTTTTAATCATTCTAATCAAGATCATACATCTCCAAGGATAGAACTCCGTCCATCAGTTACCTCCATTCACTTTAATCATGGTGCCTAGGGAATCTTATTCTCACTAGGTTCTATGTCGGTATCATGCCCTTCGTTGAATCACTATATAGTATATATATACACATATTTTATCAAAATACAACACACAATTTCACATTTATACACTGTCGGGGTTTGTTCCCCCGGGAGTTTCTCTACTCCCCACACTTGTACTATCGCACACAACTGTTAACAAATACACACACTTATCACAATGGTATTCGCATCTTCTGTGCGCAATTACCACAATTAAACCATGACTGAATGCGTATGTTTACGTAACACACACACCAATCATCAAAACAATAATATAATTTTGTGCTATGCACAATATAAGTCACATACACTACGTACACTTGTACGGTAATATACACTAAGTGGTTTTGCGCTCTACCCCCCTTAAAAGGGGTTACGCCCACGTAATCAATCACTAAACATTGGCTTAAAATGTTCCGCCGTCGTGAAGTGTTTTAACTTCCACATGGTCTATTACACAATGGATTCTGATTAAAGGATCTTAACCATATTGGCGGTTTAGTTCCTAAACCAAGAATTCTCATTGGAGTTTGTTTAAACTCTTAGTTGGTTTCGATTCTGGCCTGTTAGGCTTCTAGGCGTTAATAATTAGCCATTCACTCGTGTTCACCATGTACATTCAACACTTGAATCACTGGCTCACTAGTTCCTGTTGCGAAACTCTAATAACTGTAGAGCTTAATTGCCCCATTTGTTATTCTTACTGCATTGTACATCCCCAATTGTCACCTTCATCTTGGTAACAATGGTTTCTCAACCGACGCGTGGTATCTCTTACCATTAGCGAATCCGGTGAGTTATAAACTTTCTATCCACTTCCATAACAATTTACTGTGTATACAACTATGTATTTCACAATGATTGACTTGTTCCCTTCCGACTTACTGTCGGTTGAGATTGAGCTACTACCTAGTGTGTAGTTCTCTCTCAGCTATTTTCAACATTTGGGGTATATTCCATACCGATATTTGACAGTTAGTGCTACTGTAGTCACTTACTGTTAATCATGCCTCCACATTTGGTCTTGTACAAGTACTTTCTATAGGTGCGGCCTTGCATTTCCTATGCATCGGCCATTATAACATTATTCCTCTATAATTAACATGTTTCCAATTCCTAGCTATCCCATTCGATCATTACTGCGCAAGTGCAATACCAAAACACTCAGTCATACAGAGTGCAGAGGCGTAAACTCTTGACAGTAAATCTCTTATGCGATTCGCCATGGAATTCACACTGAGTTCCTTATCACATAGTACCGACCATTGGCTTATTGCCCAGTCCGTTTAACATTGCTTACCTTGCATCTCCACTGAGTTTAACTCAGAACTGGTCTTATCTGCCACATTATTATTCAACAACACTTATACAACGGTCGCTTACTGCGCACCGTGCTTATTATATAATACTAACTTACATGGTATTTACTGTCACATTAACTTCCACACATATACTTACATCATTCGTATTATGGTTCATCACTCACTTGGATGACTACTGAATGCTCCTTGAGCATCGATCATTCGAGTCACAAGCCGGCATTATTCAGCTCGGGTTTACTCTATGCACACATGTTACTAAGCTACTGCTCTCTCAATAATAATATCATCCATCCTTAACATATTTCTGAGCTGGGTTCACATAACTACCGCTCTTGCGGTCTCACAATATCGAGAGGTATCCCCACTCTTAAGGCAGTGGTTCGTTTTACCACTCTATTCACTTATACAACATAAACTTCTGCAATCGGTCTAATTTATATAAATATCTTGCTTATGGCCTATAAGCCTTATTTGCCTTGAGCTGCGCTCATTATAGGCTGTCCACACACATGTACTTCTCATACAATATTACATGGTTTGGATGTTTATGAGCTCCATGACAAGGTCGTTGCATTCCGTTTCCTTTCATGGATGCCCCTTAGGATTGTCAGTCCGTCTCCTGACAACTTATGTCTAAACTGGGTGATTTTCAACCCTTGTGCTTCTGTCATGCATTTCGTTCAACAATTGTTGATTCGAACACCCTTTAAGGATTGCTCCTGGGTGTTACTAAGTCATGCCTTACATCTGGTTTACACTCATTGGTACATTCAGTTAGCCACGCCTTTCGCATTCTTCACTGGTTATTATCTTCTTCTGTGAAGATCAACATTTGCCTGATAGTGTAGGTACTCATTTTGGGAGTTTCATCCCGTCATTGCACATTAATGTGTCCACATTAGGTGGGTCACCATTCCAGCTATCACGTTTATCCCTGAGGATCCTTAAGTCATATACGATGTCTTTACATTCGTTAGTGCACTTCGCACCTCCTGACTCTTAAACATTCCTTGAAAGGAATTGAATTCCTTTAGTCTCGAACTTAAGAGTTCCTTAATTCAACCATTCCTTGTAATCTCTAGCTCTTGTTGATTTATACCGTGACCGTAGACGGAGTCGACTACTTCCCGTGTTTCGGACTCCACTCGTATACATATGTGGGTACCATAATGATACATTGCTACCTACCCAACTAACCCATAAGTAGGTCTGTCATGCCCACAAGCTCCTATCGGAGTGCGTGGTCGTCCCACAATTCAGTTGGTACACTCGTAGTGTCCGTCACACGCCTAGGTGAAGTATTCTGTTGTCAACTCCCTTATATTGTCCCTTGACAATATGTGTCCCGGCTCCCGAACTATCGAAGGAAAGTTTATCCACTGTTGTATCTTATCATCTGCCCTTGGTTTTACTGGTTTGGTTTAAAAGAAGGTTGGAAAGAAGTGTTGGTTTGAAAGAAAATTTGGTTTTGAAAAGAAAAGGGTTTGAATAAATCTGGGTTTTGAAAGAAAAGTTTCATGGTTTCGCAACATCTTCTTACCTAGCCAAGTCTAGCTTCTTGCTGACTGGTGTACTTACAATTACCGAGGTTAGGCTAGCAGGCCCTTCAATGTATGACAATCACATTTAACTTTATTGTACTTTTCCAAGTACTTTGTAGTGGGTTATCAATTTCCCGAACAGCCTTGTTATTGCAGCACTGCTATAGCAGTGCGCCTGCTATGGTATCGGTTAAGCACACATATGGTTGTGGTATTGTTCTTACCCGCACTATCATCATTGGACTTGTTGGCCTCACTTGATCTTACAGTCTTGACTAATTCCTCCAGATGAACTTCCCACTGTCTTTACATGATAACACTAACTAGGGTGTTTCCCATTCTGGAAGTCCCCTTTTTTGAGTATGTAGTCTTTGTAGCCCGTTCCATGTATTGGGCACTACGTTGTAGTTCCCTTAGCGGTTGGTATACCGTTGGTATCACTTAACAACTACGGTTCCGTATAGACACTTGTCTCGGGTTTCATTATCCAATTCTTGCCTGTTGCACGGGTAGGCGTTGCAAGCTGGTTTACTCTCGCTGCTCTGCATGTCGACCCAGGTTGCCGGAAATTCTATCTCTTAACACAAGATTCTTCATTCTTCGCTAATAACTGTGGTTAACAATGTTCAGATGGAACCGTCTCCGGGATTCCAGTTTTTGGGATCTACCGAGACAGGTTCTCCGTACCTTTAGAGTATTTATAACAGCCAGATCGGGTATTCCGAGTAAGAGCGGACTTTCATCTCTCTGGCGTTGTTTTCCCAAGTTATCAAACAGGGATTGTGGAGGTGGGATGGATATTGTAGGTTTCCGTAAGTCACGCGTAGTTCCTAACTAGCGTATCTCTCACGCTATCACTCAACCCTTAACCCACAGTACTAAATCCTAACTCGGACTATCCTAAGCTCGGTAATTCGTCATCAGAGCGTACTTCGCTCTGATACCACTTTTTGTAACACCCCATCCAACAATAACACACTTAAATAAAACTGCAGCGGAAAACAACCTCATACATGAACTATCTCGTTGGTGTTACACGCCGTTAGACCAACGTGGCTACAAGGCTAATCCATAACATTGTACCGGTTTGATTGCTAATCCCCGAGCACTACAGTATTATCCCTTTCCATTAACAACTACAACAACGTACACCTTCCAACTATACGAGTATTTATATAAGCCGATAACAATTTCGGTCTTACTACACCTACCGTATATATAAACATAACGATTACCCATGTCAACGACTACCCCGTCCTACTCTCGAACGGCTTCCAGCTCCTTGTACCTGAATAGGAAGAAGAGAAAGGGGGCCCCCAAGGGGCTCCGCACCTTTGCTGTATGGTAATCAAGCCAGCCAACATGCTACCGGCCACGACAAACTAATTGTCGTCTAGCATGCGGTGATTAGTTTTTTAATCATACATGCACAGTGACACACATCACATAACATTTGCCTCAATGGGCTCAACAAACAGATAATATCCTTACTTAGTAAGTCACGCTGGTATTCATCATCCCTAGAGTGTTCCTCCTATAATGGAGCTACTTCCTTAATAGACACACTACCCTTAAATCGTGTTAACCTTGAGCCCTTTTCTCAAACTGGGATTCATATCCGATCCACCTCCAACACTTTACAACACATAACTTACACTACATACAACACTTACAACATTTTGCACGTTTTCACGTGCAAATAATACCGCAATGATATTGCATCACAACAAAAATACATAAACATAAGGAGCGGTGGTTCTCTTAGGAACCGACCCAAACATTGTTTATACACTGGTGACCTAGAGAATGTTGCCAGTTCCGCATGATAGCTCGTTATACAATAACAACACACACTCATTACCGTCCTAATAGTTGGACGAGTAACTTAAGTTAAGGCGGTTCGGGTTTGGAGGCCCGAACACACCACACAAACACATGTTCCCCCTAAACCGATCATAAGTCAGAATAGCTAAGCTTTGGAGTAAGCTAATGGGAGATCATAACCCGTGAGGGAACAACCGTAAAAGAGAAGGGTAAGGCTAGGAAGGATACCCTCTCCCAAACAACGCGCGACCGGCCAAACCGGATTCCTCACTACTGTTAGTACATACTTACTTTAGATATTAGTTAGAACCCCACTATGGAGTCTATCACATCTACACATCATACAGTATTACAACTGTGTTAGACACACAAGGGAGATCCCTACATTCACATACACATATCACACATTTAACACACGCATAGCCGTAGTTAGTACGTCCCATGGTTCGGGTCGTTTACTCCAAATACCGAACTCTCATGTGATCCTAGACTCAGTTAACTAAGGTTAACACTGCCGAGGTTAAATGGTATCGGAGTTGAACACGCCACATATATGAATTACTGTAAACTCATTACATGTTTTATCTTACAACGTGGAAAACATACAGAAAAACACATTGGCATACAAGCCGGTGTAATCCGGTAGGACACAGGTTGCAAGAAAACCATACCTGTCACCGGAGTCCACTTTACCACGTCCACTTATGTTCCTCGAGTGAAATACCCCAAACCTTGATATGTTGCTAAACATTTAAACTATGGTATGTAAAGGCTAAAAAGTGCCTTAGAAACATCAGTGAACAATTTAAACCACAGTAAATGCAATAAAGCACTAAGATACAGTTTGAGCAAAAACATGCTCTAAGCTATGAGTGAACTTGGTTAGGACCCAAAGAGCCTACCAATACTTAATAACATTTAATTATGATTTTATAGGGCTAATTAAGTCCTTAGCAAACCTTGGTAGACAATGAAACCAAACAAAACATAAATAAATACCTTAAAGTCAATAAGAGCAAAAATGTGCTCTAAGCTTGGGATAAATGTGTATAAGACCTAATGGTCATACCTATACTTTATAAATATGTTAATTAACATATTAAATCAATTACCAAAGAAAACCAAGCTTGAAAACAAGTTAAAACACAAAATGTGCTTTAAGAAGTCTTAAAGCACGTTTTTGAAAAATTGTCTTGTAAATGAGTTTTGAGTGGCTAAATGTCCATCATTACTCTTAAATATACATGTGTACTATATATCTCATTTGGAAGTCTATATCAATGGGAAATCAAAAATTTCACTTCTAAGTGCCTTTTTAGGTGAATAGTGACTTTTATAAGCTAGTTTATAACATATGTGTGTATTAAGTAATTAAATGAGTCATCAAAGACTATTACCCCTAGGTAAAGATGGGGGCCGGTTTTTCATGTGTGACTCACCACATTTGAACAAATAAGTAAGTTAAGTAATGACAAAGCAAAAGTACTATTTGCTTTTAGCTTAAATATCTCCAAAACAAGTTTTATCTTCATTCTCTCATTTCCCTTCACTTCCAACGTCTCCAACCTCCCTCCATGCTCTCTCTCGGTGGTGCTACAGCACATATACCATCTTCAAGCTTTGACCACTTGTATCTTCTAGCTCCCTTGGCCAAATCAAATTCCAAGACCATATTGTCTTAGTTAGGTCAAGCTCTACACTTCCCTCTTTTAAATCTTCAAGAACTCAATTTTGGTGCCATGGAGATTCACCATTGAAGGAGCTTGAGCTCATCTTTCACATATTCTTGTTCTCCTTTGCTTCAAGGTAAGGAACTCAAAGAAAAATCAAGTTCCCTCCATGTTTTGTTGTTGTCCGAAAATTCACCATTAATGGAGCTCTTATATTGCCTTGTTCTAGCTCCATTGAATCTTTCAAGGACTAGGTGGAGTCCTCTCTTCATAGATATTCAAACACCCTTCAAATTAAGGTAAAACAACTACATTAATGTTTTAAATAATGTAACCTAGGGTTTACAATGAGGTGAAGCTTAAAGCTTGAATACTCATTATGTTGTTTTATAATGTTTAGTAGTTGGCAAGGAACCAAATGCCTTACCGGTTTTACAAGGAAACAAGAAAGAAATTTGTGAGGAAAAGAGGTAAACAACTATCTCAATGTAGTTTAAATGCCTTAGGAAATGAGCTTGATTTGCTTAATAAAATACCTAAGGAGCCAATGGCAAATGAGCTAGTAAAATGCTCTCAAGGAGTTTATTAAGGGCATATGTATTGTGGGTGTATTTGCAGGTCAAAGGCATTACTTATGTGGGAAATTCAGTGTTTAGGTTTATGCAATTTAAGGGCCTAAGAGCCATGTTATTTAAGGGCCTAAGTGCCAAGCAATTTAAGTTATGCACTATATTGTGATGTAGTGCTTAATGTGTGAAGTTTGTGTGTAAAAATGTTCTTGATGGATTTTAGGAGTTCTTGAATGAAATAGGTAAAAACCTAAGTGTTTGGATGTGAGTATTTACAAGAAGCTATGGCAAAATTTAGTTGATAAACAAAGGAGTTTATGTGGTGAAATGAGATTTTAAGACCTAGAAGGTACTAGGAACTTGTTAAGTGTTAAGATGGTGGAAGAAGGTGAATCATGGTGTTCTTAGGTGTTAAGGTGCCATGGCATTGTCTTGGAGGATTTAGAACTCAAATGGGTGTTTGAACACACCAAGGAATTGTTATGTGAAGTGTTAAGTCTTGTTCAAGATTTGGTAAACAACGGAAAAGAAATGCCTAGTGAAGGTCTAAGTGAAACTTGTGGAAATTAGAAGCAATTGTGCAAAGGAGGTGTGTGAGAAATAATGCTTTTGGAGTGGTGTGTAATGTTTGTGAGACAACACTTTGGTTAGTTGAGGTAGTAGGCATGATATACCACTTAGAAATCTAAGAAAATGTTATAAGTGCTAGGAATTGTTGTAAGGAATTGAGTAACCAGTTAGTGATGATTTAGGAAAGTTTAGTGCTTGTTTTAAGGTGTTTAAACATGTAGGAAACATGTGGAAAGTTTATGGAATGATTAGGTAAGGTTTAAGGTTGGTTTAGGGGTTGAAAAGTGATGTTTTTACAAGTTAATAACATGGTCCGGGACCTAGCCCTTGTATAGGTACCCGGACCACCCCTTAAAAAGAGCCGAGAGTGAAGTTTAGAAGTGGTCCGGGTCCTTAGTCCAGGACCAAGACCCGCCAAGGGTAAATAAGGCCGAGAGTATATCTGCAAGTGGTCCGGACCTTGGGTCCGACCAAGTCCCGGACCAGGTCAAAGTATTGCAAAATCTGTTTTAAAGGCTTCTAATCATGGGGAATTGAATGGTAATGGTTTTAGGTGATGTTTAGGCCTTGTTTGGTGGCATATAAGGCCTTAAAATGTGTAAACAGTGTTGGGTTTGATGTGAGAGTTATAAACTTAATATCACAAGAGTAAGTTAAGTGTAACGGAATGACGGGGTAAAACTATGGGCGCTTTAAACGTTAAGCAAACATGTTACCCCATATTAATAAAGTAATTGTAATGTTATCAGTTGTTCGAGAGTTGCTCGAGGAACATAAGTGGACGTGGTAAAGTGGACTCCGGTGACAGGTATGGTTTCTTGCAACCTGCGTCCTACCGGATTACACCGGCTTGTATGCCAATGTGTTTTTCTGTATGTTTGCCACGTTGTAATATTAAACATGTAATGAGTTTACAGCAATTCATATAGTGGCGTGTTCAACTCCGATACCATTTAACCTCGGAAGTGTTAACCTTAGTTAACTGAGTCTAGGATCACGAGAGTTCGTATTCGGAGTAAACGACCCGAACCATGGGACGTTCTAACCACGGCTATGCGTGTGTTAACTGTGTGATATGTTGTTTGTGAATGTAGGGATCTCCCTTGTGTGTTTAACCCAGTTGTAATTCTGTATGGTGTGTAGTTATGATAGACTCCATAGTGGGGTTCTAACTAATATCTAAAGTAAGTATGTACTAACAGTAGTGAGGAATCCGGTTTGGCCGGTCGCGCGTTGTTTGGGAGAGGGTATCCTTCCTAGCCTTACCCTTCTCTTTGTTATGTTTTTCCCTCACGGGTTATGATCTCCCATTAGCTTACTCCAAAGCTTAGCTATTCTGACTTATGATCGGTTTAGGGGGAACATGTGTTTGTGTGGTGTGTTCGGGCCTCCAAACCCGAACCGCCTTAACTTAAGTTACTCGTCCAACTATTAGGACGGTAATGAGTGTTGTTGTTATTGTATAACGAGCTTATCATGAGACTGGCAACAATCTCTAGCTCACCAGTGTGTAAACAATGTTTGGGTCGGTTCCTAAGCGAACCATTCCCGTTGTGTTATGTTTTTGTTGTGATGCAATATCCATTGCGGTATTATGTTGTGTACGTGGAAACGTGCAAAGTGTTGTTAGGTGTTGTATGTATGTATGCTATAGTTGTATAATGTAGGTGTGGATCATGGATATGATTCCCAGTTGCGATAAGAGCGTTTAAGGATAACCCGATTTAAGGGTATGTGTCGTCTATTAAGGAAGTAGCTCCATTGGAGGAGAACACTCTAGGTGATGAATACCATGGGTGACTTATTAAGTAGGATGTATTATCCGATTGTTGAGCCCATTGAGGCGAAATGTTATGTGTTGTGTGTTTATTGTTACATGCAACTTAAATATAATCAACTGCATGATAAGACGACAAGTAGTTGTGCGTGGCCCGGTAGCATGTGGGCTGCGGGATTACCATACCAGCAAAGGTGCTGAGCCCCTTGGGGCCACCCTTTCTCTTCTTTTCTTATTTCAGGTACGAAGTGCTGGAAGCCGTTCGAGAGTAGGACGGGTAGTCGTCGTACATGGGTAATCGTTTAAGTGTATGATACAGTAGGTGTTAAGACCGAAATTGTTGTCGGCATCAGTTTATAAATACTCGGTATAGTTGGAAGGAGTGCGTTGTGTTGTTGTTAATGGAAAGCGATAGTAAGGTGTAGACGCTCGGAATTTAGCCCATCAGACCGGTACAATGTGTATGTATTAGCCTTGTTAGCCACGTGGGTGGCTAACGGCGTGTAACACCAACGAGTTAATAATGTGATGAGGTTGTTCTTCCGCTGCAGTTTATTGTAGTATGTTAATGTTGGATGGGGTGTTACAAAATGGTATCAGAGCGAAGTATCGCTCTGATGACTGAATACCGAGCTTAGGAAGTACCGAGTTAGGATTTAAGTACCTTGGGTTAAGGGTTGAGTGATAGCGTGAGAGATACGCTAGATAGGAATTACCATGTGTACTGGAAACCTACAATCCCATCCCACCCTCCACAATCCCTATTTTATAACTTGGGAAAGAACGCCAGAGATGGAAGTCCACTCTTACTCGGGAATACCCGATCCGGCTGTTATTAAGTACCTCTAAAGGTACGGAGAACCTGTCACACGGTAGATCCCGAAAACTGGGAATCCCGGAGACGGTCTCCATCTAAACAATGTTAACCGCATTCCATAGCAAAGAATGAAGGATCTTGTGTTATAGAGGAATAGAATTTCCGGCAACCTGGGTCGACATGCTAAGCAGTCGAGAATAACCAGTTTGCAACGCACACAACCGTGCAACAGCAAGAAGTGGATTAAAACCGAGACAATGTCTACGGACCACAGTTGATAAATAATACACCAACGGTATACCAACCGACAAAGGAACTACAACGTAGTGCCCAAACAAGAGACAAGTCTCAGTAACCACGACAAATACGTGGAACGGCTACAAAGAGAATACAATACTAAGACAAAGGGTCTCCCAGAATGGGAAAACACCCTAGTTAATGATTATCATATGAGGACAGTGAGAATCACCTAGAAGAGTTTTATCAAGCATAAGTAGATCAGTGAGGCCAACAAGGCCACTGATGACAGTATGGGTAAAACAATACCACAACCGGTAAGTGCTAAACCGATAGCCAGTTAGCATGCGCACTTGCCATAACAAGTGCTGCTATAACAGGGCTGTTCGGAAATTTATAACTACTACAAGTATTTGGTAGAGTACCATAAAGTTAATGTGATCATTGTAACCATGGAAGGGCTTAACAGCCTGACCTTTGTAATTGTAAGTACACCAGTCAGCAAGAAGCTAGACTTGGCTAAGGTAAGAAGATGTTGTGAAACCGTGAAAATTTTCTTTCAAACCCAGATTTATTCAAACCCTTTCCTTTCAAACCAATTTTCTTTCAAACCAAGACTTCTTTCCAACCTTCTTTAAACCAAACCAGTAAAATCAAGGACAGTTGACGAGGATACAACAATGAATAAACCTTCCCTCGATTAAGTTCGGGAAGTAAGGAATGAATATTGTCACGGGACAATATAAGGGAGTTGACAACAGAATACTTCACCTAGGCGTGTGACGGACACTACGAGTGTACCAATTGAATTGTGGGACGACCGCACTCCGATAGGAGCTTGTGGGCCTGGCAGACCTACTTATGGGTTAGTTGGGTAAGTAGTAATGTATCAGTATGATACCCCATATATTATACGAGTAGAGTCCGAAACACGGGAAGTAGTCGACTCCGTCTACGGTCAGCAGTATAAATCAAACAAAGCTAGAGATTACAAGAATGATTGAAGTTAAGGACTCAGTTGAGATAACCAGACTAAAGGAGTCAGTGAATTCATTTTCAAGGAAATGTTTTAGAGTCAGGAAGTGCGAAGTGCACTACTGTTAATAAAACATCACACATGTCTTAAGAATTCCTCAGGATAAACATATAGCTGGAATGGTGACCCGCCTGTAAATGGCAAAGCAGATGCCTAATGTGGACACATTAATGTGCAACAAAGAGATGACTCCCAGAATGAGTACCTACACTACCAGGAATGTTGATCTTCACAAAGGAGATAATAAGCCAGATAAGAACGCAAGCGGCGTGGCTAATGGAATATACCAATAAGTGTGAAACAAATGTAAAGCATAACGTAGCAACACCCAGGAGCAACCCTTGAGGGGTGTTCGCATCAACAATTGTTGAACAAAATGACATGACAGAAACACAAGGGTTGAAACTAACACCCAGTTTAGACATAAATTGTCAGGAGACGGACTGACAAACCTAAGGGGGCATCCCATGAAAGGAAACGGAATGCAACGACCTTGTCATGGAGCTCAATATAATATCCAAACCATATAATGTTGTACAGAGGAGTACATATGTGTGGACAGCCTACAATGAGCCTAGCTCAAGGCAAACAAGGCTCATAAGCCATAAGCAAGATATGTTATATAAATTCGATTGATTGTAGAAGTTTATGTTGTATAAGTGAGTAGAGTGGTAAACGAACCCTGCATTAGAGTGGGAATACCTCTCGATATTGTAGACCGCAGGAGCGGTAGTTATGTGAATCAAGTTCAGAAATATGTTAAGGATGGACGATGTTATTATGAAAGAGAGCAGTTAGCCTAGTAACATGTGTGTATAAAGTGAAGCACCTGGCTGAATAATGCCGGCTTGTGACTCGAATGATCGATGCTCAAGGAGCATTTAGTAGTCATCCAAAGGAGGGATGAACCAAAATGTGAAAAATGTAAGTTTATGTGTGGAAGTTGAGGTGACAGTAGATACGATAAGCTGATGTTATACAGGGAGTAAGAGCACGGTGCGCAACAAGCGACCGTTGTAAATGTGTTAAACGATAATGTAACAGATAAGACCAGTTATGAGTTAAACTCAGTGGAGATGCAAGATAAGTGATGTTAAACAAACTGGGCAATAAGCCAGTGGTGGTACTATGTGATGAGGAAACTCAGTGTGAATTCCATGGCGAGTCGCATAAGAGATTTACTGTCAAGAGTTTACACCTCTGCACTCTGTATGACTGAGTGTTTTGGTATGGCACTTGTGTAGTAATGATCGAATGAGATAGCTCGGAATTGGAAACATGTTACTGGTGGAGCAATAATGTTATAATGGCGATGCATAGGAAATGCAAGGCCGCACCAATAAAAAAAAGGGTACTTGTACAGTAAGTGACATGATTAACAGTAAGTGACTACAGTAGCACTAACTGCCAAATAGCGGTATGGAATATACCCCAAATTTGTAAATAGCTGAGAGAGCACTACACACTAGGTAGTAGCTCAATCTAGACCGACAGTAAGTCGGAGGGAACAAGTTAATCATTGTGAAATACAAGCTGTATACACAGTAAATTGTTATGGAAGTGGATAAAAAGTTAAATCACCGATTCGCTAACGGTAAGAGATACCTGCAATCGGTTGAGAAACCATGTTACCAAGATGAAGGTGACAATTGGGGATGTAATACAGTAAGAATAACAAAAGGGAGCAATTAAGCTCTACAGTTATTAGAGTTTCGCAGCAGAAACTAGTGGAACCAGTGTCAATGTACAACGTGAATACGAATATGAGTGGATGGCTAATTATTAACGCCTAGAAGCCTAACAGGGCCAAAATCGAAACTAACTAAGAGTTTAATAGACCGCGGTGGAAGTTAAAACACTTCACGACGGAAGAACATTTAAGCTAATGTTTAGTGATTGATTACGTGGGCGTAATCCCTTTTAAGGGGGTAGAGCGCAAAACCACTTAGTGTATATTACCGTACAAGTGTACGTAGTGTATGTGATTTATATTGTGCATAGCACAAAATTATATTATTGTTTTGATGATTGGTGTGTGTGTTACGTAAACATACACTTCATTCATGGTTTAATGTGGTAATTGCGCACAGAAGATGCGAATACCATTGTGATAAGTGTTGTGTTGTTAACAGTGTGTGTGATAGTACAAGTGTGGGAGTAGAGAAACTCCGGGGGAACAAAACCCCGACAGTGTATAAATGTAAAACCAAGTGTTGTTTTTGATAAAATTATGTGTTTTATTATATATACTATAGTGATGCATGAAAGGGTATGAAACCGACATAGAACCTAGTGAGAATAAGATTCCCTAGGCAACATGATTAAAGTGAATGGAGGTACTGATAGACGGAGTTCTATCCTTTGGAGATGTTATGATCATGATTAGAATGATTTAAAAGATAGAAAATTGGAAATGAGTGATTTATTTGATGCTTGAAAATGAAGTGGGAGGTGGAACTTGATTTGCTGTGATCAAGGGAAGCCGAACACAAATTGGAGTAGAAGGATAGTTCAACACTGATGCTGATCACATCAGGGTTGGATGATTCTTGAAGCTCCCTATAAGTGGTCACAAACAACCACGCTAAGAAAAGAAGCAAAGAGCTTAAGTTGGACTTGGAGTTGTGTGTGTTTTCAAAAGGATTTTCAATTGGTATTTATAAAACGTGATAGATACTTTACATAATTAAAGTTTTTACTTAACCTCACAGGAAATTTTAAATTTAAGTGATTGTTTTAATCTCCCAAAGGCACGGGGACGGAAGGTGTCCATCGCGACCGGGTTCTGCGGGATATCATAGTGTATATCAGGATATTTTTGATTGCTATACATGCTATGACATGGTGTGGTATGTGTAATGAATTTGTTTGACTTTGGATTTCCTAAAGTGTATACTATCAATGCCTATGAGTCGAAATGTTGGTGTTACATAGACCTACGTGTCTAAAGAACTGTTATGTGTGGGGACCTATGTGTCCAAATGTTGTTATGTTACCCAAGACCAGTGAGTCAAAGGGTTGTTATGTATGTGTAAGTGTTGTTAAGATACCCGGACCATAGAGTCCGAGGTTATCATGTGGATATGTTATGTTATGTGGATGTGAATGTGTTGCCCGGACCATTAAGTCCGAGGTTGTGATGTAAAGTGTGTTTGGTTATGGAAGTTTATTTCAAGTAATCCCCGTATTCTAATCTAATGATGTGTGGGAAATGTGAACTTCGAGGACGAAGTCTTTTAAGGGGGGTAGATTGAAATACCCCAAACCTTGATATGTTGCTAAACATTTAAACTATGGTATGTAAAGGCTAAAAGTGCCTTAGAAACATCAGTGAACAATTTAAACCACAGTAAATGCAATAAAGCACTAAGATACAGTTTGAGCAAAAACATGCTCTAAGCTATGAGTGAACTTGGTTAGGACCCACAGAGCTACCAAGACTTAATAACATTTAATTATGATTTTTAGAGGGCTAATTAAGTCCTTAGCAAACCTTGGTAGACAATGAAACCAAACAAAACATAAATAAATACCTTAAAGTCAATAAGAGCAAAAATGTGCTCTAAGCTTGGGATAAATGTGTATAAGACCTAATGGTCATACCTATACTTTATAAATATGTTAATTACATATTAAATCAATTACCAAAGAAAACCAAGCTTGAAAACAAGTTAAAACACAAATGTGCTTTAAGAAGTCTTAAGCACGTTTTTGAAAAATTTGTTGTAAATGAGTTTTGAGTGGCTAAATGTCCATCATTACTCTTAATATACATTGTACTATATAGTATCTCATTTGGAAGTCTATATCAATGGGAAATCAAAAATTTCACTTCTAAGTGCCTTGTTTAGGTGAATAGTGACTTTTATAAGCTAGTTTATAACATATGTTGTATTAAGTAATTAAATGAGTCATCAAAGACTATTATACCCTAGGTAAAGATGGGGGGGTTTTTCATGTGTGACTCACCACATTTGAACAAATAAGTAAGTTAAGTAATGACAAAGCAAAAGTACTATTTGCTTTTAGCTTAAATATCTCCAAAAGCAAGTTTATCTTCATTCTCTCATTTCCCTTCACTTCCAACGTCTCCAACCTCCCTCCATGCTCTCTCTCGGTGGTGCTACAAATATACCATCTTCAAGCTTTGACCACTTGTATCTTCTAGCCCTTGGCCAAATCAAATTCCAAGACCATATTTGTCTTAGTTAGGTCAAGCTCTACACTTCCCTCTTTTTAAATCTTCAAGAACTCAATTTTGGTGCCATGGAGATTCACCATTGAAGGAGCTTGAGCTCATCTTTTCCATATTCTTGTTCTCCTTTGCTTCAAGGTAAGGAAACTCAAAGAAAAATCAAGTTCCCTCCATGTTTGTTGTTGTCCGAAAATTCACCATTAATGGAGCTTTATATTGCCTTGTTCTAGCTCCATTTGAATCTTTCAAGGACTAGGTGGAGTCCTCTCTTCATAGATTATTCAAACACCCTTCAAAGATTAAGGTAAACAACTACATTAAGTTTTGAAATAATGTAACCTAGGGTTTTACAATGAGGTGAGCTTAAAGCTTGAATACTCATTATGTTGTTTGTATAATGTTTAGTAGTTGGCACAGGAACCAAATGCCTTACCGGTTTTACAAGGAAACAAGAAGAAATTTGTGAGGAAAAGAGGTAAACAAGCTATCTCAATGTAGTTAAATGCCTTAGGAAAATGAGCTTGATTTGCTTAATAAAATACCTAAGGAGCCAATGGCAAATGAGCTAGTAAAATGCTCTCAAGGAGTTTATTAAGGGCATATGTATTGTTGGGTGTATTGCAGGTCAAAGGCATTACTATGTGGGAAATTCAGTGTTTAAGGTTTATGCAATTTAAGGGCCTAAGAGCCATGTTATTTAAGGGCCTAAGTGCCAAGCAATTTAAGTTATGCACTATATTGTGATGTAG
This sequence comes from Limonium bicolor, assembly GCA_023374045.1. Classification (NCBI taxonomy): domain Eukaryota; kingdom Viridiplantae; phylum Streptophyta; class Magnoliopsida; order Caryophyllales; family Plumbaginaceae; genus Limonium; species Limonium bicolor. Next base: position 20,034,291 of record CM041781.1, read on the forward strand.
TGCTTAATGTGTGAAGTTTTTGTGTAAAAATGTTCTTGATGGATTTTAGGAGTTCTTGAATGAATAAGGTAAAAACCTAAGTGTTTGGATGTGAGTATTTACAAAGAAGAGCTATGGCAAAATTTAGTTGATAAACAAAGGAGTTTATGTGGTGAAATGAGATTTTAAGACCTAGAAGGTACTAGGAACTTGTTAGTGTTAAGATGGTGGAGAAGGTGAATCATGGTGTTCTTGGTGTTAAGGTGCCATGGGCATTGTCTTGGAGGATTTAGAACTCAAATGGGTGTTTTGAACACACCAAGGAATTGTTATGTGAAGTGTTAAGTCTTGTTCAAGATTTGGTAAACAAAGGAAAAGAAATGCCTGTGAAGGTCTAAGTGAAAACTTGTGGAAATTGAAAGCAATTGTGCAAAGGAGGTGTGTATGAGAAAATGCTTTTGGAGTGGTGGTAATGTTTGTGAGACAACACTTTGGTTAGTTGAGGTAGTAGGCATGAGATACCACTTAGAAATCAAGAAAATGTTTAAGTGCTAGGAATTGTTGTAAGGAATTGAGTAACCAGTTAGTGATGATTTAGGAAAGTTTAGTGCTTGTTTAAGGTTTTAAACATGTAGGAAACATGTGGAAAGTTTATGGAATGATTAGGTAAGGTTTAAGGTTGGTTAGGGGTTTGAAAAGTGATGTTTTAACAAGTTAATAACATGGTCCGGGACCTAGCCCTTGTATAGGTACCCGGACCACCCCTTAAAGAGCGAGAGTGAAGTTTAGAAGTGGTCCGGGTCCTTAGTCCGGACCAAGACCCGGACCAAGGGTAAAATAAGGCCGAGAGTATATTCTGCAAGTGGTCCGGGACCTTGGGTCCGGACCAAGTCCCGACCAGGTCAAAAGTATTGCAAAATCTGTTTTAAAGGCTTCTAATCATGGGGAATTGAATGGTAATGGTTTTAGGTGATGTTTAGGCCTTGTTTGGTGGCATATAAAGGCCTTAAAATGTGTAAACAAGTGTTGGGTTTGATGTGAGAGTTATAAACTTAATATCACAAGAGTAAGTTAAGTGTAACGGGAATGACGGGGTAAAACTATGGGCGCTTTAAACGTTAAGCAAACATGTTACCCCAATATTAATAAAAGTAATTGTAATGTTATCAGTTGTTCGAGAGTTGCTCGAGGAACATAAGTGGACGTGGTAAAGTGGACTCCGGTGACAGGTATGGTTTTCTTGCAACCTGCGTCCTACCGGATTACACCGGCTTGTATGCCAATGTGTTTTTCTGTATGTTTGCCACGTTGTAATATTAAACATGTATGAGTGAGTTTACAGCAATTCATATATGTGGCGTGTTCAACTCCGATACCATTTAACCTCGGAAGTGTTAACCTTAGTTAACTGAGTCTAGGATCACATGAGAGTTTGGTATTCGGAGTAAACGACCCGAACCATGGGACGTTCTAACCACGGCTATGCGTGTGTTAACTGTGTGATATGTGTTTGTGAATGTAGGGATCTCCCTTGTGTGTTTAACCCAGTTGTAATTCTGTATGGTGTGTAGTTATGATAGACTCCATAGTGGGGTTCTAACTATATCTAAAGTAAGTATGTACTAACAGTAGTGAGGAATCCGGTTTGGCCGGTCGCGCGTTGTTTGGGAGAGGGTATCCTTCCTAGCCTTACCCTTCTCTTTGTTATGGTTGTTTCCCTCACGGGTTATGATCTCCCATTAGCTTACTCCAAAGCTTAGCTATTCTGACTTATGATCGGTTTAGGGGGAACATGTGTTTGTGTGGTGTGTTCGGGCCTCCAAACCCGAACCGCCTTAACTTAAGTTACTCGTCCAACTATTAGGACGGTAATGAGTGTTGTTGTTATTGTATAACGAGCTTATCATGAGACTGGCAACAATCTCTAGGCTCACCAGTGTGTAAACAATGTTTGGGTCGGTTCCTAAGCGAACCATTCCCGTTGTGTTATGTGTTTTGTTGTGATGCAATATCCATTGCGGTATTATGTTGTGTACGTGGAAACGTGCAAAGTGTTGTTAGGTGTTGTATGTAGTGTATGCTATATGTTGTATAATGTAGGTTGTGTGGATCATGGATATGATTCCCAGTTGCGATAAGAGGCGTTTAAGGATAACCCGATTTAAGGGTATGTGTCGTCTATTAAGGAAGTAGCTCCATTGGAGGAGAAACACTCTAGGGATGATGAATACCATGGGTGACTTATTAAGTAGGATGTATTATCCGATTGTTGAGCCCATTGAGGCGAAATGTTATGTGTTGTGTGTTTATTGTTACATGCATGACTTAAATATAATCAACTGCATGATAAGACGACAAGTAGTTGTGCGTGGCCCGGTAGCATGTGGGCTGCGGGATTACCATACCAGCAAAGGTGCTGAGCCCCTTGGGGGCCACCCTTTCTCTTCTTTTCTTATTTCAGGTACGAAGTGCTGGAAGCCGTTCGAGAGTAGGACGGGTAGTCGTCGTACATGGGTAATCGTTTAAGTGTATGTATACAGTAGGTGTAGTAAGACCGAAATTGTTGTCGGCATCAGTTTATAAATACTCGGTATAGTTGGAAGGAGTGCGTTGTGTTGTTGTTAATGGAAAGCGATAGTAAGGTGTAGACGCTCGGGAATTTAGCCCATCAGACCGGTACAATGTGTATGTATTAGCCTTGTTAGCCACGTGGGTGGCTAACGGCGTGTAACACCAACGAGTTAAGTAATGTGATGAGGTTGTTCTTCCGCTGCAGTTTATTGTAAGTATGTTAATGTTGGATGGGGTGTTACATCGAGCGATTCTCGAACAACTGTTAACATCACATGTGTTTTTATTAACATCGGGGTTTGCTTGATTATTTAATGTCTAATGCTTAACTTTCCCCGTTGACTTAGTTACACAACTTTACATTTTAACTTGTTTTACTTTTACATTTTGATACAACTTTTCACCCACTTAATTGCCATTTAAAACTCACCTAACATGTCCTTAACAACCTTATAACATCATTACCTATCAATCCCCATCATTACTATCATTTCCTAACCTTAAACCATGTTTTTGGTCCGACCGGACTTGCCGACCGGACTTACCCAAGTCCGGTCGATTCCAGAATACATTTCCGTCAAAATTTTTCCACTCCGACCGGACTTGTAAGTCCGGTCCTATGTCCGGTCCATTCCAGAAACTAATTCCCACAGGTAACGGGCCCGACCGAACTTGCAAGTCCGGTCGCAAGTCCGGTCTGCCCCAGATCTTGTTTTCCTTTTTACATTCAACTCCAAACTTCACCCCACATATCCTAGTATACCCTAACCTCATTTGGGCACTTCAAACACACCTTTATCCATGTGCTAAACTCTTTAAATCACTCACCAAAACCATTTTATCCTCCACAAACTTCTTACAAAGTTCCTAGCACTTGGGATGTTTCTCCTTATGATTTATAAGTGGTAGTCCACCAATAATGACCACTACACCAAGGTGTTTCCTCTACACCTTAACATCATCTCTCAAACTTCTTTTCTTACTAACTAAATCTCCTTTTTCACATCTTACCTAATCATCACTTATTCCTTGGATATCAACATTACCTAAACCTTAAACAAACTCCTCCAAGACTTAATACATCCTCAAAACACACATTGAATTCCTAGAACTTCCAAGATAACACCTAAATCCTTGCATCACTCTAAATCACCTTAACACATGTTTTCTTCTCAAGTAAACTTTATTCACCTTTAACACTTCCTATTCACCAAACTCACTTAAAACACTTAGAACTTCTTACACATTTCCCAAATTTGGCCATAGCTTCTCTTGTATATACTCACATCCAAACACTTAGGTTTTTCCTTATTTCATTCAAGAACACCTAAATCCATCAAGAACATTTTTACACACAAACTTCACACATTAAGCCTACATCACAATATAGTGATAACTTAAATTGCTTGGCACTTAGGCCCTTAAATAACATGGCTCTTAGGCCCTTAAATTGCATAAACCTAAACACTGAATTTCCCACATAATAATGTCTTTGACCTGCAATACACCCCAACAATACATATGCCCTTAATAAACTCCTTGAGAGCATTTTACTAGCTCATTCACCATTGGCTCCTTAGGTATTTTATTAAGCAAATCAAGCTCATTCCTAAGGCATTTAAACCACATTTAGATAGCATATTTACCTCTTTTTCCTCCCAGATTTCTTTCTTGTTTCCTTACAAAACCGGTAAGGCAATTGGTTCCTTGCCAACTACTAAACATTATACAAACAACTAATGAGTATTCAAGCTTTAAGCTCCATCTCATTGTAAACCCTAGGTTTACATTATTTCAAAACATTAATGTAGTTGTTTTACCTTAATCTTTGAAGGGTGTTTTGAATATCTATGAAGAGAGGACTCCACCTAGTCCTTGAAAGATTCAAATGAGCTAGAACAAAGCAACACAAGGAGCTCCATCAATGAATATTTCGGTCACACACAAAACACATGGAGGAAAACTTGATTTTTCTTTGAGATTCCTTACCTAGGAGCAAAGGAGATCAATAATATGTGGAAAGACAAGCTCAAGCTCCATCAATGGTGGAACTCCATGGCACCGAAATGGTGATCTTGAAATTTTTGAGAAGATAGGAATGAAGAGCTTGATGAGAGGAAGAGAATGGTGGTGTTTGTTTTTTATTTGGTTAAGTGAGCTAGGTTTTACAAGAGTTCAAAGTGGACTTCATGGTGGTGGTGCTGTATTACCGAGAGAGACAAGAAGAAGAGAGAAGAAAATTGGAACCGTGTGAAATGGAGAGATGAGAGAATGGATGATAGTTTGCTTTTAGAAGATATTTGTGTTTATAAAGCAATAGTAAATATTAGTCATCTTTATTTCTTTAACAAGTTAACAAGTGAGTGGTGAGTCACCACACTTAAGAAAACCGGCCCCCTTTATTACATAAGGGTATTATAGTCTTTGTTGGTCAACTTAATCACTTATAACATTATGTTACAACTAGCTTATAAAAATCACTATTCACAAAACAAGGCACATAGAAGTGAAATTTTGATTTCCCATTGATAGACTTCCAAATGTGATACTATATAGTACACATGTATATTTAAGAGTAATGATGGACATTTAGCCACTCAAACTCATTACAAGACAATTTTTCAAAAACGTGCTTTAAGACTCCTTAAAGCACATTTTGTGTTTTAACTTGTTTTCAAGCTTGGTTTTCTTAGTAATTGATTAATATGTTCATTAACATATAAATAAGGTATAGGTATGACCATTAGGTCTTATACAAATTCATCCAAAGCTTAGAGCACATTTTGCTATATGACTTTAAGGTATTTCTGTGTTTTATTTGGTTTAACTGCCCACCAAGGTTTCCTAAGGACTTATTTAGCCTTATTAAATCATAATTGAACATTACTAAGTCTTGGTAGGCTCTTTGGGTCCTAACCAAGTTCACTCATAGCTTAGAGCATGTTTTTGCTCAAACTGTGTCTTAATGCTTTATTGCATTTACTATGGTCTAAATTGTTCACTGATGTTACTAAGGCACTTTTTAGCCTTTACATACCATAGTTTGATATTTAAACCACTTATCAAGGTCTGGGGTATTTCATCTCCCCTGCTACTTTTGACCGGGTTTTTGTTTGCTACCCGTATTAGATTGAGTAGGTTTCTTTTATTTTTAATCTGTGCCGCGCTGCTTGCCGGGTACACTAGTAGAAAAAAGATTTAAAATGACGCACTTTTAACCACGGTTAAACAAAAAACCGTCGTTTAAACATTATAAACCACGGTTCCAGGACGAACCGTCGTTTATATTGCACGCCTCATCAGATAAATGACGGTTTTGTAAAGAACCGTCGTTTATAATTACACCGTTTAGAAGAAAAAACGAGGGTTCTAACTCAACCGTCGTATAAAGTCTTTATAAACCACGGTTCTCAATGAACCGTCGTTTTATATTAAGCTCCAAAAATTTAAAACCACGGTTATTATTATAACCGTCGTTTATTGTTATCACCGCATAGCCTTTAAACGACGGTTCCTCAATTAACCGTCGTTTAAAAGTATTTTACTAATACCCCTGACGCCCCATTTTCTTCTTCCTCCCGACTTCTCTCTCGATTTTCCTGTGCGATTCGTCTTTCCCCGTCGAGCCATTCACCTCCGCCGTCAGCACTGGTGCTAGCCCCTGTCGCCGTCGCCGTCGACTTCTCCTCCGCCGCCCTGTTCGATTCCCGTCTTCCCCCAGCCCTAGCTCGACATCGTCGTCGCCTGAAGCCGCGCGCAGACTCCATTAACGCCGCCGTCTTCCCCCACTGCCCAACCGCTGTCGGTGTCGTCGACGAGTCTGGAGCCGCGCCAGAGCTCCACCATCTCCGTGAGCCACCACCTGCCAACGCCGCGCGCCGCCCAGCTCGAAGGTAATATGGTTCGTTTTTTTTTCTTCATTTGTCTAACCGATACTTAATCGATGTTAATATATGTCTTGCTCCTTTGGATTTGGTTAGGAAATTATGATAAACCACCTTTGCTTATGCTGGTTTGGTTTGAATCTGCCATGTGCTATACATTGGATTACCTCAATATATTTTTTGGAATGTCAGTTTGATTGGTGATGATGTTATCGGGGAAATCAAACAAAATCTGCACACCAATTTGGATTGGTCCCGCATTGGGTTGTTGGTATTGGCTCAAAATGATGGTTAACCTGTTTTCGCTTAAATCCAAGATCGACATATACAACTATTGTAAACAAAAGAGGAATATTAGTAACTAATGAAACAGGTCGGTCAAATCCCCATTACGCTTCCTTATCCCCATATGAGTATATGATACAGCACAAAGCCTGCCACAAATAGTTAATATATAAACACATGTTTATTATCATAATTAATCTAGTAGTATTCGGTTGTTTAATTGTTTTATTGAACCATACATTTATTTTGTTTATTAAGGGGATCTAGTAAGATTCGAGAGAATAAAATTCTGGCCAAAAAGAATCTAGATCGATCGGTCAATCAATCAATCCCTGATGATTAATTATATTAATGAAGAGATATGTCACAATAAATGAGGCTCATACATGTTCAAATTGATCACTTCCTTTATTTTTTTCATTTCATAGTGTACTGAACGCATGCATATATTCTCGTGAGTTTATTATGGATCCCACATCTTGATGCGTTTAAGTGTTTTGGGCTGGTCCTATTGTGTTTGTTTCTGCTTAAAAAAAGTGTGGAGTCTGTTGCAATACGCAAAGGTCATGCCCAATTTTTTCCAGAATTAAACCTTATTCTTATTTTATTGGATAGGTATTACTACGGTTGAAAAATTCCTCTTCCATCCCATTTCCGAGTTGACCATCACTACTCACTAGGTTAGTATTTTAAGAATGATTCAAAAACATGGTTTGTTCAAAATTTATTCGTTTGTTCAATTATTCATGTTTTTTTTAATTATAACCTTATCATAATATCATTAGGTGTTACTGCATCACGTTTCTTCTTCTTCCTCTACCTCCCGCCAGCTGACCATCAGTACTCATCAGGTTGGTATTTTAAATGTTTCAAATTTATTCTTGTCTTTCTATTAAAGAATGGAAAATCAATTCAAACATAGAATTACTCACAGTTTTAATTTTTTTTCTCTTGCACAATACCATTTTTAATTTTTTTATAACTTTTAAGATGAACTTATCATTTCTTGATTGAAGTCACAGTCTTGAATTTCTGACGAGACCGGTTGTCGCCCTAACTGCTGCCACGCACGTCAACCTCTGCCACCGGCTTGCCTGATCTTAACCCACGGTAGTATTCTGGCATAGCACTAGCAATTAATTTCCTTTTTCTTGTGAACTAAAACTTACTTATTTTAGATTCAATGATTAATTATCTTGACCTAAACCCAAACATTCCAATTGATTATTTTTTAATATATCTAAAGCTACATTTTTCTATAGTTGTTACCTCCTCATTGCGCTAACTATTTTTTGAACTGGCGATTTCTAGGTTGCTTCGAGCTCGACCAGAATCAGACTGAAGAAGCGAGGGGAGCAAACAGATCGAACTGGTATAATACTCGAATTTAATTATGATTCTGGAAGTTCTATATTTTAGTGGCATGCTTACTAATTTGAGTGATCCACTATAAACTGCTGCTGCTTGACATAAATATAATATGCATGCTTCCCATTCTGATGATGTCTATTGTGTGCGTTTTGCTGAGAATGTTGTTATTGTGTTTGGATTTGCATATGTAAAAAAGTGTGGAGTACCTAAAAATACGTAAAGGTCATGCCAAATTTTTTCCAGAATTTAACCTTATTATTATTTCATTGAATAGGTGTCATATACTACGTGCAAGAACATCTGTCTACTTGTCTCTTCTCTATCTTGTGTTGTGCGCTAGCTGACCATCCAGTACTCATCAGGTTGGTATTTAAAATGTTTCAATTTATTTTTGTTTTTCTATTAAACAATGGAAAATCAATTCAAACATAGAATTACCTGTCTGAGATTTACCTGATAGAGGTATGTCTTAGATAGTCCCTGTTGGGACTGTCCAATGACCTTTGAGCTCACCATCTAGGTTGTGAATGAGTTATAATATACAATAGTTCAGTGATAATTTCAGCAGCATTACCCTAGTGTTCTTCTAGTGTACATATATATATGTGAATTGAAACGATTCATATATATATATATATATATATATATATATATATATATATATATATATACTACACTAGGAGAACTGTAGGGTAATGCTGCCGAAATTATCACTGAACTACTGTATATTATTAACTTGTTCCTAGGTGAGATCGAAGGTGATTGGATAGGTTTAGGTTGTTAAATCTGTAAATAAAAAAAGAGGAGATCAATGGAACGAGTTCACGACATCTGGTGTGTGTTGAAAAAGGAGATGGAGCGCTCGGTGATGTACAGTGGCAGATTGGACATCAAGTACCTAGAAGGGGTCAATAAATTTTGCAAAGTCCTTGTTGACAATCTTAAACCAAGGGATAAGGGATATATTCGATGTCCTTGTGTCGATTGCAAGAACGACTTCAAATACCGAGATGTGGACAAGATTAAAGATCATCTGATTCGCAGAGGGTTTACAGAAGACTATGAAGCCATAACAATATTGCATGGTCAACATTCAGTACAAGTGTTTGAATGTGCTGATAACGTCGTTGCAGAACAATCTGAAATGGATGCTTCACACGATATTGGGGATACTCAAGATGATTCACTAGTTAGTGATTCAGATGATCAGGAGGACCTTAATGCGATGATGGAAGATGTTGAACAACATTTTTCCAACAAACCCAAAACATTCGAAAATCTGACGCAAGCATCAAAGGAACCGTTGTACAGTGGATGTGATACGTAAAAGCAAAACAAATTGAGCGTTGTCTTAAAACTATTCAATCTAAAGGCGAGACATGGATGGAGTGACGTCAGTTTTACAGATCTTTTACAACTGCTGAAGGATGTACTACCAAAGGACAATGCGATACCCACAACAACTTATGAGGCAAAGAAGTTAATGTGTCCGATGGGTATGGAATATAAAAAAAATACATGCTTGTCCAAATGGGTGTATGTTGTACTGGAAGGAGAATGAGTTGGATGACCATTGCTCTGAATGTGGGGAATCACGCTATGTAAAATAGGGTGACAGAAACCAAATAAGCACTAACGTGGGTTCTCCTGCGAAGGTGTTGTGGTATCTACCGATTATTCCCCAATTCAGACGTTTGTTTGCAGTTCAGAAAGATGTTGAGAACCTCCGATGGCATGCTACCCATAGAAAGGATGACGGTAAATTGAGACATCCAGCCTATTCACCACAATGGAAAAACATTGACAGAATATACCCTCAATTCGGTACAGACCCAAGGAACTTAAGACTTGGTTTATGTACTGATGGGATGAACCCTTATGGCACTTTGAGCAGTATACACAGTACTTGGCCTGTTTTATTGAAAATATACAATCTGCCGCCATGGTTGTGTCAGTTGGAAATGTATTTTCCTCCTTCGTTTTTTGATATTATGGTGCATCTACTTGTTCATCTTGTTAGAGAGATCAAACATTGTGGTCCGTTATACCTTCGATACATGTATCCATTTGAGAGATATATGGGTATACTGAAAAAGAAAATGAAAAACCGTCGGCGTCCAAGGGAAGCATAATTGAAGGGACAGTAACAGAGGAAGTAGTTGACTTCTGCACTCATTACTTAGACGGTGTTGATGTTATTGGATTACCGAAAGCAAGACATGATGGCAGGCTTAAAGGGGTTGGCACTTGTGGGAAAAAATTATGCAGAGTTGATATTGATACATTGAACAAGGCACATCTGGTTGTGTTGAATCATTCTGAAGTTGTTGAACCGTATTTCGATGCACGCCTAGACTACCTCAAAACAAAACACCCAACGATGAGTAATGCCAAATTAAAAAAAGAGCAAAATGCAACATTTGTTAAGTGGTTCAGACAGAAGGTGTTGTATGAAGATTCAAGGAACGTGGATGAAATGATCCAGTTGTTGGCACTTGGTCCAAATCTCGATGTGTTGTCTTATGAAGGATATGATGTAAATGGATTTTTGTTTTACACTGAACGTCAAGATTGTAAATCGACAAACCAGAACAGTGGTGTGCATCTTATCGCTTCAAAAGACATTTTCACAGGAACAAGTCGTAATACACTGAAGAACGAATATTATGAAGCTAGTTGATTTAACGACAGCGGCTCCTACTGATGAACCCTTTATTGTTGCATCAAAGGCAAAACAAGTATTCTACTGTCGTGATCAGTCTAATCCCAGATGGTCTATTGTAATGCAGAGTAAAAGATCAATAGTTGGGATTGATAATATTGTTGATGAGGATGAATACGACTGTGAAGATGAAACAGATGTACCTATTCGGTTGCCGATGGAGGTAGATAATGTAACTAATTTTGAATATCGAAGGTCCGACCACAATGAAGGATTGTGGATTGAACGATGAAATGTTATTTTGTAAGTTTGGTTGACAATATTATATTATTTCATTTTTGTCATGTTTCAATATTTGATTCAGTAGATGTTTGTAACACCCCAACCGTTAATCCTATGCTTACCGTCTAATCGTCCTGTTAATTCAATGAGTTCGCAGCGGAAGAATACTACTTACTTACTTCGGCGGGTGAAACAATGCCGCTAACCGCCCATACGGCTAGCAAGGCTACTAATACTTACAGTGACGGTCTGATGGCCAATAGATACCGAGCTACTAAAACAGACTTACCAATTACAAATACGTTCACTACCAAAGGATTACCGAGTATTCGAAGTGCATTCATTACAACCTTCCAAGTTTCCCAAAGAATGAGTATCTACCAACTACTCATCTATACCAATCAATCCCTTCGCAATATCCCAAAAAGGTGTACCCCATGGTACACCGGCTATTCAAAATCTAAGCCATGTACTACTCAGTACACCGATCTCAAATTCATTGTTTACATACAAAAAGAAGACAAGAAATTAAACTAAGTCTTCATCCGCTTCACCCTTCTCTTGCACCTGCATTTATATTAAAAATGGTGCCCCAAGGGGCTCAGCAAATTGCTGCGCATAAACTCCGCATATACCGATTGCTAGCAAGGGTACGCCGACTAATTGGCGACCGCTAAACATGCTTGTTCATTACTCATACATACATGCTTTACACACGATCATACATACATTGCAATACATCATTCACTTCAAGGCAACATTACAATAGAGTTCACAATACTTACCTTCGCCGGGTTAGCCAAATTGTGCATCCGGGTTAATCGGAATGCATGTTACTCTTTTACTCATTACTTACTTCTTCTTACTTACAATTACTTACTTCCTTTTTACTTTACTTACTCATTCTTACTTACTTACTTATACTCAAGTCAAGTCGTCGGGACCTCCGGCCTTGGGGACTACTCTCCACATCCGGGATTTACTTGACTCACTAATCCGGATGCTACCCACTTAAGGGATTTGGGCCGCGGACCAGTTTAAGAGTCAGGAATTGGAGCCAACCTCTCGTGACTCCGCATCCTCACGCGTGGCCGAAACTATATCGGACTTCTACTCATTCCAATTTAACTACCAATTTAGGTTAGGAGTTAGCTTGTTAGGAATAAGTTAGAAGTCCATTCATAAACATATTCGGTCACAGTACAATGCAACATACATGCACACATTCATATCATCCATACAATTCATGAATTATACAAACTAAGATTTAAGAAGGTATACATCATACAACACTACATATTCACAAGTAAGCATATTAACTCCGATTCGTGCATTTATCTTTATTGGTGATCAATTAGCACACAACACACAAATCAGAGTAGCCATGATAGCATTCGGGGCATGAGGAATTCATACCGTTCACCGTTGTACGTACTTCCAAACGTCCTTCCGGTGTCACAAATCAAGTCCTATTATATACATACAATTAAATAATTAATCTAACTATCATTACTTAACACATACTCACTATGTCCTTATACTTCTTACATTTGCTCTTTACTTACTAACTTTTCCTTTACTTAGGTTTTACTTCCTTACTTAACTTTGGCATGCTTTCATCCATGTACATATACCTATATGTATGGGTATACATATACATATATATATACAATTACTATTTAAATTAAAATAAATATTTTTTTTTTTTGTCAGGACCGGACTTGCGACCGCCTTGGGCAAGTCCGGTCGATTCCAGTAGGTTTCTTCGGGAAGATTTTTGGTCCGACCGGACTTGCATGTCCGGTCGCAAGTCCGGTCGATTCCAGTAACATTCTGCCGGGAAATTTTTGCTCGACCGGACTTGCAAGTCCGGTCGCAAGTCCGGTCGATTCCAGTAGCATACCGAGGGGAAATTTTTCTGCTCGACCGGACTTGCAAGTCCGGTCGCAAGTCCGGTCGATTCCAGTAGCTTATTGACGGGAAAATTTTCTGCTCGACCGGACTTGCAGGTCCGGTCGCAAGTCCGGTCGATCCCAGTGTTTGCATTTTACTTTCTGTTTTCAGTCCTCTCTTTCACCCATTACTTCCCCATTGTTCCTACACTCATTCCCACATGTTATAACACTAATTAAACCTCCTAATACACCCTAGTTCACTCATTAACTCCTTACACAATTCTATACTCATTCACTCACATAATTCTCCAAGTTTCACTCGACACTTGCACTAGTTATTTCCTAGTTACATTATGCTACAGATTTTAACACTTACACTTCTCATCTACATCTCCCTCTTCTAATGTCATTTTTAGCACTCTCAACGCATTATAATACATTATCTATCTCTCTCAACTTATCTTCTATCTTCCTCAAACAAAATCTGTTACAACTCACATTAGTTCACCTAGTTTTAAATTCACTAAGTGTCCTAATCCTAGGCAAATTTTGCCATAGTCTCCCTTGTATTTTTATACACTCACCACACATTCTAGTTCACATTTCAACATTTGTTTCACCTGTTACAATAACCAAAAATACACAAGCTCCCATTCATAATACCAATATCAAAAACACTACAAAATTTCCTGCACATTACTTCTCATTTCCCAATCTGTTTAACAAGTTTTAAAATGTTCTTTAAGGTTTAAAACCTTGTTTTCTCTATACACATTACACTACTATCACATTGTCATTTTCATTACTTACTTCAAACTTCTAAAAACTGTTACATATACCAATATACACAAGGTTACACAATGAGAGTTCTTACCTTATTTTCCCTTCTAGGTTTCTTTCTTTTCCTTCCTTCTCTCTCTCGGTTTTAGCAATTCAACTTCTAATGCTACAGCCCACCAACATACACATTTTCAATACTACAACTTAAAATCAAACATTACTCAAGTTCTAATGTACATTCTAGGGTTTAGAATATTTATTACCTTCCAATGGTTCAAGTGTTGTTGGGAGTGGCTCAACAACAAAATAACAACTCCACCAAGATGCCAAAATCGGCTAGAACAACAAGGAACAACAAGGGTTTAGCTTATGAATTTCGTTTTGCCATTTAGGCTAGAAAAAGATGGAGTTTTTGGAGATGTTTTTACCTTAGAAGAACAAGGAGACCAAGGTGCCTCTAATGGTGGTGTTGAAGCTTCAAATGGGGAATACCCTCAAAATCGAAAATGCTTGTTTTTGGATTTTGGAAAGATGAAAATGTTGCTCTTGAGGAGAGGATTACAATGGTGTAATTTTTATAATTTTTGGAGAACTTTGGAGGGAGTTACAAAGGAGAGATGTAGAGGTTTTTAGTGGTTCTCTATTTCCACCATGGAAATCGCATGAGGAAGGAGAAGGAAAGAGAGAGCTGGGTGGGGGGCTTCCTTACGTGAGAGAAGAGAATGAGAGGAGGAGAGAGAGTAGAAAAGTGAGAGTGAGAGTAATAAAGTGAGGTTTATTATTTTTGTTTGTTTGTGTATTAGAGAGGAGTGTGTGAGAGAGTGAAATAGAGAGGGGGCCGGCTGGCACACCACACCCACACACACATTGCACTTTTTATTTTAAAAGTGGACACATAACTCTTGGTTATTTATACTTCTACCCCACAACTTCCCGTTTTTGACAGTTTTTACTAATCTCTCGTTTTATTGCTTTTATTGGTTCTAACACTTCACTAATATTTATTAATGAATATTTAATTGACCAAAATTGTTACGAGTCTATTTGACCCGCTTAAAGACACGTTTTCCCGGTTACCTCGAAAAACGCGCTTTAAGGTTCGTTAGCGATTTAATCCGTTTTAAGGATCCGTTTCTTCGGGATTTGTTCCCTTATGATATTTATACTTAATTAAGCTTCTAAATTATTCATTAGCCTAATTAATCACTATTTTTAAATACGGGGTATTTCAATGTTCGTATTAACCTTGTTAATTGTTGATTATTTTTCAAATTATGGATCTTGACGATAGAGTCGAAGAGGACTTACTGTTGGGGCTGGATGATATTGACGATGACGTCCCTACTGAAGAACCACCAGCTGCATCTACTTCGTAGAACCCTCGGAAGGGACGTGGACCGACCGGGGGTTGAAGGAGAAGAAAGATTCTCCCATCGATTTGATCTGGGACAAGTACCTCCGACATCGTGGTGGGTCGAAGCAGAAGTTTGCTTCCTACTTGGGATTGATGGTAAAATCCCATTGCTCGATTAATAAGGATGGGAAGATCAAGAAAAGGCAGACAAAGACATCATGTGGCAGATGGTGCAGAAGAAGTACAAGGTCGCGGATGAACTTCGGACGAAGATGAATCACTTCTAGCGACATCACTGCGACAGTTCAAGCATCGGTTGGTAGATGGCTGGATTACCAAAACCGGGCTCAAGAGGTCACCGCCGTGGGTAGTGTATGATGGTATGATCACGGAGAGGACTGGAAAATATTCTACGACCATCGCCAGACTGAAGAGTTTAAGGTATTTAAAATTATTATGTAATGATTAAGGAATACAATTTAACAAATATTTTTTTTATTATGATAACTTAAAATATACACAATTTTGTAACAGTTACGTCAAGAACAAGCGAGACGTAACCGGGCGAAGAATATCTACAAGCACTTCATGGGGCGAGCTGGATACACGGGGCGGTTGGAGAAGTGGAAGAGCGAGGGCTTACTGACTAAAACTAATGAAGACGACACTCAGTCAGTTATTGATGATGTTGACGATGCAAGTAGAGTGCAGACATTTATGCTGGGTCGAATGGTGAAAAATGACGAGGGGGTATATGTGTTCCCGCAGAGCGAGACTGCTGAGTTGGCGTCCAAGATTGTAAGTATATATATTTAAAAGTTGTTGTTTACTAATTAGTAAGTTCATTTCTAATATTTTTGTTAATTTAAAATAGTCTGGCTCGACTGAGCGATGGGAGATGGTTCCGGCCCCTCCGTCTCAGGATGATCCACTGAATAAGGCCCTTGGGCAAAAGGATCATCCAGGGCGAGTGCGGGGGCTTGGAGGGGAAGTTCGCCAAAAAGACGTGTTTCCTACGTCTCGATCGAGAGTACCACAGGCTGAAATGATAGAGAGAATGGTGGATGAACGGGTGCATGACCGGTTGGAGGAGTCGGAGAGACGTTACGCTGAGTCGGAAAGACGCCACGCTGAGGAGCGTCAAGCCTACGAGGAGCGCCTGTGAAGACTTGAGGCTTTAGTATTGGGCCAGGTGCATGCTCCTACACTGACACCTACTCCTACACCGGTGTCTACTCCTACCGCAATGGCAGATACATCGATAGTGGCCGCGTCTCCTACACCGGCACCTACTGCTAGACCGACGTCTGCTCCTACCACGGCGGCGGATACTGTCGATGATCCTACACCGACGTCTGCTCCTACCACGACGGCGGATACTCCGATGGTCGATCATCCTGCACCTTCTTCTCCTACCAGAGACACATTTCCTTATCAAAACCTTTCGGTTTGTTCTATTTTCCTCCTTAGTTATTTTAACATTACTTTTAAAACAATATAATTTTATTAGCTTGCTTACTGTTGTGAGTTGATGTAGGTGGCTAAATCATGTCATTTGTTTCAAGTGTTGGATTGTGGGACTGTTCATGTTGCATTCGGTCGGGTTTTACAGACCGGACCGAACATTGTAGTACATTTCAAGCCCATCCCACCTCTCCACGCTCGTGTGATGGTAGACGATATTGTGCAAGGTCATGAGGACTCACCCTTCCGTTGGAGTGGAATCAGTGGAGTAAAATAGGTCAAGCAAAATCTTCAGTTGTTCCATGGCCATATTCTCTCATTGATGTCAGTAGTGACAAGGTAAACTATTTAATTACATGCTTACTGTTTAGTTTTTAACTTGACTGTTGACTGATATGTTTATTATTTAAATTTTGTATACTATTAGATTGATAAGGAATTAAGACCGGTTAAGAAGAGGAAAGTGGATAAGGGGAAGGAAGTTGTGAAATCAAATGAGGAGAGTCAGAGTGTGAGAAAGGAAGTGGTAAAACCTTTCGATATGACTCCTAGGAGATCCCTAATTCTGATACCCAAGTATCTGAAGATGTTGACAGACAAACAAAAAATGATGTATGACTTTTTCATGACGAAGCCGCAGTCTATCAACAATTTCAACATGAAAGTGTCTAAGCATGTTTTCCACTCCCCCGAGCCCAGAGATCTGATGATTACCGTGAGCGATCTAAGAGAATTTTTGATGGGAGACCTGCTTAACATCTCTGTGATTCAGGCCTATTGTGTGTAAGTATCTTTTAAATTATTAAATTATCTTTCATTTTTTTAAGCTATTTAACATATCTTATGAAAAAATGTTGTTTAGGTGTTTGACTACTAGACTGATATCGAACAAGAGATTATCTTCCATCTCTTTCTTGTGCCCACAATTGATGTCAGCAAGTCAGGCCGCATTGGATGCGCAAGGATGTGCACAGCACGTGAGGCAGGGATTTTGTGCTGCGGTGCGAAGAAGAAGCAAATATTTGCTGATCCCATATCATCAGATGTAAGTACACAATAACTGGAATTTTTCGCTTCCTAATTGTGATAATTAAAAATATTGTTCTACAAAACATTCTTTGTTTTATCTGTGGCAGCAATCATTGGATGTTGATGGTGTTGTGTATCGACACCTCATGCTTGTTGATACTAGACCCATTGGGCGGCCCTGATGACCTTCGAGAGATCGCTGTAGAGAAATATTTGAAGGAGTGAGTATTCAAAAATTTTAATGCATTATGTATTTATTTTAAGCTTGTCCTAGATTATTGACAATAAATGGCTTCATTTTAAAATGCTGTATTTATGCAGGGGTCATAAGCTTGGTTTGAGTGATGCGAAGAAACCATTCTCCACTTGGACTTCCATTACATACGTGTAAGTAATCATTTAATTTATGCATTTTTGTATTAAAGTTAAACGTTTAATTTTTTGATCTATCTAAAGTTGGTAATCCATGGATGGTGTGATGACAGTGTCCTCAGCAGCCTGATTCACGAAGCTGTGGCTATTATGTGATGCGGTACATGTTCGAGATTGTACAAAATATTGACACGCTTGCTGATGATGACAAGGTAAACCATACCAATCAAAGTTTTAGTTAAAGTTATTGCATTTGAAATAAAATTGTGTACTAATGATGATCAGTTTCTTTTTATGGACAGATCGTTTCTTTTTTCACAAAAGCAGGGAGCACGTATTCCAAAATGGATCTCGACTTTGTAAGAGATCATCTATCGCAGTTTTGGTGTAAAAATTACTTGAGTGTTACTTAGATCTTATCCTAGTGTAGTTAGACTTACACTTTTGTTTGTGCTGAAGCAACGTAGACTCTCAAAGAGTTTGTAAAGTTCAACTCTCTCTTATTTTTGAATGGGTTTGTTTGCAATTAATTCGTTTTCAATGTTGCAATTCAAATTGGCAACTTGGTTTATGGTCATAGTGTGGTTGGTTATCAAAGGGCAACACCAGTTGGATGCCCTGTACAGGTTGTATATGCGATTGTAAATTGGGTTGTGTTGGAAAACATATGTGGTAGATGCTAAAAAAACTAAAAAAACTAAAAAAAAAGAAAAAAAAACCACGGTTCACTTAAAACCGTGGTTTAAAACTCAATGGAACGACAAGTATAAACCACGGTTTATTGTAAAACCGTCATATACCACGGTTATACACCCGAACCGTCGTATAAAATGCAATGGAAGGACATTATATACCACGGTTTCTGTTCCAACCGTCGTATAAGTCGTCTGATTCCCACGACACAACGGGCTATAAACGACGGTTTTAGCGAACCGTGGTTTATAATCCGTGTTTTAAACGACGATTTAAAACCGTGGTTTATTGCAATTTTCCGATATACCACGCGGGTATAAACCACGGTTTCTAACCGTGGTATATAGGCAAAATAACCGTGGTAAAAAACATTTTCTGCACTAGTGGTAGTACATACCCGACATATTCTTAGTTTTTCGCATGTCACATTGTGTGTTATTATCATCAGTATTATAGAGTTATTTGCTCATAAATGCCTACTAAAATCCCTTTTAGCAGCTGCAGCTTCAATTTTTACCCCACTATTCTGGTTTATAGATTTAGCATCTTAGCGCAGTGTAGTACGTATATCCAGTAATATTATACCCCTCAAATGATGTAATATTAGTTTCAGGTCCGATTGCCAAACATCTGACCTCTTCACTTACAGCTTTAGGATCCGATGATGCTAATGTAAACACATGATCTTTGAATCATTGGATAAAAAACTCAGTTTTGTTCCTTTGTTAGCCAAATGTGGTCTTTCGTAGGATTTTGATGTCTTAACTCAACCATATGGGTTTCAAAATAAGGTTCAACAACCTCAAAGTGTTGTAAGACAAACAAATGTGCTTGATGAATAAGATGATGTGGAACTGGCATAATCTTTCTACCAATGACATCTTTACCCTTAAATCTGCCATAGTGTCATGGTTTTGGGATACCAATTGACTTCGCCTCACTCAAATAATCGGTCACAAATTTTGTGACTTCCTCAGTCACCGTTGCTTCAATAATGCTCCCTTCTGGTTGATACCTATTCTTCATTCTACTTTTCAAATACCCATGTACCGTTCAAAAGGGTACATGTACCGTAAGTATATCGGACCATTGAATTGTGACTCTCGAACAATGTGCACAATTATATGCACCATTATGTCAAAGAAAGATGGTGGAAAATACATCTCAAGTTGACATAATGTGACAACAATTTCACGTTGTAGATCATCTAGAAAGGTAACATCAATTGCCTTGGAGCAAATAGCGTTGAAGAAGAAACATAACCGAGTTAAAGCATTTATGACCTTAGATGGAAATATCCCTTGGATTGCAACTGAAAGAATATGTAACAATAGTACATGATAATCGTGAGATTCATGCCTTATAGTTTCAAATCCTTCATCGATACAATGTTCTTCTAGTTTGAAGAGTACCCAGATGGTACTTTTACCGAGAGCAGACATTTACATAAACTAATCTTTTCAGCCTTTGAGAGCGTGTAGCATGCAGAAGGTAGGTATATTAGTTTCTCATTCTCTAGTGGGTGTAACTCTTTTCGTATACCCATGGTATGCATGACTTTTCTAACTTTCAATCCGTCTTTTGTTTTGCCGGGTATGTTGAGAAAAGTCTCACTCACTGCCTCACCAACGTTCTTCACAATGTGTATGATGTCTAAGCGGTGTCTCACAGGAAGATGATGCCAATAAGGTAGATCCCAAAAGATAAAACACTTTTTCCAAATGTTCTTTGTCGGTTTTGATGTGTTTCCAAATACATTTGCAATGTCCTTAACATTTTCGTACACTTCCTCAAAGCTTAGAGGTAGATGGGCCACACGAGTTTTGGCGTGACCATTGAACAACTTTCTCTTTGTTACACAATAAAGGTGATCTTCGGGCAGATGACATCGATGACACATACAAACATTCATCCCACAATGTTTTAAACGGTCTGAACAAGTGTCTTCCTCGCATATAGGATATGCAAATGTTCCTTTCACCATGTAACCCGACAAGTTCTCATATGCAGGGAAGTCGTTGACAGTGCAGAACAACAAAGCCTTGAGCATGAAATTTTCTCTTGCATAAGCATCATATACCACGGTCCCCTCATTCCACAATAGCCTCAGATCATCAATCAATACACATCAACGTTATTACCTGGCTGCTTGGGACTAGATATTATGAGCGATAATATGATGTACTTTCATTTCATACACAATCACAAGGGCAAATTGTAGATCACTAGCAGAACAGGCCATGTACTGTGTTGACTACTCAATGTGTCGTACGGGTTCATTCCATCAGTACATAACCCAAGCCTCAAATTCCTATCTTCATGTCTGAAATATTCTTTGTACCGTCTGTTGATGTTTCTCCACTAAGGCCCATCTGTTGGATATCTTAGTTTCTCATCACTTTTTCTGCCCTCTGCGTGCCACTGTAAGTTCTTTGCATCTTTTGAATTGGCAAACAACCTTTTGAACCTAGGTATGATTGATAAATATTACAAAAGTTTAGCCGGAGGACTTTTTCTCTAAGGGGATGAGGAGTCACCATCCTTGAGCTTGTATCGAGACAATGAGCATTTCTGATAGTTGTCTCGATGTTCGTAATCACCCCTATACAACACACAAATGTTGGGACATGCATGTATGTTCTTATACTCAATCCCCATTGGACACATCCATTTCTTCGCCTCATAAGTGGTGGTAGGGAGACCGTTCCCATCTGGAAGCATATCATGAACCAACTCGAGAAGTGTCGTGAAACTCTTGTCACTCCATCCATATCTCCCCTTCAAGTTGAACAAATTCATAACAGCCATCAATTTAGTGTACTTAATGCACGTAGGGTACAAGCCTGTCTTGGACGCATCCAACAATCTTTGATACTCCTCCGGCCTGTCGACGAAATTGTCCTTGACATTATCAAGCATATCATCCATTCGCTCATCGTGGTAAGTCGTCTCACTGTCAACATGGACTCCTGAATTACTCGGTAATCGATCTGACTCGTTGGTAGTATCGAATGTCTGCTCGGTTCTTGAGTGACACCTGTGGAGGGTGATTTTTCGGTATGAGGGGGGTCTATATAAATATGGTCTGACTGAAAAGCCTAGATCCTAAAATGTCATTCTGTGGAGGGTGAAAACCCGTTAATCTGGCATCCCTCAAATACCAACTAAATCGTCCGTCTTTCCCAGAAAGCATAAGGGGAGTGTAAGTGAACACTACACCCGCTCTCAATGGGCCCCACGCGGACTTATGCTTCTATACGGCAGATTTGACTAGAGTCACCACCTAGTTTACCTAAGGAACTAGGAAGGGAGGATAAGGGTCTAAGAACCGTTAATCGACTCTGATGATGGTTCCCTATGGATAGGACTTATCTGATCAAGCGAGAGATTCAATTGGGTTCGCACTGGGTTACACCCCTAAGAAGTGGCAACGACCACGACTTCGGATTGGTGCCCGAGGAAACCTCGGTCTCCAATTGTCGGGATTGTCCTCTTTCAAAACCTTATTTAGAGAGATTCAATTAAAGCCAAAGGATCGGATTGAGTGTGGATTGAGGAGTAGGTGATTTTGAAGAGTTCGAGGAAACAGGCTGGTCTCAAACTATTGGCTCGTGGGAATAGTCAAACCGTTAAGAGGTTTTGATTATTTTGAGGAGATGGGTGGATTGTTTGTCGACTTTGTGAGGCTAAGGGCATTTTGGTCATTCTTATGGAGTTAAGGGATGTTTGGATCATTTGTTGGAGTTGAAGAGTTTCCCGGGTTTGTTAGGCTCATCTTTCAGAGTGGTCGAATTTGTGAGTGTTTTGGGAAATCGAATGGGTTGAAGAGGAATTCGGGTTTTGAGTATGATTGGGTGTGGGAAAGGATATTCAATTTGCAGGTGTTCGAATTTCGAGGATGTTTCGGGTCTCAGATGACTAAGGTTGTCGGGAGTATTCGAGAATTGGAGGTCCTATGTGACTTAGAGTTCGTTCAGGGAAGGGTTTAAGGAGTGTTTATGTAACCCGAAGCTCTAATGAAAGGGTTGGATTGATTTATTAATTGTCTCTCTTAAAGTTTTTTAAACTGGAAAATCATTTTTGTTGTAAAAAGGGCGGATAATCCCGAGGGATTACCTATGTACCCCCTCGAACATGACACTTAATTGATGGTAAGTGCCAAGGCCCGAAAGATGGGGCAATGAATTTATGTCGAAAAATAGGATTCAGAGAGAAACACCATGAATGAGATGTTCTCGGTCGAACCCTATAACATCTCTAACTCCCGGGTTTTAAAACGTTAAAAACCGAAAACATTGAAATCGAGCGGAAGGGAGCTAGACGATTCTAAAATCCCGGCTGCAACTAGGAAGGTCGTTACTTCCCTAGCACCCTGCCTTGTAAAAATCTAGACTGCAATTAGGGGAGGTTTGTCACCCTAATGCCCCGCCTAAAGAGATCCAGACTGCGACAAGGGAGGTTATGACCCCAGTGCCCCGCCTCGGATTTTTATTTTGGGAAGGGAGAAAGCGATGTTCTAACCATGGAGGAAATGTTTTGAAGGGGTTAGACATTTCTTGCTCCCTGAAAACGGTTTACCTGAGTAAAAAAAATGAGTTGGAAGATTTTCGAAGTTGTTCGGAATTCTCTGCAAAGAAACACTGATTTTGAGAAATATTTTAGGAGAAAACTTTCTGTGTATGTGAGAAGAACTTTCTGCATTTGAGAAGAGTTTTCTGTGATGTGAGAAAAGTTTTTCCTTTTAAAATTCTACAAAGTGGTTTCTTTTGAGAACTTGATGACACTTGAATAAAATGATGGTTTGAAATTCTTTTTGGGTTTTTGGATTTTGAAAGGAATTTACAAGTTGAAAGCGAATTGAAAGGAATTGGGTTTGGTTTGGAAGATGAGTCGGGTCAACGTTCGGGTTGAAGGGGGTCAACGTTTCCTGGTCAAGGTCAAGGTTATCTGGTCAAGGTCAAGGTTTTCTAGTCAAATCAAGGTTTTCTGGTCAAGGTTGAGGTTTTCTGGTCAAGTTTGACATTTGTGGACTTGGTTGGGTTGGTGGACTAATGAGCCGGATTTGGCTAATGGGCCGGATTGGGCTAATGGGCCGAATTGGGCTAATGGGGCCGGATTGGGCTAATGGGCCGGATTGGGCTAATGGGACGGATTGGGTTTAGGTCATGGGCTATGGGCCAAGAGTGGTTTGGGTCATGGGCTTTGGGCCAAGTGTGGGTATTTGGGCCGAGATTGGGTTTGGGTCATGAGCTTTGGGCCGAGGTGTGGGTTTTTGGGCGAGATTGGGTTTGGGTCATGGGCTTTGTGCCAAGAGTGGTTTGGGCCGAGTGCGGTTTGGGCCATGGGCTTTGGGCCAAGTGTGGTTATTTGGGTCGGGGAACAGAATTTACAAGAAGAAATCAGATAGGAGATGAGTTTGTACTAAAAAAAATGTTGGAATTTGTTTCTACAAGATGATTATAGAAGTGAGAGACAATTTTTGAATTTTGAGGATGGAGGGCAAGAAGATGTGCTGGTAGCTAAGTTTTGAATCAAAGGGTTTGAAGATCTGAAACGAGAATGAGTGTGGTTAATTACATATATATACATAAATTAGGTACATTTTAGGGTTTAGGGGTTACCACCACGAGATAGGCCAATGGTCTATCAGGCCAAGGGAACACTCTCTATCCTAAAGGGATCATTATTTGCTTATAAATAAATATGTGTTTTGAGGTTTAGGATGTTGCCACCATGAGATAGGCCAATGGTCTATCAGGCTAGGGGGACCCCACTATCCTAATGGCTTGGGCCTAAGGACATAGTAACTAAAGGCTTAGCAAGAGATCATCAAAGTCAGACAATGGAATGAAATTTTAGGAGAAATCGAATGCAAAGAGTGAATATATATACATAGAACAACAAACGTAAATGAAACACAGGCCGCAAACGAGTGGAACAGGAGCAAGCTAAAATTGAATTACAAGATCATGAAAGTTGTGAATACTGCTTAAACGGAAAAGAGTTAATCCATTAGAGATCTGAGAGATAATCAACTCTAAACTTGAACTGCTAATCCAATTTCAAAATCTATTCATGCTCATTGCTTAACAAAATCGACACTGGGTGATCCGAAGCATATCAGAATATAAAATGGTCATGCGTTGAACTTCTCAAAAATGAAACCCTATTTTGTACAAGGCATTAGACAGTATCTAGGTGGCCATTTTGAATTCTTTTGAACAAACAGGAGCTAGATCAAAGCCTAACTGATTCCTTCTTTTTTGTTAGCTAAAACCATTGAACTGATTTTCCAGTTATACAAGAGACATAACCTAAGGTGAAACATGCTCTCTCCAACATTATTAGACCCAACTGTACAGATATGATGGAGCGCTATTCCTTAATGGATTGCCAGCAATCAGTGAGATGAATTTGGATTATACAGAACTACCAACTAAACTACAACACATAGTGTAACAGGTCAGAGGCTACTATTGTTTAAACTCACCGATTTCCAGACAAACAAAGCAAATTCTGGGGTTTCTATCAAACTTTACACACCGAGCATATATTTCCAGAACTAAAACGGAACAAACTCAATTAGCTTGTAACCATCAGAAGATATGACAAAGATATAGAGCACCCACACAACATATGAAGAGTAACTATAGGAACCAGAATTAATACTGAAGGAAGAGTATCTATAATTTCCTGCAAATCTCATAACATCAGAGATAAAGAACATTAGGCCAACAGGTTAGCAAGGAAAACGGGACAAGTTTCACAGAATTAAACTGTACCTTTGTCGAACACCCAAGATGGTGAGACTAAAATCTTCATCAGAAAAACAGACACTCAATGGCTATACGAAGTCAGAAGGTTTCGAGTCTCATTCGAAACTTAGGCCAAGAACAATAGAGGAGATTCGCAGGGAAAACCACCAAGTCGACTAAGAGCAATAGGGGTGAGACTCTCGACTGGAGATGGACCAGTGTGCTCGTTAATAGCAAATCCAAACAGAAACGTGGTATGGATACGGACACTATTATGACTAGAGATGAACCAGTTTTGCTTGCAACTTACAACAAAACAGAGAAAACAACCATGGAATCGGGACTGGAATGATCCAGTCTTGAGGTGTTATGGAGATATCAAAACTGAGCACTCAAATATATATATGCATAGGGGACTAATATCAAGTACCCCGACCTGTTTGTGGACTTCGCTGTCCATACCAGGTTAGATAGTTGCCCGAGAACGAGGCCAAACTCACGATTGCAGAGGAAACTATAATCAACATGATCGAGGAAATAACTAAGCGAGGAGAAGATGGTGGCCATAGTTGGGATGATTCCCAAGACCAATCGA
Organism: Limonium bicolor; assembly: GCA_023374045.1. NCBI lineage: Eukaryota > Viridiplantae > Streptophyta > Magnoliopsida > Caryophyllales > Plumbaginaceae > Limonium > Limonium bicolor. Next base: position 20,060,262 of record CM041781.1, read on the forward strand.
CTCCTCCCGATTCAACAAGCAAAAGAGCGAAATAAACGCAAGGGAAATCCAGGTTTAAAACAAGAAACGAATGTTCTTGCATTCGAAATCAGGGAACTACAAAACTGAATGTTCGAGCCCCTGATTCCGGTTTTCGTTAAAAGAAGAAAGGAAACACAGAGAGAAAGAAGAATATAAGATAGGATTGGCCCCCATGCCGGAAATACATTCTCGACGGAACCAGAGTTTTGCCGTCATCGGCTCGAGCCTTTTGGCAAAGTTCGATTGAAAAAGCGGAATCGAAATGAAAAAACAAAGAGGGGATCGTTGAAATGCTAGTGAAGCTTAGAAGGAAGAAGAGGGACGAAATCCACTTACACTGTCGACGGTGGAACGATTTCAGAAAGCAAGGAGCTCGGGGATAGACTTGTGGTTTCGAAGGAGACGCGGAGTTGGTGATGGTAACAGGAAGACTTATGAATGTTGAAGAGATTTCCGGCGAACAAGGGTATGGAAGAGGAGTTCTAGGGTAGAGTTCGAACGAGAAAAACAGACGGAATGTGTATTTTTCTAACAGAAGAAGGTTTATGGGTTCTTTGCTTGGGTTTGAAATTGAGGGATGGCGAAGACGAAGATCGATACTACAATCAGAATGATGGGGATTAGCGCTGGCTGAGAAAAACGTGTGTGTACTGTAGGTTTTGAGGTTGTTTTATAATAGAGGGGTAGACAGATGTCTATTTAGGGTTTCATTTAAATAGTTGTGGGCCTTAGTAAGGAATAAAATTGGACCCAAATCGGGGCTGGGCCGTTGCTGGGCGGGTCCACCACTGGCAAAGAAAGAAAGAAAACGAGAGTTTAGCACAAAAACACCTCCACTGAGTTTCGAACTCAGTACCCCCGCATCCTCCTCCTGCACACTCTATTAGTGAGCCATGACAGTTTTCGGTAACAAAGGCCCCGTTGCGAGCCAGGACAAGAGAAAAATAAAACGCCATTCATTCCTTACCAAGGATTGAACTCGGGACCGGAGGAAATGCATGGCAAGTACTTTACCAGTTATGCTGGGTCGGATTTCAATATACACATGCGAGAAATAATACAAGAGCTCTAAATTTAACTGGATAACTCTTCTAAAATGTGACGAATCTAGAAGGAAGTATATACAATAAAATGAGATGATTAATCTAATGGCATGAAAGTATGGAATACACTTAAAATAAGATTCAAAAACGTAATGAGATATAAAATAAAAGAATAGCACATGTACATGAAATAATGAAAATTAATGCTCGTAATGAAGATAAAACACTTAAAATAAATGGAAATAATAGTAGTAAAAAGGGCACACGAGATGATAAAAATAGTGACGATAAAACGGAGAAAGTCAAAAGGGAAATAATAAATAATAACAAAAGTATAAATCGATTGAGCGCATAAAATAATACAAGGTAATAAAAAAAAACCGTGAATATTTTAAAACACAAACAACAAAATATGTATACAAAATGAAGCAGGTTAAAACGGATCAGGATAAAAGGCTCATGCTCTCTTTCCCATAGGAATGTGAGATTTAAAAGCAGGGGAAAAGGAAATTCCTTTGGTTGAAAATGGGGAGGACCGCCTTGTTTCTAGAAGCATGTTTATTTCGTATTTTTTGTTTCAAAATAAAAATGGGTGAGAATTTTTGGTGTCTACATCATGACTGTAGGATGTTGAAGCATTATCTTCAACAGATTCTTCATGAAAAGTCCATCTTCTGTAATGTGGCATGAAACCACAAGTCTTCAGATGGAATTGTATGACATCGATGCTTGAATATTTTTTTTACCAGACCACAATCAACACAAGGACATGGAATTTTCACCGCCTTTGTCCTGTCCTTGTGTTGCACTGCAGCTTTGCAAAATGCTTTAAAGCATTTTGTCAAAGTGTTTCCCTTGATCACCATACATCCAGTCACGCTCCATACTATATGAGTAACAGATCACAGGTGTGAGTTATACCATACATAAAACTAAAATGTTTATGTAATATGTTTGTATTTAGTGCACATGTTTATTTCCTAATGGAGGATGACTGGGACTGATTTTCAAGTAGTCTAGCCTAACTTTAAGGTTCCAAACACAAAATAAACTAGCATTTTAATTTTAACAAATCGTTGCATTTTAAACAAAACCAGTGTCAAATATTGAGACAAAATACATCATTACGAAAAAAATTCTAGAAAAAAATCGGCATGACCTTTGCATAATTGTACACATCCCATGCTTATTATTAAGCACTCCAAGGTCATCGCAACCACAAATATTCCAACAATGGCAGAAACTCAACTAAATACAAATTCAATCATCAAACCACATTTTTTAAAAATTAATTCTTTACTGGCTAATTGGCAAACAATTGCAAATTCAAATCAAGAAGCCAACATTTTCCAACCACATTCTCACTAGATAATTGGCAACAATCAAACTATATTTTCAATTATGCACTGAATAAGTTCGAACCAGTTCACAGATTAAACAAAATCTAAAGTTAAATACTTACTTGTTTCTTTAGGATTTATAGAGAGAGGGGAGACTGGTGTCCTAAAGGTAGGGGGTGTGCGAGAGATGCAGCAGTACCACTTATGATATGTCTCTTTAAAGGCGCAAAGAAATAAATTAGAAAAGAAACACATAGCATGTATGCACCTTGTTCAATGTTAAGATTGCAAATTATAGTGAGTGAAGAGAATTAATGAATAGATAAGTTAAAGTATATTACCCATACCCAATTGAACTGATTTCAGCCCCGTTTCCAATCTAGCATTTAAGAGACGCAAACGCTCCTAAATATCACTACAAAGGGCACAAACAATACATTTTTTCATTCAGACAATACATCAAACACCTTGTGTGCAAAAACAAACACTAGTGGAAAAAAATGTTTTTAACCACGGTTATTTTGCTTATATACCACAGTTAGGAACCGTGGTTTATGCTCCCGTCGCATATAGAAAATTGCCTATATACCACAGTTGATAACCGTCGTTAAAAGTAGACTATATACCATGGTTTGCTATGACCGTCGTTTAAGACCGTTTTTGGACGCGGTCCTCACCGATTTTAAACGACGGTTAAGGTTAGAACCGTGGTTTTAAGTCCTTTTATACGACGGTTATAGGTCAAAACCGTGGTATATTGTCTATAAAATCAACGAATAAACCACGGTTATACTTATAACCGTGGTTTATAGTCTATGACTCAATTTTTTTCAAAATTGCCGGCGATTCGAAGCGCCGCTACGCAGATCTCAAACAGAGCACAGAAGAGAATGAAGAAGCTAGAACATGTGTGTTCCTTGTTTGCGATTTAGGGTTGCAAAATAATGAGTGAAGAATGTTCCGGAGGCGTAGTATGTTCCTTGTTCGCGTGGTGGGTTGCAAAATTACTGTGAAGTTGATGAGAATGAAGAATGGAGGGAGGCGTAGGCTATGTTCCTTGTTCGCCGGTTATGGTTGCGAAAATAACAGTGAGAATGAGTGAGTGAGGACGAGCATGTTCCTTGTTCGCAAGTGTAAGCTGCAAAAATTACCGAAAAACAAGAGAATTAGTGAGGACGAGCATGTTCCTTGTTCGCGATTTAGGGTAGCAAAAATTACCGTGAGCTAGTTGAAGAGAATGAAGAATAGTTGCAGAGCATGTTCGTCGGTTTGGGTTCCAAAATTACCGTGAGGTTGAAGAGAATGAAGAAGAGTTGTAGAGCATGTTCGTCGGTTTGGGTTCCAAAATTACCGTGACATTGAAGAGAATGAAGAAGAAGAGTGCTTCGTCGATATATAAAGTGAATAGAGAGAAAGCGCCGCGTTAAATTTCGGACAAAAAACCGTGGTTTAATATAGTAAGATGTACAATATAAATGACGGTTGCCTAGAAACCGTGGTATATAGGTACACTATATACGACGGTTCCCCAAAACCGTGGTAATTCAACCGGCATGTATATATACCATGTTGCCCTGAAAACCGGTGGGTATAACCACCTATATACGACGGTTCCTGAAGAACCTGTGGTATATGCGCTCTGGATGCACCTTAAATGACGTTGTTGCTATGAAAACCGGGTTTATAAACTTTAAACCACGGTTTCCATTTAACCGTGGTGTTAAACGCCGTCATTTAAAACATTTTTTCTACTCGTGAAAGTACACTAATTTACACCATATTTTATACACACACATTATCCACACACAATTACAATATACACACACATTCACATTCCAACCTAAATTAGAGCATTATACAGTAAATAATAAAATTTTACAATGAAATTTGAACATACTAGTTTAGGTCGTTTTTACCGTTTCAATGAACACCGGCACTGCTGGCGGCGAAGGTGGCGATCGGTGGCGACGGCGACTACAGGGAGGCTGGCGATGGCGGAGGACAACGGAGAGCGGTGGTCGGAGGTCAAGTGGTGGCTGGAGGTGCTACTTGCCTCTGGTTGTCGCGCGCGTAGAGAGAGAAGGGAGGTAAGAGTCAAAAGCGTGAAGTCTGGAGAAGGGGGTCGGGGGCTGATTAAGCACTCTATTTCGGCGGTTGCTACTAACAACACTAAAATAGAGTATTAAATACACCTATTTCGGCGGTTTCTGTTACATCCGTCAAGATAGATATTTATTATTTTTTTTAATTTCAACCGGGAAATAGTCTATTTTGACGGTTGTAAGTAGGAACCGCCAAAATAGACTATGAAATGTATCTATTTCAGTGGTTCCTTCTTACAACCACCGAAATAGACTGTTTATTTTTGAACCGCAGTCACTTAGACAACCTATCTCGGCGGTTTTTACTACAACCGCCGAGATAGAAGCGTCGAAATAACCCTTTTTTCTAATAGTGCGACTTGAAACTAGCCTGTTGCATTAGGAGGAGACCAAAAACGCCTCCTTCATGGTCAAGTCTACATATTATTTAGCCACATCTTTGAATCATGGTGGGGACGCTACCACCTCAGTTTGAAGTAGAATTGGTTTAGCGATGAAAAGAATCTGTAAATGCCCTCTGCCAAAAAGGGTTCACCTTCTGGCTTGGGAAGTCTTACAAGGCATCTTGGCATGTTGTGCAATTATCTCAAAGCGCTGCAGAAATGTGAAAGAGCGGGAAAATGCTCTCTATGTGGCGGTGTAAAATACCTACGGGTGTTCTTACTTAGTATAGGACACACAATGCACTAAGGATGTGTGTATGTGACTCACAAAGGACATAAAAAGAAAAAGATGAAGAACTTCGACTTTACAGAATTTCGATAAAAGTTGTGGTTACACAATCACATGTACAAAAGTATACAGAAACACATCAAGAATAGTCTCTCTAGACCTCACTTGCACGTAATTCAATCACCACCACTTGATTCTATTGAATTATAAACCCTTAATCTCTGATTATCAAAAACTCTCCAAGTTAATGCCTTCTTCTCTCTTCTCTAACCTCTTACCTGATAGACGCATTGCTCTTTCTATTTATACAACCTAAGAGAGAATATCTATCTCATATAGAGATAATTAGATAATATCTGCAAGATAGATAGTATCATAACAACCTATAGGCGCTAAACTAAATTAAGTAATGTCTGTTAAGTTGTTACATCTACTATATTGCTCCGCCTCTTTCAGTGAGTTAAGACTCATTCAGTTGTGTCTTTGACTTAGCACTTGAGTTGACAATCACTATAGGGCCTTGAGAGACCGACTTTGACTTGAAATGATAATGCTTTCAGGGACTAGTTCCATGACTTCTACATATAGAAAGAGTTAAGTGTTGTGAAAACTCTACTTGTTTTTCTTTGGAGATTTAGTTTTCACGATGTCAGGTGCACATGAGAGGGTGGGTTCCTTTGCGCAGGGAATGGATCAGGCTGAAACTTCATTGACACGGCCACATCTAGGAGACATGACAATATGCAGGGCAGTGAGAAGGATGCAATATGCAAAGATGACAATGGAAGAATTCTGCCATCAGGGTTTCACAGGAGAGAGTTGTGAGGCGCCTGCTATCATTGAAGCGAAGGCGATGATCCTTGGTGTCAAAGTAGCACTACAATTTGACGCTAGCTAGACGTACTTTCCTCTGATGTCTATATAGCATAAACTATGTTAAGGTGTACGTGACAAGTGTGCCCGGATGTCGAAGATGTTACCAGACGAAGTTGTAGCATTATCTTGTAACTTTCGCAATATAGTCCGACATATACTAGCTGGAAGTGAATGTGCCCATTTGGTGGCCATATACCCCCTTATATCATTAACTCTATATCAATATCGTGAGCATTTGATGGTTGGTCACTAAAAAAACACAATGAAAAAATATCATATTTTATTCCAAAAAATCAGGCTTTTATCAAAAGAGTCGTTTCGTAGCTGAATAAAAAAAAGGGAAATTTCATGAAATGCACATATTTTTGGCTAATTCATGAAATTCCACTAAAAAAAGAAAGTCACGAAAATGCCACTATTTTTTTGAAAAGTTTATGCAATGCCACTATAGATAGAAAAAAGACAAAAAATACTACCCTTAACAAAGTACTTTTAAAGTTCACAATATGCCCCTAAGGTGTTAAAAATTAACAAAAATATCAAAATACAACAAAAATATAATTTTTTTATAAAAATAAAACAATATATAAAATTTAAAAATTAAAACACTTTAACAAATTAAAATAATTTAAAAAATTGAAAAATTGAAAAAATTGAAAAAAATAAAATATCATTAAATATTAAAAAATAAATATTCCTTTTTTAAATTTATTCAATACCATAAAAATAATATTAAGTTCTGTTGGAGAAATATGTGACTACTTCTACAACTTAGGCAGTGTACCTATCGTTTTGCGGAATAGTGGTGGGTTGTGGTTGTCTACTCTGGGGACCTCGCTGTGGATAACTGATAGTGTTGTAAATTGACTGAGATTTCTAGTAAACAGATTTTATCATTTTTTGAAAGAAAGAAGAGGTTGAAAATGTAATTAGATAACAGTAATACAAACAATAAATCAAACAGAATAAAAAAATGAAACTGTAAATCTTTTTGTTTTAAAAAGCAAATCTCGGGTTGTTCTGCTCACCTATTTTATTCAATTATATCAATATAAACTTTTCCACTTTAACAATAAACTAGGAATCTTAATTAGTTCATTGACCGGTCCTTGTACAATAAACCCTGATTAACTTAAACAACAAGCGCACAATTCTTGCCAAAGTTATTATAAATTAATCACTTAATTAACAATTCCTATTGGAGACAGATTAACCTATAGGTGAGACACGCTTCTAGTCGTTAACCCGTTTTGACTTCCTTTGTCTAGAACCTCGTCTCTTAGCACCGCATTTCAACAAGAGACTACAAATATCACTTTAATCATTGTACAAGAAGATAAAGAGCATTAAGGAAGAGAATCAAAATATTGCTTAGATAAATTATAGTGGAAAGCTTACGTAACACAATTATATAAATAGGCTCGCTTCCTAACCCGGAGGATAGGTTTATTAATCACACATAATTATAAAAACATAAATAACAAACGAGATAGACAGACAAAACGAAGAAGAACGAACAAACAGGCAATCGTCTTCTTCGTTGGTTTTCTGGAAAATAACAGCGTAAGGCTAATTTGGTGATGGTGAATGAAGATATGTGGTGGTCGATTCTGTTGTGAACGATGGTCGGTGGTCTGATGAACTTGGATTTTTGGAAGGGATTGATTATTTTTTAGCAGAAAGCTCATGGGTTTTATAGAGAAAAAAAGAGAAGGAAGAAGACAGGCTGGAACACGCGTGAGGAATTTAAGGAGTGCGGCGCTGATGATGCTTGCTGATGGGGTAGATAGATATGTTTGTAGGCGCCGCAAATGAAGAAGAAAAAGGGGGGGAAGACGGTCGGCGCGTCAATTTTCTGGATCTGGGTTGTATTTACACACGTCTTGTTGTGTCCTTGTTGTGTCCTTGCTTATTTTCCCGGACGTCTCACACGCAGCCCTGTTTTCTGTCCGGCCTTATATCCACGGACAGGCCACAGATGTGCCTATTCTTGTCCGGCCATTTCTCCACGGACAGGTCTTGGTCTTGTCCGCCCTTTTCTCCACGGACACGCCATGGACAAGTCTTGGTCTTGTCCGCCCTTTTCTCCACGGACAGCTTCATCTCTCTCATCTTGTCCGGCCAAATTTGAGCGAACATGCCACGGACGTCCCTTTTGTTGTGTCCGAACCAGTGTCCGGACCAGCCTGGTTCGGACGAAAATTGGTTGCTTCTAAAATATCGTTTCAGCTCCGATTTAAGATCCATTTGCGCCTATGCGTTCGTCTCTTCGTCTACTTTGCTCCTAGCTTGGTTTTCCTCATGTTTAACCAATAAATTTGTGAGATAACCAATAAAACATAAACTAGAGGAAAACTAACCAAAGTGGAGAAAGAGCAAGAAAAGTGCTAATATAATATATGAAATACACCATAAAACATGCTCATTTGGACACTTATCAAGTTCTAAACAAATAATTTTTACCCATTTCTCTACCAATATAGTACCATAATTTATACCAAATATGTACCATAATTTTATCATACATTTTTTAATTATTATTTTCTATCAATCTAAATTGCTTCAAAGGAAATAATTTTTTTATATTGCTGATAAATTTTAAAAACTAAAACTTCTAAATATAATAATTTATTGGAAATAGAGCGATATAGAACTTACAATATTAAATAGTAAAACTTGCTTGAAAAGTAGAATAAGACGTTTTCAGAATAATAATATGCAACTTATTCTTTCTTTGGTTATCATTACTAATAAGAATAAGTTCATAGTTTATTATTTATCTGAAACGTCTTATTCTACTTTTCAAGCAAGTTTACTATTTAATATTGTACGTTTATATATTCTGAGTCGCTCTATTTCTAATAAATTATTATATTTAGAAATTTTTGTTTTTAAAATTTATCAACAATATAAAAAAATTATTACCTTTGAAGCAATTTAGATTGATAGAAATAATAAGTAAAATGTATGATAAAAATTATGGTACTTATTTGGTATAAATTATGATACTATATTGGTAGAAAAATTGATATAAATTATTTGTTTAGAACGCAATATTCTTTAATAGTATTGAATAAATTTTATAATGAAAATATATTTTTAATATTTCTGATATTTTAATTTTTTCAATTATTTTAATTATTAATTTTTTATAAAAATTATTTTTATTGTATTCTGATATTTTTGTTAATTTTTAACACGTAGAGGCATATTGTGAACTTAAAAGTACTTTGTTGACTAGTAGCGGTATTTTTGTCTTTTTTATCTGTAGCGGCATTTCATGGACTTTTCAGAAAATACAGTGGCATTTCGGACTTTTTTTAGTGGCATTTCATGAATTAGTCAAAAATATAGTGGGATTTCATGAAATTTCCAAAAAAAAAAATGATCCATCATAAATATTGATTATACTACTATACAAATTCTCTATATGTTATCCTGTTTAGTCTTGACCCACAACTCTCATTTTCCCACTTTTCTACATAAAATAAACAGAAAACAACCCTAAACTTTGAATAGATCAATAAATCAACAAAGAGACTGATGATTGGTCAATACGACTCCGACAAAATCTCTCTTTCTGTGATCTCCTAATTATTCCGTTCTCAAGAAGACGACATCGCCATATATAAATAATCCTTTCAGAGCCAATCACTTGATAGGTAACGGCTCCAAACACACTTGAACACCATACTTAGGCTTGATAGTGAGAACGACAACAGGCGCATGACGGTAATTCTCAGACAACGTAAACCTAAACCGTGTGAACTAGCATTGCAAGTATAATCTTAGCTTCCATCATTGCAAAAGACTGTCCAATACAGTTCCTAGGTCCACCTCCAAAGGGAAAGAACCGGCCAGCTGATAAATGGGATTTAGAACCGAAACGTTCTGGATTAAACCGATCAGCATCATCACCCCATATTCTTGTCATGGTGGATAGCGAGAACAGGGATCCAGATTGAAAGTCCCTTTGGGATTTGAAGATCGCCGAGGGTTATATCCTTGAATGCCATTCGTGGAAGTATGGTGGCTGGTGGGTAGAGTCGGATTGATTCGTTAATTACCATGTTTAACTGCAATTAAGATTGTGATAATATGTTAATAATGGTTTGTGTAAAATGTTTCGGTGTAAAAAAGTAAATATATAATAAAATTTTGTTGAATGTATAGAGTAGTACTAGTAGAGATGCATGCATGTGGAGTGCTGGCAATTAGTCAAAACATGCGTACTTATTTTAGAAAAACTGTTATTATGTGATTAATTTTTTGGTTTTCTGTATAGAAAATTAAATTAATTGATGATGTTCACGCACGCGAAGTAAAAGAGTTGATGCAGATTTCTATGTAAACTTTCTCGTTAATGACCACTTTATTTAATTTATGGCGAACTAATTAATTTAATCAAGTCCCTACGCATGATTTCAAGAAGTAACATAAAATGGGCAATTAATGAAGAAGCATTAAACCATAGAATTAAAAACCGTTGCTTTAAAATCAAGTAAGTTTAGAAAGATTTAGGAACGCTAACGCAAAACTAGCTTCATAGAAACTTACCAAACTGAGTTTCGAAAGTTGGTCAACACCAGGATATATACCACCGCAAACCTGATAAACTTCCTCTCTAACTCTATCTTGCCAATTCGGATTACTAGCAAGTAGCATAACCGTCCAAGTGAGTAATAACGCCACCGTCTCATGCCCAGCGAAAAAGAACGTCTTGCATTCATCCATTATAAGTGCAAATTCAACTCACTAGTCTGATGATGACTGTTCAACATCATCTCATTCAACAGAATTCCAAGCAAATCATTCCCGTATGAATCTATCCGTCCGATCTCCGTAAACCCTTTCTAAGTTCAATGATCTCTAACAATAATCCTTCGACTTCCAGTTTCATAGCCTTGATGTCCTTGTTGTACTTGCTAGGGAGAACCTGAAGAAAAAGACAATTAATGATTTGTTTTCACGTCGTGTGCGTATGATCGTTGTCGTTGAAATAAGACATGAGAATTTTGGAAGCTAGTCTACGTAAGGACGGACGAGTAGTGCAATATATTTGTCATTCTCTTCTAGGAAACAAATTTAAGTGAATCGATGGGTGTTATAAAATTGACCCATATAGACTAGTAAGACCGAATAAGATATGAGATTCAAGAGGGAACCTAAGCAATACCTATACTGCTATGTACATCTCAAGCTAATGCAAAACAAACACACAAAAAAAAAAATCATTTTAAACAAGAAACAATAAAAAACGATTTGACTTTGAGTCGACTCCCTAGGTATCTATCTATGTGTATTTATTACTACAATCAACAACCATAATCATTTAAAAGATTTTTGTCATCCTAAGATCTACATCTCAACTACAGTACATACACTGAACTTACCTTAAAGTAGAAACAAACATGCATGATGAATCATTATATACATACATACTCCTACATTACATATATATACCGTACCTGCTACCTGGCAAACATAAATGTCTACTAGCTTGAGCACAACATCCTTGTAGTATCGTAAGTAGTTCAAATATCTTCTTTCCTTTCTCATAGTTGTTACCAAATTCAACCCTTGAGATTATGTCGGCTGTGAGTTGTGTCATCTGTTCACCAATCTCCACTTCTTTTTTGTTGCAAGAGGAGACATTGTTGTTGTTGATAATGGATTCAATCATGGTTTTGTACATTCCACCATATACACCGCATAACTCTGTTATTTTGTTTTATAAAACAGGGGAATAGATAGATAGATCAGTTTTTTTTTAGATACTTATCATCATTAACGTATCTTTTTTAACTCCACTTTGGAAAGAATATATATATATATATATCAGTACAGTAGTAGTAGTATTATCTTTTCAATTAAATAATAATTAGTGGATGGTAATTTAAACCATGATATAGCATTTCTTTTGAATATGCAGACTCATCGATTATCAATGGTGTAATCTAATTCAAATATCAATCTTAACCACGATTAATTGTCTGTATATGTATATTTCAATTAACTCATAAAAGTAAAAACTATCATTCAGCTTAAAAAAAAGGAGTTAAATTACCTTGAGTTTATCACCATAGAAAGCTGGAGCTACAAGATGTCTCTGCCGATACCAATCTTGACCATTAGCCATTAATAATCCACAACCAATGAAATTCTTTGATCCTTCCCGTTGCAACCATGACTTACCTGATAAATTACTATACTTCCTAGTAATTCCTTTATCATTCCAGGCTCCGTTAAACACATCCGGTTCAAACCCATTCCAGAACACAAATCTCTTCCCTATAATCAATCATCTCACTTTTCATTATCAAACACATATATATGCTCACCAGCCAACAAACTATACAAAATAAAAACGTTGTTAAGATCAGAAACGAACAAACCATATTGTTTAGACCAGAGAAGGTAATGAGGAAGCAACCGTGGGACGAGATCATGACAATGAACAGAACCCATATCATAACGTGTGGAAGATGACACCAATTGTGATATCTCATGTAGATTACCGACTAAAGGATGTTGTGTAGGTCCATACACACCTTGTTTCTCCATTTCTTTCTTGATGCGTCTAGGTATCAACCAGTAGAATGAGAAAGTATTGTACGTTACTAAGGTTAGCGTGATTACCGCCGTGGGAATCAGAAAGGCGACGGTCATGTTGAAGATGATGTTTAGTAGAGATGAAGTGAAGTTTGGTGGATGATTGAGTACTCTTCCATGGTATGCGGGTTTTAAGTCACAGTGAAGTTTGAGTGTATGGAGAGGTGAGAAGAAGTGGATTGGCTTAAATAGGGAGGGTGTGGGGAGTCATTTTGTAAGTAGGGATGTGGATGAATGAGCAGTGTAGAACAACTTCGAACTTCTTTCTTGACTAATTAAACTGCTTACTTTCTTAATTATTATATGTTACCCCACCCAATAGACAATTTACTTGGACAAAACGCACAAGTTAAGGGAAAAAGTGTTTGCACTATTCTACACTTAGAAGTAGATAGATGTATTTTGGTTTTAAAATGTTAACAAATTTCGATGAATTAAAAGTACCATTTGTGGTATCAGAATAAGGAACCTAGGATTTCGATTTTGAATGAGACAAGCACCAGCTCACAAGATTTATAGGAATGTCACATAACTAGACAAACAGTCCGAGCAAAGAAAAACTCTGAATACGAATACCGTGTTGATTCAGTGGTGATTGGGACTGAACTTGGTAGGGATTGGGACAAAAAAAAAAGGCTTTTTCATAGACTTAGATAGATGATTGTCTATTCGGAGGGACTAGAACCTATCCACTCAAAGCTAATCCCGATCCAGATGTAATCCAATAGGGCGAACCGGGTGGTAGACAAAAAAAAAACTCTGAATGAGTTAAGGAATGGGCAACAAAATACCCTCTCGTCTATCAAAAGACCACCTAATAGCCCCAATCCTTTATTGTCACAAACCACATGGTGAGGAAGTACATCAACTATCGGGTCAACAAAGGCACTTGACCTGAGAAATCGAATACTATGGAGGCAATCAAACTCCCCACCACAAGAAGACCACGCCTCACTATCTCCCCAGATCACACCACGCGACACAGCATGAGCCTCCACCAACGTAGGAGAAACAAATCATCGCCCCACCAAGACCCTTCCCCTAATAAATCATTCACCCTCATCCCTACCACCGCCGCCAAACACTAGGGCCCATCCCCTCAATCCCCTGGCATCGTGTCACCTGTGTCCACCCCATTGGAGGGTGGTAACCAAACTCAAGGTCCATCCCCCACACCACACCTCTATTGCCGACCAGTCTCGAAGTAACTAACATACTACAAAGCTCCTATAGCACAACAAGAAGAAGCCCCCTGCCGTGAAGACAATCATACAGCCCACCAAATGACCCAACATTGAACCAGGACTGGCTCGCTCCAAGCTAGAAACATGCTAAGCCAGCCCACCAACCAACAATCAGCCGACACCCTAGCACCCTCAACCCCCACTAGTACAAATAAGGCCTATTCGGCGGTTGTTTTGGGCCATTTCGGCGGTTCAGAACCGCCGAAATGGGGTGCGCCGAGATAGGTGTGCGACCCTATCTCGGCAGTTGTTAGCTAAGAAACCGCCGAAATAGGTGCATTTTAAAACAGAAAAACACACCTATTTCGGCGGTTGTTAGTAGGAACCACCGAATAGGTCATTTAAAAAAAACACCTATTTCGGCTCGTCCCAAGCTAACAGCCGCCGAAATAGGTCTATTTTTTTTAAAAAAAAATCGATACTATATGCCCCGTCTCAACCTCTCGCTCACGAGATGCAGCAGTTCCAGTGATTCATATGAGGCGCAGGCACAAGATGATAATGAAAGAGGCAAGAGCATGTATGCTTCTTGTTCTCCAAAAGAAAAATATAAGGTTGAGTATAGTACCGGTCCAGAATGAATAATTCAGCCCCGTCTTCAATCTGGTGAGTGAGATGTAGCGGTTCAGTGATTTGTCACTACATAGGCGCAAACACACAGAAGAGAATGAAGAGATGCGCAGACAAAACAAAGAGAATGAAAGGCGCAGAGCATGTATGTAGCTTGTTCTCCAATGAGAAAAAGATAAGTTCGAGTATATTACCGGTTCTAGAATGAACTACTTCAACCCCGTTTTCAATCTTGTGAGCGAGATGCAGAGAGGAGCGTTAAAGCATGTATATTCGCCAGTTAGAGTTGCAAAATACCGTGAGAGGGAGAGAGATGAAGAGCAGTTGCGATATATATAATGAAATAAAGTCTATTTCAGCGGTTGCTAGCTAGGAACCGCCGAAATAAACTGAAATTTTTCCCGCGGTCTAATTTTTGAAAAAAAAAACCGGGAAAACAGGCTTCCGAAAATTTTGTGTCCAAAAAAGGCACCTATTTCGACGGTTCCTAGCTAGGAACCGCCGAAATAGGCTGAAATTTTCCCGCGGTCTGAATTTTTTGAGAAAAAACCGGGGGGAAATAGGCTTCCAAAAATTTTAGTTTAAAAAAGGCAGCACCTATTTCGGCGGTTCCTAGCTAGGAACGCCGAAATAGGCTGAAATTTCCCGCCAACCGAATTTTGAAAAAAAAAATAGGGAAAACAGGCTTCCGAAACTTTTATATCTAAAAAAAGGCACCTATTTCGGCGGTTCCTAGCTAGGAGCCGCCGAAATAGGCTGAAATTTTCCCGCAACCATTTTAAAAAAAAAAACGGGAAAACAAGCTCCTGAAAATTCTATGTCTAAAAAACGGCACCTATTTCGGCGGTTCCTAGCTAGGAACCGTCGAAATAGGTGCCCCGAAAATCTATGTCAAAAAAGGCACCTATTTCGGCGGTTCCTAGCTAAGAACGGCCGAAATAGGTGCCTTTTTTTAGACATCAAATTTTTGAGACCACATATTTCAACGGTTAATGTTACAACCGCCGAAATAGGGCACCGAAATAGGGGTTTTTTGTACTAGTGCCCACCCTTAGAGGACCATTGAGTCTTCCAACACAAGGTGTCTGATGAGTGTGAGATATGAATGGTTTTGGTAGTCTTTAATGCCTAATTGTGTACACGCATCAACAATATTCCACACTTATCTTATGTTTTCCTTTGGTTTGCTGTTTGTTAAGGCTTGATACTCTTTTTCTATGTTAAATGCAGAGAAAAGCAAGGAAACACTAGATTTACTCACAAGGGAGATAATGCAACAAACGGGGTCGAATCGGAGTCAAGATAAAGAATTTGGAGGATTTTGAAGGAATGTCCGAACTGTGTCCGAACTTCCAAGTTCGGACGCAAGTCGAGGGTTGTGTGCTGCGCCTGATGGAATGTCCGAACTTCAGTCCGAGCATCGAAGTTCGGACATAGTTGAGAAAAGCCGAAGGTTGATGTACAGAGCATGTCCGAAACTTGTGTCCGAACATCTAAGTCGGACACAAGTCGAAACTTTCAGGCTGAAGCGCTCAGAACACTGTGTACCGAACATGAAGTCGGACCAATGTTCGGACAGGACGAAAAATTCAGCACAAAATCTCGCGTTTGAAGGAAAAAGAGAGAGGAAAAGCTATGTACACTGACCTAATCAGAGGAGAAAGGTATTCAATCATCATCGATTCATTACAAACACACACTCTCACGCTGATAAACGAGGTTCTCTACATTCATCCATGCCAATTGCATCAGTTCAACTTCATTCACATCATCAAGCTCATCATGAAGAGGGGAAAATACGCCCAAAAGACCCAAAAAGAGAGCAACAACCCAACGGAACAAAGAGCAGGAAAAAGGGAGGCCAAGGCAACGACCGGGCGTCTCTGTCCAGGCCCAAGCAGGCCGCAAGCATCGACCGGTCATTCATGACCGGTCATCAAGAACCCTAGAACATGGTATAGAGGACGACCGGTCGTCTGTGACCGGTCGCCATAGGAAGCATTTCGATCGGTCATTTATGACCAGACGCCAGGAATCCGAGATATAGCGTAAAAGCGTCCGGTCGTTTGCGACCGGGCACCAAATACACCAAATAGAGCACGAATACGGCCGGTCGCCTGTGACAGGTCCATAAGATATTTATCAGATATTTTGTAGACTTACCAAGATATTTATGTGCCAACCTGGCACAATGTAATAGGCTAAAGGCCAGTAGGAAACACTATAAATAGGGGTTCACCCCTCAATAAAAGGCACGCGAACAGTATCCCAGAATTCTCACTATTGCATCACGTTCTTACGAATCTCTCTCTTCCTCTTTTAGCGCACCCTTCTTCGGTAACAAGGTAATTCGATAGAACTTGAAGAGCTCGATGGTAGATTAGGATCCCGACCGAGGAATTACGTGAGAAGACTGCTTAGGAACTAGGGGAGTACGATTTCATTTGGCGCCGTCTGTGGGAAACGAACAGCTCAAATCTAGCAACCACGAGTCCACCAACAAGAATAATAACTCTACGAAGTCGACACATCTGAGAACAAAATTGTGTTTTTTGCAGGTTAGGTACGGAGATGGCACCCAGAACAAGGAAAAACCGCAAGCCAACGACGGGAGCACTGGACCCGAGACAACCCACGACTCCATCTCCAAAAAGGACTTGGAGAACATGCTGGCGAGCCTCACTAGATCAATCGACGAGAAAATCGTGGAAGGAAACGAGCTCCTGCAACAGGAATTGATGCAGAGAGACGAGGAATTCCAGGAAAGTGGGAAGAGATGTCAGAAGCGATAGACCTCCTAAAGGGCCGGGATGCGGCCGGGAGCAATGACGGGAAAAGAGGCACCCGAGGAGAGGCCTTAATCACCCTCGAAGAAGAAGAAGACGATGCCATTGACATGAGCCTGTACCCCTTCTCTGAGAAAATCCCAAAGCTAAACTTCCGCCCCACTTCGTCGCCCCGGCGGTGGAGAAGTACGACGGTACTGGGGATCCGGCTCAGCACATCAAGAAGTTCATGTTCGCCATGAACACCCAGGGGATTAGCTCCCTCGCCCTGTGCAACTTGTTTCCGGGGACACTCTCCAAGAGAGCCTTGAGCTGGATCTCGTCTAGGCCCCCCAGTCGATCTCCAGTTTTAAACAACTCACCGAGGAATTCCAGCAGTACTTTGCGGCCAGCAAAAGGGTAAAGAAAGAAACAATAGAGCTCATGGATGTGAAGCAGGCGAAAGGGGAAACCGTGAAAGAATACAGCGAGCGGTTCCACAAGCAGGTGGCCGAAATCGATGACATAGACGAAAAGATACTGATCAAGGCCTTCGGGAATGGCTTGGCCCACCCCGCCTCGCTGGAAAAATAGCCACCAGGGCGCCGAAGTCGCACGGTGAGTTGGCTGAGATGATCCATGACTTCCTTAAATCAGAAGTCGCGGAGAATAAGGCCAAAGAGCTCCTCAACAGCTTTAAAGCCCCTGCCACGGGTGAGAAGAAGGGAAGCCAGACAGGAGGGGCGGTCGCGACCGGAGGAGCGCACCAAGGGGGAAACCGATACAAGCCTTATTCTAAGACCCCGGCCCCCCAGGGACAGCAGGCCTCGAGCTCCAGAACCTTCCCAACGGTATCAATAGACCCGGGGAAATATGCCGCTGCCGTGAGAGAGGGACTTCTGCCCCCACCAAGAAAGCCCTTCCCAGGAGAGGTGCCGGTGGCCTTCTGTGAGTACCACGGGCACCGCAGCCACAGAACCATAAACTGCGCGAACCTCGCCAAGGAGCTAAGGATAATTGAGGAGAACAAGAAGAAAGGAAGGGGAGGCCAGCAAAGGCACCATCATGGTAGCCAGTCCTCTCGGCCAAACCGGAGGAAGAGGTCACCCCGAGTTAGACCATAGCAAGTCTTTCGGGGTAATCACAGGACTATTCTCAGAAGTAGGGCCTTGACCCCCAATGAAAGAAAAAGGCACGTCCACGAAGTTCACCAAGAACTCCCGGACAAGAAGGATGCGAAACACCAAAAGCTCCCCCCGATCTATTTCACTGAGGATGATGAAGACGGAGTCCTATACCCGCATAACGACCCACTGGTCATAAGGGCTCAGGTGAATGACCGCATGATGGGAGGAATCCTGGTCGACAGCGGAGCGGGTGCCAACGTCATTTCTGCCGAGGCGGTGAAAAAACTCGAGATCCCGGAAGACAGGATCAAGCCTTATTCAGCTGTGTTGGGCGGTTTCGTAGGAGGGATCTCGGCCAAGTCTACAGGGAGCATCGACTTCACCATCACCCTAGGACAAGGGGATGAGAGACGCACGGAAGAATTGACAGCCTTCATCCTTCCCGGGCTGTCAGGGTACAATATGTACCTCGGGCGGCCGGGAATAAATGCCTTCAGAGCCATCTGTAGCACCCACCACCTGAAGATGAAGTACCTGACCAGGTCAGGGAAGCTCGTCACGGTAAGAGGAAGCCAGAAAGTCGCGCGGGTATGCGAGGTACGGATCATGGAAAACCTGCCAGGAAATGAGACTGTCAGAACCGTGGGGTCTGAGAAGGAATTCAAGGGAAAAACTCCCCCTCCCCGACGAAGCGACGGAGCGGTACGAGACCCCGGCTGATCTCCCAAAAGAGGTACCGCTACGAACTGACCCTAACAAATCCTTCAAGATTGGAAATGCCTTTGACAGCGAAGAACAAGTCCATCTAACAAGATTCCTGGAAAAAAGAAGGGCCACGTTCGCCTGGAGCACGGAAGAGATGCCCGGAATAGACCCAGGCGTTATCCAGCATGACCTCAATGTAGACCCCGCACACCCAGCAATCCGCCAAAGAAGAAGGGTGATCGGGGCCGAGAGGGACCAGGCTGCTCGAGAAGAAGTCCAAAGACTCCTGCAGGCGGGTTTTATCAGAGAAGTGTCTTACCCCAAGTGGCTGGCGAACGTAGTTATGGTAAAGAAATCTAATGGGAAATGGAGGATGTGCGTGGACTTCACCGACCTGAACAAGGCATGCCCCAAAGATTTTTACCCGTTGCCATCGATTGACCGACTGGTCGTCTCGTCGGCCCAAAGCTCCGTCCTGAGCTTCCTAGATGCATTCTCCGGGTATAACCAGATAAAGATGAACGAGAAGGACTCCGAGAAAACTTCTTTCGTCACCTCGGCAGGAGTTTTCTGCTATAAGGTGATGCCATTCGGGTTGAAAAACGCTGGCGCAACTTTCCAACGAATGATAGACAAAGTGTTCCGGGAGCAGCTCTCGCGAAATGTGGAGGCTTATGTGGATGACATAGTCGTGAGAAGCCCGTCCAAAGAACAGCACATGAAAGACTTGGAGGAAACATTCACCACGCTCGACAAATTCCAAATCAAGCTAAACCCGGAGAAATGTGTATTCGGAGTCACCAAAGGAAAATTCCTTGGTTTCATCGTGGGGCAGCGGGGAATAGAGGTCGACCCAGAAAAGACCCAGGCGATTCTCGACCTCAGCCCCCCCAGGAGCATCAAGGACGTCCAGGCCCTTAACGGGAGACTCACCGCCCTAAGCAGGTTTTGTTCAAAATTGCAAGAAAAGGCAATCCCGTTTTTTAACACATTAAGGAAAAACAGCAAGTTCCAGTGGAGTCAAGAATGCAAGGAAGCCTTCGAGAAGATCAAAGAAATGCTTCGAGAGTTACCCAAGCTGGGAGTCCCAACGCCCGGTCAAGACCTCTATCTCTACCTATCCGCATCGGCCTGGGCGGTGGCAGCGGTCCTGATCATGGAAGACGAAAAGAAGGAGATCCCCGTCTACTACACAGGAAAAATCCTGACTCCCGTAGAAAGACGCTACACCCATATTGAAAAGGTCTTCCTGGCCCTAGTGGTGGCGTCCCGGAAGCTACGACCGTACTTTCAATCACACCGAATCCTTGTAAGGACTAACTGGCCGTTGAAACAAATAACGAACAACCCCAATGCGTCAGGACGCATGGTAAGTTGGGCAGTTGAACTCACCCAATACGAGATCAACTTTGTACCGCGGACGGCGATCAAAGCTCAAGCCCTAGCGGACTTCATAACAGAGACTAGCTTCGATCAAGAAGAGGGAAAGCCACCCACCCCTTCATCATCCAGGTAGACGGCGCTCGGTGCAAAACGGGAGCGGGAGCGGGGATTGTAGTCCAGACTCCCGACGGACGGGACATCAACTACGCCTTCCGGCTGGAGTTCGAAGTAACTAACAACGAGGCCGAGTACGAAGCTCTCATTCAAGGCCTAGAAGTCGCCATCGCCCTAGGTGCGACAGACCTGGAGGTATACTCAGACTCCCTGCTGGTCACCCGCCAGCACGACAACATATATGAAGTAAAGGAAGAAAAGCTCTGGAGGTACTTGCTAAGGGTTCAAGAGCTAAAGGCAAGCTTCTCGAGATGTGAGCTGAAACACCCCTCGGACAAAAAACACCGAAGCGGACGCGCTAGCAAAATTAGCAAGCATGGCCGAAAGGATACCAGGTAAGGTGTGGTTGGAAACAAAGACCAACCCAAGCGTAGACGACGCACAGGTCCTGGCGGCTGAGTCCCTCGTGCCAGAAAAATCTTGGATGACCCCGATCATGGAGTACATCCTCGAAGGGAAGCTGCCCCCGGAGGATAAAGAAGCCAGGACCCTGAAGCGACGAGCGGCGTCATTCTTTTTTGAAGAGGGGCGCCTCTACAAAAGGTCTTTCGCCAGACCCGCCCTCAGATGCGTCACGGACGAAGAGGGAATTGAACTTATAAAGGAAGTACATGAAGGGATTTGCGGAAACCACCAAGGGGAAAGAGCCACGACCCACAAAATCATGAGACTCGGCTACTACTGGCCGAGAATGCAAAGCCACTGCAAGGAATACATCCGAAAGTGCACTAAGTGCCAGGAGCACGGCAGCAAAATACATAACCCCCGGCCGTGCAAAAGGCCATACTATCCCCGATCCCGTTCGCAATGTGGGGACTGGACATCATTGGTCCTTTCCCAGAGGCATCTCCCGGGAGGTTCAGGTTCGCATATGTGGCCATTGATTATTTCACAAAATGGGTGGAGGCAATGCCGACCGTGTCCATCACAGCCAAGAGGTCGCAAGAATTCGTGTGGAAGCACATTGTGTGCAGATTTGGGCTGCCAAGAATTATAATAACGACAATGGAACGCAGTTCAATTGTGACAGCTTCAGGGAGTTTTGTGAACAATGGAAAATCGAGGTAAGGTTCGCATCGGTGGCACACCCCCAGGCCAACGGACAGGTCGAGAATGCAAACGGACAGATCATAAAAGCTTTAAAGAGAAAGTTAGGAAGCCGGAAAAGGAGGATGGGCCGAACTATTACACCAAATCTTGTGGTCCTACCGAACGACGGAAAAGGGACCGACGGGAGAAACACCTTTCAGATTAACTTACGGCCTGGAGGCAGTCGTCCCAGCTGAGATTATGATCCCGTCGGTCGTTGCGAATCCTATGATGAGCAGCTAACAACGAAGGGGTAAAAGACCGCCTAGACCTTCTCGAAGAGGAGAGAGCCGTTGCGGCCGCCCGGATGGTGAAAGACAAGAGGAAAGTCGAGAGGTACTTCAACCGCAGGGTCAGGGAACGAAGCTTTGTCCCCGGCGAGCTTGTCCTAAGGGAGGTTAAGCAGCCCAAAAAACTCGACCCCCAGTGGGAAGGTCCTTACATCATCCATCAGAAGGTTGGACGAGCTTCATATCACCTGAAAAATGTCGAAGGATACGAACTGCCCCATTCCTGGCATGCGGAATGCCTCAAGAAATTCTATGTATGAAAATCAATGTAACTCATTGACAACATCAATAAAGGAGTTATTTTTGGAAAGATTCGAACGCTAAAAGAAACACCCGGGCAATGCCCTACAGGATGCAATGCCCTGAAAAAGAAACACCCGGGCAATGCCTACAGGATGCAATGCCCTGAAAAGAAACACCCGGGCAATGCCCTACAGGATGCAATGCCCTGAAAAAGAAACACCCGGGCAATGCCCTACAGGATGCAATGCCCTGAAAAAGAAACACCGGGCATGCCCTACAGGATGCAATGCCCTGAAAAGAAACACCCGGGCAATGCCCTACAGGATGCAATGCCCTGAAAAGAAAATGCCCTACAGGATGCAATGCCCTGAAATCTGTTCGAGTTGTCGCACTCAAACAAGAACAAAAACGGAAAACCCATCTCTGGAAACTCTGGAGCTCTGGTCGCCTGTAACGGGTGAATCATTAGGTGTGGGACGCCACACCGTACCTCGGCTGAATTCCCTGGCAAACTCTTTCTCCCTCTCTCGGGAAAAAGAAAAGGGGAATGACCGCAAGTACCATCGCTTGGCTACCAAAAGCAAGGATTGGGAAAGAAAGAACAGAAGCGCCCGGTCGCTAAAAACGACAGGGCGAGGACGGGAACGATCGGTCGTCAAAAACGGCCAGGTCACGTCCTTAAGATAAAAGCGTGGCGACCGGTCGCTCAAGCATGACCGGTCTCGCCCGCAAAACGAATCAACTAAAAGGCAATCGGTAAACGCGCGACCGAAAACAACCGGTCATAATGACCGGGCCGCGAAATAAGATAGCATAAACCAGCGAAATAACTGGCAAGTAATTCCATTAATCATTGAAAGTATGTACAATATCTAAACAAACAAGATGGAAACGGACGATAACTAAGACTAATCTAAATTTCCTCTGATCTAAGTCTCCTAAGCAGCGTCGAGATTCGCAGGAGCGGCCCCTTGAACACTCCCGAGGACCCAGACTTCCCGGGAGACGACCGGAGGCCTACCCCACCCTGATATGCGGTACTCCCGGGAGGAAGGAATGATGCCTGGCCGGGACAAGGCACGTCTCCCCGGGAAGGCGCCCGAACTTCTCAAGCACCTCATGAAAGGAGGTCTTGTGCGCAACCTCCTTGAAGGATAACTCCTGGTAAAGACCGTCATCCATAACCTCACCCCTACCCGCGAAGAACCTCGAAACAATTTGACGGCAGGTCTTTACCATCCTCCCGCATTGAGAGGTGAAGGACTCCTTCAAGTGAGCGAGCTTCGTGCTCTGCTGCCGCAGGTCCTCTCGCACCTTCCGAGAGTAAGCCTCGAGGCTGGCCACCTGCTGCTCCAAGGTCAGACCCCAAGCCCGTACCGGTCGCGGCTAGCGTTTGCGGTAATCAGCTCCTCCTCGAGGTCATCAATTCGCAGGATCAGTTTCTCCAGTCCCTCAACGGGATTCCCAGGCCCCGAGCCTAAGTAGGAAAAGAGAGAGGAAAACCTTTGTCAAAAAAGGAGTAGGAAGGACGATAAGGAACGAGTGAGGAGGCGAAGAATTACCTCTCGTAGCCAGCTCGGAGTTCTCTAACCGCAGCCTAGCGGACTCCTCCTCCAACACCCTTACTTTCTCTTCGGAGGAAAGCAGTTGCTCCTTGCAGGCTGCAAGCTCGCCAGACAAACTCTGGACCTCGGCAGAAAGCTTCTCTTTCTCGGAAGCCAGGACCTCGCCCGCCCGGGCCACCTCCGCCAATCTCACCTCGGAGGACGACAGGTCCCTTTCAGGAGAATATTCGCCTCAGAGGCAGAATGAAGTTCTTGAGAAAGCTTGGCCTTCCCCTCGACAAGCGACGCCTTCTCCTGCGCCAAAATGGCCTTCTCGGCACAAGGCCCTCAACCTCTCGGTTGTGGGAAACTCGAGCCTGCCCCAGCAAGGACTCCAAATCAGAAAAGGCAAACGACCGGTCAACAAACTCACTTCGTACCTTTTCAAAAGACGCAGCTTCCGTCTCTAACGACCGGACCTGACCCTTAAGGGAAAGTTTTCTTCACGCAACCTCTTCAGTTGCTCCTCGTACTCGTCACACTGCTTTGTACATAACCGGCGGGCATCGCCCAGCTCCTTCTTCATGGCCGCGGTCTGCTCATGCACCCGCCTGGAGATCTCCTCTTGAACGGTGTCAACAAAGATGCTGTTGGAGGACCGCTCTATCTTCAGTTCCTCCTGAGCGTTGCGGGCCCGGCTCTCCTCGAGGCGGAGCTGCGAGCGGAGAGATTGCACGTGCACATCCACGCCCTGTGCAAAGGCCACCGTCTATACAAAAGGAAACAAAAAACGAAGAAAGTAAGAAAGAGAAGAGGAGAGGAGGCAGCCAAAAAGCTGGAAGGAGCACGCCACTCACTCGGTAGATCCCCTGCCACATGAGGTTAAGCGAGGCCTCCAGCGGGAAGGAGTGTCGCATAATGGCGTCCGCTCCACCCCCCCCGATCCTCAACCTCTCTTTGGCCGCGGTCATGGTCTTCAGAGGGGCGAAGAGACCATCAGGAGATCCGGACATACGGATGGCCTCTTTCCACAGCTCGGTATAGGAGGATGACTCCGTCACGGGCAGCACAGGAAAAGGCTGACCACGGTGGTAACACCAGCCATCCTTCGCAGACGGACCGCAGAAGGAATCACGAGCGGGAGGAGGAGGAGAGGACGATGGGGAGGCACCAACACCCTCCCTCGCCTTCGAGCGAAGCTCCGTGTCCGCAGGCTCCCCCTGAGCCGCACCGGCGCAGCGCCCGCACCGCCGCCGTCGCCCCCGGGTAATGAGGCCCCAGGCCCAGAAGGGCATTCTCCTCCAAAGGCCCCTGTTGTGGGGTGGTATCTGAAGCACCCGACTCATCGAGATGTACTATGTCGGAGGCCTTCGTCCTCTTGGCCATATGCTTCACTCTACCCTTCGAAGCAAGGGTCCTCTGACGATGCCGAGTAAGGGACGGCTGACCGGGCGCCTCGCCCGCGTCGGGTCGCCCGGCCCCTCCTCGGCCCTGGCTTTCTCAGCCTCGGGAGCTGTAAAGCAGAGAAACACACAAGAGTGGGTAAGCAAAGAAAGGCAGAGCCAAGACATTAGGGGCAAGTAACGACCAAGGCGACGAAGAGGTAAAAACAAAAAAAAAAAAGAACAGGTGGAACACGGAGGATAAGACCGCACATGCACGCCCTCTCTCGCCCCACGGACTAAGATTGAGATCTGACCCGGGCGTAAGAGGAAGAAATACCCGACGGCCGGAACCTGGACTAGTGTACCAAGTACCTGGTTGGTTTGAAATATCAGGCGACCGGGCCTCTGGAGTCCGAGGGGAACTCCCTTCCCCATCCTTTGCCGATCTCGGCTTCTTGACCGAGTGATCAGCTTCCTCCCCAGGCCGCTTCCGCCCAACAACAACCGCCTCCTCCTCGCGAAGAGCGGACTCCTCCACAGCTTCCAAGGTGGCGTAGTAGTCCACCTTTCCTTCCCCGGTCTTGAAGGACACCAGTTGCCAGCTGTGAAAGGGGCCAACCTTCGCCCCGAGCTGAGGAAAATCTGCGACGAAAAGGAGATAGGTAAGCCCAGGACAAGCAGAAAACGATAAAGAGAGCAGGAAGGAGAGAGGAAAGCTCTTACCCTCAGAATGTGCAAGCGAGGCCAGGCGCGGACCGGTAAAAAAGTCCTCCACGCTCGGACGAAGGTCAGCCACCGCCTTCAAGGCTCGGGACATGGTAAGCTCCGACTTCGGAACTGTGGGGCTATGCAGGGAGCCCCTGATAATCGAGGGGCAATAGGCGACCCCGAGATACCTCCCGGCGGTGGGACGATGACAAACCACCGTGCGTTCCAGCGTTGAGCAAGCTTCTTGTATTCAAAAAGTGAATATCCGGACCGACCGGATATGGTCAAATTGTTGGAGTCGACTCTGCTAGTGAAAAACTGAACGAACTCCGTAGCAGAAAGCGCAACCCCCTTCTCAGCGCACAGAGCAATGTAAGCATGGAGGTGACACACCGCTTTCGGGTGAAGCTGAGCAAGCGTGCAGCAGCGGCGAACTAGAAACCCCGATACGAACGGGTGGGGAGGAACCGTCATCCCACGCAGGAAGAAGTCGGAATACACGACGTACCCACGACCAAAATCGTCCATAGGATGCGAATCTTCAGAGGGCAGAAAAATCTGGGTTCCCGTGGGAACGTCCACATTCGCAAGAAGCGAATCGAGAGCCTTAACATCAAGAATGCTAGGCAACGGCTCTCGATTACGGAATAGGCGGACTTTGGTTTAAAGAGTGTCGGACGAAACTTCCCGTCCGATTTGAAGCCCACGATGGCACTTTTGCAGAAACGCGGGATGATTTGGAACTAGAAGACGCCATTAAAACAGCGAAGTAGAGCAGGGAAGAAGAGGCAAAGTGAAGGGAGAGAGAGAAAGCGGAAATAGTGGAGCGAAAGAGAGAAAGTTCGAAAGTCTGTGAAATGCGAGAATTGGAGGAAAGAGAAAACGTTGCCCTCCCAACACCTTTTAAAAGGAGGTAACACAATTTCCGAAATATTTAAAATATAAAAACAAACAAAAGGGCGCTTTTTGCAGGAAAATTGCAGAGACTCTGCACATTCTGCAGTGACGGACTGGCGTGCGCGAGACGATACAAAATTCTGCAACGGCCACTTCGTATGAACGCGGCGCGTGTGGGGCATGGCCATGGCGCACACGCGCATCGCACGGACTATAGTAAGTCCCATCCTTTTGCCTGAGGGAAAAAGATGGAACTTGTGGACTGGGAGACAGAAAACGAAGAGGCAAGGCCCACGAGAAGCAAAAAGCAAAATTTTTTTACCCTCACCCTCCAATCCGGGCCGAAAGAGTCAGGTTCTAAGTTCTACTTTCCTCACAAGACGCAAAAAGTAGTAACTTGTGGGACTGATGAAGAGGGGAAAATACGCCCAAAAGACCCAAAAAGAGAGCAAAACCCAACGGAACAAAGAGCAGGAAAAGGGGAGCCAGGCAACGACCGGGCCGTCTCTGTCCAGGCCCAGCAGGCCGCAAGCATCGACCGGTCATTCATGACCGGTCATCAAGAACCCTAGAACATGGTATAGAGGACGACCGGTCCGTCTGTGACCGGTCGCCATAGGAAGCATTTCGATCGTCATTTATGACCAGACGCCAGGAATCCGAGATATAGCGTAAAAGCGTCCGGTCGTTTGCGACCGGGCACCAAATACACACAAAAATAGAGCACGAATACGGCCGGTCGCCTGTGACAGGTCCATAAGATATTTATCAGATATTTTATAGACTTACCAAGATATCTATATGCCAACCTGGCACAATGTAATAGGCTAAAGGCCAGTAGGAAACACTATAAATAGGGTTCACCCCCTCAATAAAAGGCACGCGAACAGTATCCCAGAATTCTCACTATTGCATCACGTTCTTACGAATCTCTCTCTTCCCTCTTTTAGCGCACCTTCTTCGGTAACAAGGTATTCGATAGAACTTGAAGAGCTCGATGGTAGATTAGGATCCCGACCGAGGAATTACGTGAGAAGACTGCTTAGGAACTAGGGGAGTACGATTTCAATCAACATCGTTCTGGAGGAGCATCGTCAGAAGGGAGTGAAGCCATCATCTTCAACCTTACACCTGCAGCCATCGATACTAGATAATCGTTCAACAGAAGGGTTTTTCTTCCTTTAGATGATTTCTATGTTGATTGTATTTATCTGTTCCATTGCAATGTCTGGCTAGTAGGGATTTTAACTCTGGGGTAGGGTTTGTTCAAGATGGATTCAATGTAGTTAAAGATTCTGCATTTGATTATGAGATTGTCACGGATTGTTTCCAGGTTAATGATTATCAATTTCTCTCTACTAATTTCGCGCGAGTTATAGAGTTGTTTTGCGAAACCTATTAAGATCAGACAAGGTGATTAATAGGGAGTTCGAATTAACCTGGGAATTTGGGGAAGGATTAGTCGGATAGATAATCTTTCCTACGAACGCTAACAATTCTTTGTGCTTATTCCACCTATATGTGTTTTGCCAACTGCTAGATTAGAGTTGTCACGTTCTGATAGGTGAGCTCTTCAATGAACTAGGATTTAGCATTGAAAGAGATAGAAAGAATTGGCCTTTCCGTTTCTCATAATTAAATTGTAGGAGTTACTAGATTCAACCAGAAAGAACAACCCGAGCCCAGAGTTCCACTCATATTATCAAACTCATCATTCATTTTTACCGATTGCTTAATTCAATTCTGATTTGCATTTATTTGATTCAAACACAAAAACAATTCACAACCCCCTGAATTTCCAGTTTTCTTAGGATTTAGGATAGGACTTAGGCTTATTTATTCAAGTCCCGTGGTTCGATACTGGTTGCTTAACTTTCTATACTATAGTGACCGGGACTTTTGCAACCCGACAGACTTATTGATTTATTATTTTCTAGATTAATTTGTTTAGTTTTAGTAGATCAATTTACCTGTTTGCAAAATGGCGCCGTTGCCGGGGACTTGACTTTGTCAAGTCCTTTGCCTTGGTTGTCAATTGTTTTTGTTTTATTTGATTTGTTTTGTTTAACTGTGCAGGTGTTGGTGAATGCACGGTACTCCGATCTCGAGGTCCACCAAGATTCAACTTAGACTTAGAGATCAACCGTACAGCTCGAAGAGCGAGAAGAGCACTCACCTTCGCCATGGCTGCTAACGGACCAGCCAATCCCAATGCCAACGCTGAGCAGGCCACTTTGGGAAGAATAAATCGGCCGCCAGCTGCTCCTAGAAGAGGACCTGTGACTCTACCAACCTCACAGCTGAATTAACAACAGAATGGCAAAAGTTGAAACCAAGCCATCAACAAACGCTGTCAGGAATCATCCAGCAGGGACCTTCTCAGGCGCAGACCCGGCTGATGCACTCGACCATGTCCATCGGTTCTTTAGTCCATCTGGATTCGTTGGGGATGTCCCAGGGGCTTGAGGAGTATGCTCGGCTGTGCTTATTTCAGCACAGTCTATCAGGGGAAGCCTCGAAGTGGTTCCACCGTCTACCACCAGGTATCATCACTACCTGGGAGCTGTTGACGAGAGGTTTTATGAGAAGTATATCCCATCTCCCGGACCAGACAGATGATCGCTGATCTGACCGCTTTCAGACAGTCCGTACGGTGACAATCTGTGAAGCTTGGGATAGGTTCAAGGAGCTGCTCCGCCAGTGCCCGCATCACGGTCAGAACATGACATCCTTGGCCCAGGGGTTCTTCCAAGGGCTGAGAGATGAGCACAGAGCCGAGGTCAGAGCCGCATTGGGTGGAAATTTGCTGGCTAAAAGCGGAGAGGAATTTATGTCAGCCATGGAGTCCTACTGCGAGGAGCTCCGCCAGTGGAGCAACAGTGGAGGAAGGGTCTTCACACAGTTGGGCAGACCTCCTCTCGGACTCCAGATCCTATGATGGAGCAGATTGCTGCTGAGCAGGCCCATTTAGTACCACAGTGGGC
The DNA here is from genome assembly GCA_023374045.1 of Limonium bicolor. Lineage (NCBI taxonomy): Eukaryota > Viridiplantae > Streptophyta > Magnoliopsida > Caryophyllales > Plumbaginaceae > Limonium > Limonium bicolor. The sequence goes on from CM041781.1 coordinate 20,090,036, forward strand.
AATATGGCGAAGATGCTCGAGCGGCTCACTATGGGACAGACATCTGTGCAAGCTGTCAAGCAGGTGTCTACTGGTCCAAATGAGGTATGCTGTTCTCAGTGTGGAGACAGCCATGATTACGAAGACTGCCCGATGGTTGCTGAGATGAGGCAGACTGAGGAAGCAAATGTAATTGGTCAGTACAACAGGCAGCCTTGGATGCAGAACCAGCATCCAAACCTGAGGTACGGTAATCCAAATAACGCCCTCAACTCACAGCAGATGCAGCCTCAGAGGGCAAGTCAGGGAGACCACCTGGTTTTGTTAGGCCCCCATACAATCAGTTTAGGCCACAGCAGTCTCCAGCTCAGCCATCGTCACTGAGTTCGAACAATGCTAATTTAAAGGAGATGATGGATAAACTGATGGCCTCTCAAGAGCAACAAACAGTGATAAATCAGAATCTGGCAGCTGGCCAGCAAAAGCTTGAGAACGCTATGGTGGAGATGCAAGGAACTATGAGTCAGTTGACTCAGTTCCTCCTGCAGCAGAGACCGTCTGGCTCACTGCCTTCCAAACAGACCCCAATCCTAAAGCTCAGTTGAAGGCAGTGACGGTTTCGGAAACCGTGGTAGTCGAAGACTGCTCAGATTCTGAAGAGGTGGCAGCAGTTACCTTAAGAAGCGGGAAGCAATTGTTAAATAGAAATCAAGTGGCTGAGGACCAAGCTGACGAGGACCCGGTCGCCCTTCTTCTAGCACTGGTGCACCGTCAGGGCCCCCAGCCCCTCCTGAGGTAGTTGTTGAGGAGACCCAGGCTCCTATTTCTTCCCCTTCTCATATTTTGACTGCTAAAACCCCAAGGGTAAGGTGGTTCCGAAGGAACTTCCTTTCCCTAATAGATTAAAAGAGAAAGAACTTGATGATCAATTGGGAAATTTTTAAGTGTATTTTCGAAGCTTACTATTAATATTCCCTTGATTGATGCTATCAAGCAGATGCCTAACTACGCTCGCTTTGTGAAGGATTTGATTTCTAACAAGCGAAGGTTCAAAGAAAAGGAGATTGTTCAGCTGACAGAGACGTGCTCTGCAGCCATCCAGCAGAAGCTCCCTCCAAAGTGTGGAGATCCAGGGCAGCCCATCATCCCTTGCACCATTGGAGACATGGACTGTGGGTACGGACTCTGCGACCTTGGAGCAAGCATCAATTTAATGCCGTACTCGATGTTTAGAAAGCTTCATGCTGGTGAGCTTGTCCCAATCAACTTTAATTTGCAATTAGCTGATCGTTCGTCAATCAAACCTCGAGGTATGGTTGAGAACGTTGTGGTAGGTGTTGGTAACTTCTTCTTCCCTGCTGATTTTGTTATTCTTGATGGATGAGATGAGGATGTAAGTACCATTAATTTTGGGTAGACCATTCCTGAGAACTGCTAAAACTGTCATTGATGTTGACAAAGGAAAAATCACCCTGAAATTTAATAATGAGGAGCTTAGTTTTGATATCACCAAGATGATGAGAACAATGCTTCTTCTCATGCTGTACTTTCTATTGATGTCGACTATACTGATGATTTTGATGCATTTGTCGCTGAAAGTACTGATGACTCTTCCTTCCTGTTTGAGAATTCTGATCTGTTAGAACAGGTGTTATGCCATTCGATTGAGGATGACAAGGAGAGCACTGAGGTAGCTACTGTTGTCCAGCAGCTTAACCAGGGACGAACCTATTTTCGCCCTCATGCTCCTCCTGTGGAGCCACTGGACAGGCCTACTCAGAGGCTCATTCCTTCAGTAGAGAAGCCCCCACTCTTGAATTAAAAACTCTTCCTTCAAATCTTAAATATGCTTTCTTGGCAGAGGGTGGCGCCCTGCCAGTTATTATTTCTTCTTCTTTGTCTGTTTCGCAGGAAAGCAGACTTCTGGAAGTATTAGGAAGACACAAGGGAGCATTGGGGTGGTCAGTGGCAGATATTAAAGGGATCAGTCCAGGGTTCTGCACTCACCGAATCTACATGGAAGATAGTATCAAACCAGTGAGGCAACCCCAAAGGAGATTGAACCCCACCTGAAGGAAGTAGTGAAAGCTGAGGTATTAAAGCTTTTGGATGCGGGCATCATCTACCCCATCTCTGACAGCCGCTGGGTTTCTCCCGTGCAAGTCGTTCCAAGAAAGGAGGAATTGTGGCGGTGCCCAATGACAAGGGAGAGCTGGTGCCTCAAAGACAGACCACTGGCTGGAGGATGTGCATAGACTACAGACGTTTGAACGGGCCACAAGAAAGGATCATTTCCCGCTGCCGTTCATCGATCAGATGTTGGAGCGACTGGCTGGGCAGGAGTACTACTGTTGTCCCTTGATGGATACAGCGGTTACTTCCAGATTCCCATCGCGCCAGAGGATCAGGAGAAGACCACCTTCACCTGCCCTTATGGCACGTTTGCCTATAGGAGGATGCCATTTGGTCTCTGCAACGCACCAGCCACCTTCCAGCGGTGCATGATGGCCATTTTCAACGAATTTATTGAGAAGAGCATAGAAGTCTTCATGGACGACTTCTCGGTGTATGGCCAGAACTTTGATGTGTGTCTGGATCAGCTGGATCAGATACTAAGCAGATGTGAGGAGACCCACCTGGTTTTAAATTGGGAGAAGTGCCATTTTATGGTACATGAGGGTATAGTGCTTGGGCACAGGGTCTCCAAAGACGGCATTCAGGTGGATAAGGCAAAAGTGGAAGTCATTGAGGGGTTACCTCCTCCCACTTCAGTCAGAGGAGTCAGATCTTTCCTGGGTCACGCGGGGTTCTATCGAAGGTTCATCCAGGACTTTTCAAAAATCGCGAAGCCCTTGTCTGATCTCCTGCAGAAAGATGTAAGGTTTCATTTTTCAGAAGAATGCTTGAAGGCTTTTCAACCATCAAGAATAAACTACATCTCTGCCCCCATTGTGGTTCCCCCTGACTGGACCCTTCCTTTTGAGGTAATGACTGATGCTAGCGACTTCGCTGTTGGTGCTGCACTCTGTCAAAGGAAGGATAAGATTTTGAGGGTGATCACATATGCGAGTAAGACTCTGACGGAGCCTCAAAGAACTACACCACCACTGAGAAGGAGCTACTGGCTGTGGTGTTCGCTCTTGACAAATTCAGACCTTATTTGTTGGGGAGTAAGGTAATTGCCCACACCGACCACTCCGCCTTGAAGTATTTGTTTCAAAAGAATGATTCCAAGCCCAGACTATTGAGATGGATCCTGCTTCTCCAAGAGTTTGACTTGGAAGTGGTTGATAAGCAAGGGAAGCAGAATGGGGTTGCAGACCATTTATCAAGGCTTGAGATTCCAGATGACGGGGTCCCCATAAATGAGTTCTTTCCCCCGACGAAACGGTCTTTGTAATTGGGAAAGTCAAAGAGCCATGGTACGCTGACTTGGCTAACTATCTTGCCTCTGGGTTGGTTCCCCATGATCTAAGCTACAACCAGAGGAAGAAGTTTCTGTCTGAGACCCGTCATTACGTTTGGGAGGACCCCTATCTCTTCAGAGTATGTGCTGATGGATTGATCAGAAGATGTCTCCCCCGATGAAGAGGTAAACAGTGTAATAGAGTTCTGCCATTCCCGAGAGGCGGGTGGTCACCACGGTCCCACTAGGACAGCTGCTAAAGTGTTAGAGTGCGGTTTTTACTGGCCCACTCTACACAAAGATGTCCACCGCTTCTGTGCTCACTGTGATAACTGCCAGAGGATGGGGAACACTTCAAGAAGGCATGAGATGCCGCAGAAGGGAATCCTTGAAGTGGAATTATTTGATGTCTGGGGTATTGACTTCACCGGCCCATTTCCTTCTTCTCACGGAAACCACTACATCCTTGTTGCTGTAGATTATGTTTCCAAATGGGTCGAAGCAATCCCCTGCCCTTCTGCTGATGCTAGAACCGTGGTAAAATTCTTGAAGAAGAACATCTTTACCAGATTTGGTGTACCAAGAGCTATCATCAGTGACGGAGGTTCTCATTTCTGCAACAAAGCGTTTGATTCTCTGATGACTAAGTACGGGGTGACTCATAAGGTTGCTTTACCTTATCACCCCCAAACTAACGGGCAAGCAGAAGTGAGTAACCGAGAGCTCAAATGGATTCTTCAGAAGACAGTCAATTCCTCCAGGAAGGATTGGTCTGTCAAGCTTGATGATGCTCTATGGGCCTATAGAACTGCATTTAAGACTCCCATTGGGATGTCCCCCTTCAAGCTGGTATACGGGAAGGCTTGTCATCTCCCAGTTGAGCTAGAGCACAGAGCCTATTGGGCTTTAAAGGCTCTTAATTTTGATTTACATGGCGCTGGGGAGAAGAGGCGATTTCAGCTTTCTGAGTTGGAGGAATTGAGGGACCAGGCGTACGAAAGCTCAAGAATCTATAAAGAGCGCACCAAAAAGATCCACGACCGGATGATACAAAAGAGAGACTTTAAAGTGGGGGATCTAGTGCTACTCTTTAACTCTAGGCTACGCCTCTTCCCTGGGAAGCTTAAGTCGCACTGGGCCGGCCCCTTCAGAGTTGTGGGCTACATCTTACGGGCGTACGAGCTGGAAAATAAGGCTGGTGAAACCTTTAAGGTAAATGGTGCTCGATTAAAAGCTATCTTGGTACTGATCATAATCTTTTTCCTTTGCAGGCGATATTCTTTTTGGAGAGTGAATCCAATCCTACAGCAACAATGAATTCTCAAGAGACGAGTTCAAATGTGAAAAAGAAATTCTCTTGGCGAATGCGAAAAGAATTGCGAAAGCTGAAGGAATTCACTGTGGGCTGTTGTAGAGCTGCTCATCACACCTCTTCTGATTAATCAAACGGAAATTGTCTAGCTAAAGACATTAAAGAAGAGCAGCTGACTGGGAGGCAACCCAGTGTTTTCGGTACTTCTATTCTGTGTTTTTTGTTGTTTATAGTTTTGTTTTAGAGTAATGTTGTTGTTGCAGTAAGTTGAGCTCAAAAAGAAACAAAGAGGTGCATATTTGGTGATGTCCGAACTTCGGTCCGAACATCGAAGTTCGGACCTGATTCGAGGATCTGAGGGCTGGGCAAAGCTATATGTCCGAACTTCTGTCCGGACATTGAAGTTCGGACGTTGTTCGAGAGTTGGAGAGCTGTGCAAAACGGGATGTCCGAGCTTCAGTCCGGACATTGAAGTTCGGACTCAACACGGAAGATTTAGCGAAGGAAACACGGGATGTCCGAACTTCGGTCCGAACATCGAAGTTCGGACTCAATTCGAAGCGCAGCCCAGGTATGTCCGTCCGAACTTCTGTCCGAACATCGAAGTTCGGACAGCTCGAAATTTTCTGAATTACAGAGGGGCGCGGACATAACCCTCACAAACTCCAAAAATTCCCCTACCTCGCGACAGCCGCACCCCCTTATCTCCCTCTTCTCCAATCTCCCATAACTCACTCAAAACTCCACCAAATCCCTCATTCTTACTACCAATCTCTTCGTTTTTGAATCCTCTACACTCCTAGCACTCGAAATCCACAAAACATCTTGAATCTGCCCGATTTTGGAGCATACCTGTTCGAACCCTAACTACCGAATTAAGGGTTTTGAGTTCGATTTGTGTAGATTTTGTTGTTCTATCTTCCTCTAAGCATACATTCAACTCCAACAAGGTAATTTCTCTACTTTTCTACCTCGTTTAAGGAATTTGTGACAGATTTGGAATGTGAGGTATGTCAGTCGCGAGAATAGGCTGTTATTTTTGAAGATTTCTGAGCTTCATTTGCGTTTATCAAGTTTACTATCTAATTTGCTGTTTTGCTGGATGGAAGTGTGTAAATTGCCAACCGTGATTTCAATATGCATATTTATTTGAGTGTGTGCTTTTATCTTGCATGGCTGAATTAAGAAAGAAAAAAACAGTGATTGAGATTAAGCTGAAATGGTGGAACAAAGTACCTTTTTGACGGTTAGTCCTGCTGGACACTAATTGTTAGGGGTGATTAGAACTGCATCTTTGTGTTGGTAACAGTTGAGTGTGGTTTTAAGATTGGGGTTGGATTTGTGTGTACATAATTGACTGAGACTTGGTTGGTATTGCTTTGTTGATACTGAACACCTTATTACAAGAATTTGTGTATTTCGATTAAGTCTCTTCTGGTCATTGCCTGTTAATGCTCAATGTACTGCAATTAGAAGATGGATTGAATCTGTGTTGTGGAGATTACTGAATTTTTAGGGGAGACTCTGTCGGATTTTGGGTGGTTATATGCACATTTAGAACTATTTTCTTGTATGCCTTTAATTGACATTGGACACCCTTATTGAGCAGATGCTGAGCCGAATCACAGGCCGGGGTAAGAGGGCTGCAGGAGCAAGCTCCAGCCGAAGAGCTCTAGAACCTGAATTTAGAAATGATGCAGCCAAAGAATGGTTCGAAAAAGGTATGGACATAATTGCTGAGCGCTGTGTGGTGCGGGAGCTGGAGCAGCAGCTAGGACTACGGGCTTTTTGGACCCATTGGGCTGGGGCAAGATTCTAGATATGGGAGGTCAGTACTCTGAACAAGCCGTGCGCATGTTCTATGCAAATGCGATCTACCAAGATGGGCAGATCAAATCCATAGTAGACGGGGATAGAGTGACGGTCTCCACGATGGAGATTGCTCACTATATGGACATTCCTTATCCCGCCCCAGACCGCCCTGAGCATCTTAACCCCAACGACTTCAAGACAGCTGCCATCCAACACTATACCCCCCTTATGGTTCAGGGGCCTCGACGACGCAGAGGGGATGACCCATCAAAGCAGGTCGTCCCTGCTGATGCGCTTCAGAGCCCGCAGGAGAGAGTTCTGCTCGCACTACTGGCTGCGAATATTGTACCACGATAGAGCTCGGACCTGAACCATACAGACTTCTTACTACTCTTCGGACAGTGCTGGATCCGGCGTTTGCTGAGGCTGTGCAGCTCACTTACTTGCCATGGGTGATCTTCTTGCATATGCAGTACATCATGGAGCACAAAGATAAGCACAAGCTGGGCTTCCCGGTCATGATCTGCAACATACTCAGGAGGCAGAGGGTTACCGTCCTACTGTGGGGCTGCATGCTGCGCGGGCTCCTATTGATGCGGGCGGCCTGAAGAAGATGTGGTTTGAGTTAGAGAGGGGTGTGGAGGAAGAAGGCTGCAGCGCGACCGCAGAAGCGCCAGAGAGAGCCGGAGGGACCATCAGAGCCCGCTCCTGCTGCTTCACCTGACGAGGAGGAGGCGTATCTAGCACTGCCAGCCCCTGGGAGCGAGTACGTCACTCGCTATGAGTTTGAGGGAGCTAGATCGTCGCTATCAGGCGGAGATCGAGACTCTGCAGCAGCAGGCCCGTCGCTCTCAGGAGGACTATCAGGCTCTGCTCGATCAGTTCCAGCAGTGGCAGGCGTACTATCCGCCTCCACAGTGATTATGTTGCTGCTTGCTATTTTTGTGTAGAAGCCGTTCTTGGACTTCTTTCTGGATTTGTTTTTAGTTGTGTTGAACTGTTTACTTTTATTTCGATTGGGTTGTAATTTTCTTTTGATTTTCGTTTGTTTGAATCTTAACTCTGAATATTGGTTGTCACTAATCGATGCTGCTAGCACACTTTCTGTTTTGTTTGTTCAATGTGTGCAAGTGTGTTTTACTATGCTGCTGCCTCCATGCCGGACACTAGCTTGGACTCAAGTGTGAGGAACCATTCTCCCCTACCTGGACACTAAGTGTGAGGAAGAACCTCTTCCTCAAAGCATCATAAAAGAAATCAGGGGAGTTTTCAGTTTCTTATTCTTTTGGTTAATGTTCGGCCTGTGCTTTTAACATGAATATTGATCCGTTCACCCTTGTGAGTCTGCCACATTCAGTCCGATCTCCTTATTGTGTTAAAATTCTGAACAATGCGGACATTGCTCCTCCTTAAGTGTGAGGAAGGGGGAGATCTTTTTGAATGTGTCAGTCATTTATTCCCGCCCTAATTTTTGTTTGGTTTTGGGCTATGTGGGGGTAACTCTCTTAGAGTGCTCTTTAGTGTTAAATAAAACTTGGGTGGATCTTTAGTTGTGGAGTTGAGTCCGAGTACTAAACTAAAGAGTGGTTTGCTCAAAGCTGTGTGCTCTCATAATTTCTTTCGAATGACTGAATTGTTAAATATCTGTGAACAAGTTAGTTGTGAAGTTAGAACTGGTTTAGCTTGGAACCTTGGGAATGATGAGAATGTCTGGAATGAAGGATAAAGGCAAGGTACTCCTCTGATTTAAGTCATTTTCTGAACCAAAAACAGGCCCTTCCATCCGGTTATTAAGTCCTTGGGGTGCTTTATCACCCATTTACCTAAGGTCGTCTGATCGGGATAAAAGACCCAATACCGTTACAAGGATGGAGAGAAAAGTAGGGGGGGGATGAATTATTCGCGAAAATTTTTTATGTACACAAAGACAAAAAAAGAAGAGGAAGTTCTTTAAAGTCTTATGTTTCTGGCAATTCCTTAAATTGAATCATGAGTACGTGGTGTTGAAAGGTTCTGCGGAATATGGCAGAACTTCACACCCCTTGTCATCCAAGGGTTTGAGAAGAGAAAAGTTGGAAGGTTCTGAGTTACTCCACGTTTTTACTTCCTGATTTGACTTCTTCACAGTCTTTTGTTTTAAAAAGTGTGCTTTATTGTTGGAGAGACACGCAGTTAAGAGCAGATCGATTTTTGGGTAATTATTGTGTCTTTAACTCCTTATTTTGTGCAATCCCGAGGTTTGGCCCTGAGCATTCCGAGACATTTTACTCCTGCTTTGCTTGAGGACAAGCAAAGGTTAAGTGTGAGGAGTTTGATGAGTGTGAGATATGAATGGTTTTGGTAGTCTTTAATGCCTAATTTGTGTACACGCATCAACAATATTCCACACTTATCTTACGTTTTCCTTTGGTTTGCTGTTTGTTAAGGCTTGATACTCTTTTTCTATGTTAAATGCAGAGAAAAGCCAAGGAAACACTAGATTTACTCACAAGGGAGATAATGCAACAACGGGGTCGAATCGGAGTCAAGATAAAGAATTTGGAGGATTTTGAAGGAATGTCCGAACTTGTGTCCGAACTTCCAAGTTCGGACGCAAGTCGAGGGTTGTGTGCTGCGCCTGATGGAATGTCCGAACTTCAGTCCGAGCATCGAAGTTCGGACATAGTTGAGAAAAGCCGGAGGTCTGATGTACGGAGCATGTCCGAACTTGTGTCCGAACATCTAAGTTCGAACACAAGTCGAAACTTTCAGGCTTGAAGCGCTCAGAACACTGTGTCCGAACATTGAAGTCCGGACCAATGTTCGGACAGGACGAAAAATTCAGCACAAACTCGACGTTTTGAAGGGAAAAAGAGAGAGGAAAAGTCTATTTAACTGACCTAATCAGAGGAGAAAGGTATTCAATCATCATCGATCATTACAACACACACTCTCACGCTGATAAACGAGGTTCTCTCCATTCATCCATGCCAATTGCATCAGTTCACCTTCATTCACATTCATCAAGCTCATCACCATCGTTCTGGAGGAGCATCGTCAGAAGGGAGTGAAGCCATCATCTTCAACCTTACACCTGCAGCCATCGATACTGGATAATCGTTCAACAGAAGGGTTTTTCTTCCTTTAGATGATTTCTATGTTGATTGTATTTATTTGTTCCATTGCAATGTCTGGCTAGTAGGGATTTAACTCTGGGGTAGGGTTTGTTCAAGATGGATTCAATGTAGTTAAAGATTCTGCAGTTTGATTATGAGATTGTGACGGATTGTTTCCAGGTTAATGATTATCAATTTTCTTCTCTACTAATTTCGCGAGTTATAGAGTTGTTTTGCGAAACCTATTAAGATCAGACAAGGTGATTAATAGGGAGTTCGAATTAACCTGGGAATTTGGGGGAGGATTAGTCTGATAGATAATCTTTCCTACGAACGCTAACAATTCTTTGTGCTTATTCCACCTATATGTGTTTTGCCAACTGCTAGATTAGAGTTGTCACGTTCTGATAGGTGAGCTCTTCAATGAACTAGGATTTAGCATTGAAAGAGATAGAAAGAATTGGCCTTTCCGTTTCTCATAATTAAATTGTAGGAGTTACTAGATTCAACCAGAAACGAAAAACCCGAGCCCAGAGTTCCACTCATATTATCAAACTCATCATTCATTTTTACCGATTGCTTAATTCAATTCTGATTTGCATTTATTTGATTCAAACACAAAACAATTCACAACCCCCTGAATTTCCAGTTTTCTTAGGATTTAGGATAGGACTTAGGCTTATTTATTCAAGTCCCGTGGTTCGATACCTGGTTGCTTAACTTTCTATACTATAGTGACCGGGACTTTTGCAACCCAACAGACTTATTGATTTATTATTTTCTAGATTAATTTGTTTAGTTTTAGTAGATCAATTTACCTGTTTGCAGTGTCCCCGCCAGACAAGTCACAAAAGCATGGTGTCAATCCTTCCAACCCTCACAAAGAGCACAAATGTTGCGTATACAAATATAGGTGGCGGGAATAGACAAGTTCACCTAATCGATGTAGTACAACAAGTGTCGTATCCATAATAAAATTGATATTATCAACCTAGTCTTGGTATTTAGTAGAATAAAAACAGTAAATTGAGGGTCAACCAGAGGCAAGCTTAGTTGTTTATAGTCAAACTATTTTGATTAGTAACTAAGTAAACTAAAATGATATTTAAATACGATGGTCTAAGAAGTATTCTAGGATAGTTGTAATCACCTAAACACACCCAAACTTGCTCTTAATCTCACTTCACTATAGTTGTCTATTAGAACTCAAATAATGACTTTTCAAATAAAGTATAAGTCAAATCTTACCTATCTAGTTGCCCTCCTAATTCGACTTGGGTTCATGTCACCAAGTCACATTAATCACAAGTTCTGCATAATAGCAATAAGATTCAGCTAATACTTACTTAAGAAGGTAAATTCTAGGGTTTTTTCTCTCTTGGTCACAATCCCTAACTCATAGTTCAGTATTGCTAAGAACCACCATAAATGCCATAAGTGATCAGTCTATAGCCTTAATTAATCATTAAAGAGAGAAAACAACTATATTAAATAAATTGTAGTATTATAAGCATGTTGGGGGTTTAGGTCAAACCCTAGATACAAAATAGAACTACTCAAGAATTGGAGAGTAAAGGAGAATCAAAGAGTAAGAAATAGCCATTAATGAGCTAGTGGAGCTTTGGTGGAGATGAGATCTTCTCCTCCTTTATTCTCTCTTTCTTTCTCTTTGTTTCCCCTTCTTTTCTTTTTTGTTGCTCTATTTTACCAGTGAGATGTGTGTGAGTGAATGAGTGAAAATGTCCTTGATTTTACATTTTGGGCTGTTTGATTTTTTTGTCTCTATAGTGTGATCTAGGTATGTGTATTCCTTAAAAGACCCGGGCCACACTACTGTGAGATTTCAGTATCCGTTTATCCCTGGTCTGGGTTTGTTATCCGGTCAAATTATCTGACCATGCTCTAAAATAGGTAGAAAGTCATGCGCAGGATTGGTCCAGGTTTATATTCCCGAACACAAACCTGGACAGGGTGAAACTAACAAATGCTCCTGATGCGTCCTCTATTGGTCGTGGACGTATCGTGTCCTAAGTGATCTACTTGATAGTTGAGGGAAAGCACTAGATAACTCAAACTGGAAACTCCATTTCGATTGAGAATTTACACACCAAAATTCACTCAATCTCCCTCACCCTACCCACGGACTTCGGGACAATTTAGGACTTTATCCCCAAGTCCTCTACCCTCTCCTAACAGTTGGCCTACAGTTCCCTAACCGTTCCCCGACTGGTTAGTCTATCAAATACACAAAGTATTGTTACCTGACTCCAAGCCTACCCAGCTCACCAACTCTCTAGCTCTTATACACACTTTAGTCTGACTCACAGTTGCTCAGGTTATCAACCAATACAAAATCATGTACTTGGCAACTTGAAAATTTGAGAGATTCCCCCTAAGAAGGATTTCCCCTGAGTTTGTTAAAGGTTAGAAAAATTAATTTGAACAACAAAAGATAACAACAAAAGATAACAGCCACTAGTAGAAAAATGACCTATTTTGGCAGTTCTAAGGGGCCTATTTCGGTGGTTGTAAACCGCCGAAATGAGCACCGCCAAAATAGGTGAACCTATCTCGGCGGTTGTAACACCAAACCGCCGAAATAGGTGGTTGCCGAAATCAACATCTAACCATATCTATCTCAGTGGTTCTTAGCTTACAACCATCGAGATAGACGCAGGGTCGGTCCCTAGGGCGGTCAATACAAGAAGGCTTTCTGTGACGGACCGACCTTAAACCAGGGTCGGTCCCTGGGTCGGTCCGTTCCAGAATACATTCTGGTATTGACCGCCCTAGGGACCTACCCCGGACCGACCCTGTGTCTATCTCGACGATTGTAAGCTAAGAACCGCTGAGATAGGCCCTATTTTTGTACCTATTTCGGTTGTTCTTAGCTTAAAACCGCCGAAATAGCCCCTTTTTTTTGTTTTTTCCATCCCAGCATATATATTCACCACAACACACTAAATGATTCAATGAGACCTGTAATATAGCTGCATCAACACAGAGAGCTCCAGCACACATTCATAAAGTTCTAAAAGCACACAATTAATATCAACGATGCGCCACAATTTGAGAGTAAACAAACCAATGCAATTACACTTAATTACACACTTTCATTACATAGAAAAAAACACATCACTATTCAAATCTACCATTACACCATCCACAAGTGTACAGAATTACAATTACATACTCGAAAAAGTTCACAAATCATCTTCATCATCAACAATTCATTAAACTTGAGCAGACGAACTCCGACCATTCCTCAAGATTCTTAACAATTTGAGTATCTTCATATTGACCACCTTAGAGCAATTCTTCATAAGCCTTGAAAAAAATTGAACATTAATCTAAAACCTACAAGTCTAACAACATGTAAGGAGCATAACTGAAACTTTCAAAGAATGTTACCTTGTCTAACGAGTGATCCGGTAAAAGGAATGACGCTTCTACTATGTCATTCATAAATCTCATGACATAGTATCCACATTCCGAACCCCCATGCTGCACTGGACACTATACATACACACATATTGACAATTATAAACTACTATTGACATTATCACACAAATTTAGCAATTAAGAGTACCTTGACTAGGTTCCAAGGGATGTTATTCTTCAATGGTTTTTCCATTGTCATGAATACAGGTCTCATGGAACTATATACGTCAGCAATATAGATTTAAGTATCAGTAGGAAGTTTTGAAATAATTAATGTTAAGTAATAACAATTGTTGTTTAAGATAACAAACTTACCTCAATATTGCATTGGCGATCTTCGGTCTCTTGACACCCCTACCAAGTGAGTCAAATTGCAAGACTTGTGGGTACTGCATCACCAGCACAAGCAATGACCAATGTCGACCGTTCATAAATTACACAATATGTTGAAATCATTAAACAACTAACACAAACTATAAATACATTATACTAAGAGAAATAGTCAAATATCATACCCTTGATGATATGGCATCATAATAAATGACTTGTCTACACATTCAAATATGGCATTCGTTAGATATTGCATAAAGCCTTGCATGTCACTTGTCATCTGGGTTTCACAACACATAGTAGGACACAAGAATCTAAATCTGTGATCTTGGTAGACGTCGATCGCCTTATTATGCACATGTCAGCACCATGAAGACAATATCATTAGTTATTTACTTTTTATTCAAACATCTAATTCATCACCAATCAATGCATTCAAAATATAAAAGGTAGAAGTCACTCACATGACGGTTGACTTGATAATCAACACATTCAACCAATCCCTCATGAAACATTCTTGAAGTCGGACATATATATCTCAAATCGATGTGTATATCCTGCTTCAACTTGATGGTGAAATATCCTCTCGTGATCTTCCACAGTGATGGAATCATAGTGAGGTGGCAGCAGCAGCAACGATGAGTGCAAAATCTTCATATTAGTTGACAAGCCAGCCAATATTCTTTGCTCAACCAAATCAGGTCTAATCATGAAATTGGTGGATGCCTTTGATTGAACAGGTGCAGTAATTCTTTTTCCTTTTCCCTTATCAGTCTTTGGTCGACTCATTTTCTATGATATTAACTAATTAAGTATATGGATGCAAGGTGGTATACCAATAGTTTTAAAGCAACGATTAAGAGTAATTACCTTCCTAGAGAGTTTGACCAAATCGTACTGGCCACTGCACTGTCGCAGTTTGTGCATAACGCGGTGTAGGCCTTTGTGGGATCAGCACCGGTAAACAGACATCACCATGCTCTGCAACAAAGTCATCCAGAAGCACTTGTGCATGGTACGGTCGGAGTGGTTCACCATGCACAATATCACTTGCATTTAAAGGGAAAAGTTTACCCCATGCCACCATGACCTCTTCTTCTCCAGTTTGTAAAAACAACGTGCACTCAGTGGGTGCCTGGATGTTATGTGGAACTTGTTTAGATGAAAATTGTGAAATCCTAGCTCTATGATGATATTAGTGATCAAGTGAAAAATCTTAATCGTCATGTACTCAATTTAAATGTTGGTCTAACCTTTAGAGATGCATGGGGAAACGGCTCAGCCGAGTGGACACTACTTCCCAATACTGGTGCACTCTGCTGCTGAACGGGTGACTCAACTTGTGGTCGAGAAACCTCTTGGCTGCTATGCATCTGTGATTGAAACAAAATCCTGAGCGACCCTTTCGTCAACGCTCTGATGAATCCTCTGCTCCATCTCAGCGATCACTCTCAGGTGCTCCTCGTAGCTGATCGTCTTCCCCTGTGCTTTTTTTGACCTGGGTACGCCAAATGCCTGGCGGATATATACCAACATGTCCACCAAACCTAATGGCACGACCTGGATGATCCTTCTTACCAAGAGCGCGTGTAAGAGGATCATCACTCCTCTCTGAGGTCTAGGTGCCCTGGGTGAGCTTTGAGCTTAATTCACCCTAATACAACACACAAATACAGTTATTAGTTTATCATAAGTTCATATACAAATGAAATGAACACTTTGACTAAAAATGAAATGATATCACTTACCATTTGAGCAATAACTGCTCTTGTGGCTTCGTCGTATTAAGGATTTTCCGGAGTAGAGTTCTTCGGAATGTGGCTTAACTCCCATACTTTCATTCCTTTGCCACTGATATCCAATGAGCCATCCGTGGGCAGATATCCCTTTTGCTCCCATTCTGGTACCCTTTGAGCAATACTGTTTCCACCTAAGTGGTGAGGGTACAGATTCTTCTTAGCATTTGCTTGTTGTTTCTCACGAAGAGCCTGCATAAATTAATATGATCTTGTTTAGTGAAAGTAAACACAAAAAAAGACATAAGAAAGCATAACATATGTATGTATGACAATAAAATGCACCTGGAACTCTGGTATGTGACGTGACTCAACAAATTGTACCCATTGCTCTTCGGTGATGCCTTCATAAATCTCCCATGGTGGCCTCTCACCGCCGAGATCATGATCTGAAGCATCTGGATCTTCTGAAGCAGGCTTTTTTTATGAACATGTCAGCTAACTTATTCTTGTGGTCCCGGAACTGTTTCAATATCGATGACAACACATCCTTTTTAAGTGCGAGATCCAAGGAGAAACGAGCCTACATGCATGATTAGTCAGTTAGTAAAATGAACATAAATATTCTATTATTTTAAAACATCATACTAATAATGTAAAGATTTACTTGAAGACGCTCAAACATGGTATCCTTCAACGCTTGAGGCACTTGCTTCCAGTTGTGGTTTATGTTACAGTATCACTTCACCAAATGGCTAGCGTAAGCGGTGAAGCCATTCTTCCAATTGTCATGAGGTTGGTTGTACTCATTGAACTGCACCGGTTTTGTAGGAGGACCCTTGTTAGCCTTCATCCCACGTGTGGGACCTCTCTTCTTTTTCTTCTTGGCCTCTGGTGGGACAACTGGCGGCCCTTCAGTTTGCTGTGAAGGGCCAGCCTCAGTCTCACGTGCAGCTAACTGGTCGTTCTTCTTTTTCTTTCCACTTCTTGTGACCTGCTTTCTCGGTCTATTCTGCTGTGGCTCAACTTCTCCAGTCATGAGAAACTGTCCAACGGGGTCCTCCATAGGGTGATCATCCACTACAAAAAAATTAATAAAGCATTCTCATCAGACAAAGTCATTATACAAAACATAAATACTATGAAGCATACCAATAATAACAATAACAGTTAAGATGACATTACAGTCTACATTCTACTAGCAACATTACCTGACACGAAAACATAAATTAATCATTTCATATTTTCAACCCAAACACCCTCATCATGGTCTGATCATGTGTAAAGTAAATCATTTTCGGTAACATCAATCGAATCCGGTAATCCAGTAGGAAACAAAGGTGTTTCCTCTACTGTTTCATTGTCATCGTTATCCTCATTTTCATTTTCGATTACAACCGGCTAGGCCTGTCAAACGGGTTATCCGTTCGGGTTTTGGGTCATATCTTTTTGGGTCAATATCCATTCGGGTCAATAAACTTTCGGGTCATTTTGGGTTCGGGTCATTCGGGTTCGGGTCATTTCGGGTTCGGGCTGTAATAGTGTTAGATAGAATCGGGTTTCGGTTATTTCGGGTCATTGTTAATATTTTTTGAAAAAATAATAATATAAATAAATACCTAATTTCTATAAGAATATACAACATATAGATTACAAAACTTCAATACAATAGGTCATTCAGGTTTGGGACAATTTATGGTCACTATTATTTCATGTTATTCGAGTTTGGTTAATTTTTAATTACTATTATTTCGGGTCACTTCGGGTTCGGGTCAGTTTCGGGTTATAAATTGTTCAGGTGATTTCGGGTTCGGGTCATTTCGGGTTTTACCCAATCGGGTTTCGGGTTTATTATATTTAAATATTTTCGGGTTTCGATCGGGTTTCGGGTTCGGATAAAATGGACGGGTTTTCGGGTTGGGTCAAATTTTGACAGCTCTACAACCGGCCTTCTTCCTGGAAGAACAACAGACCATCTGCAGTCTTTCGGATCCTCAATGTACCACACTTGTTTGCAATCATTTCCCAGAACAAATCGATCATCCTTATAACCGACACGTGAAAGATCAACCAAGGTAAGCCCTCCATCATTTTGGTATCCGCGTCGGTTGTCCACCCACTTGCATCGGAACAACAGAAAGGAATCAATGTGGTAGTCTAGTTCCCAAATGTCCTCGATGACACCATAATACCAACTAGAGTTCCTAACTGGTTGAGCTCGGTTACCGCTGTGGTACTCAGTGGCTGCAGCTTTAATTTTTACTCCACTATTCTGGTTTATCGATTTGGCATCTTGGCATGCAGTGTAGTATGTATACCCACTAATATCGTACCCCTCAAATGATGTAATATTAGTTTCAGGTCCGATTGCCAAACATCTGATCTCTTCACTTACATCTTCAGGATCTGATGATGATAATGTCAACACATGATCTTTGAACCATTGGATAAAAACTCGGTTTTGTTCCTTTGTCAGCCAAATGTGGTCTTTCAAATGATTTTGATGCCTTAACTCAACCATATGGGTTTCAAAATAAGGTTCAACAACCTCAAGGTTTTGTAAGACAAACAAATGTGCTTGATGAATAAGATGACACAGAACTTGCACAATCTTTCTACCAATGACACCTTTACCCTTAAACCTGTCGTAGTGTTGTGGTTTTGGGATACCAATTGACTCCGCCTCAGTCAAATAATCGGTCACAAATTCTGTGACTACCTCAGTCACTGTTTCTTCATTAATGCTCCCCTCTAGTCGATACCTATTCTTCATTCTACTTTTCAGAATACCCATGTACCGTTCAAAAGGGTACATGTACCGTAAGTATACCGGACCACAGAATTGTATCTATCGAACGATGTGCACAATTAGATGCACCATTATGTCAAAGAAAGATGGTGGAAAATACATCTCAAGTTGACATAATGTGACAACAATTTCATGTTGTAGATCATCTAGAGAGGTTACGTCAATTGCCTTGAAGCAAACAGTGTTGAAAAAGAAACATAACCGAGTTAAAGCATTTCTGACATCAGATGGCAATATCCCTCGGATTGCAACTGGAAGAAGATGTAACATTAGTACATGATAATCGTGAGATTTCATGCCTAAAAGTTTCAAATCCTTCATCGATACAATGTTCTTCCAGTTTGAAAATTACCCAGATGGTACTTTTACCGAGTGCAGACATTTGCTGAAACTAATCTTTTCAGCCTTTTGCAAACCGGAAATTGAAGACAAATAGAAATAACTAAGAAAATTATCCTAGAAAATCGATAAATCTAAAAAATGCCCACGGGTTGCAAAAATAAATCCCAGTCAAAGAGTATAGTGAACTAGAAGCTACCCGGGTCGAATCCACGGGGACTTAGTTATTAAATCTAATCCTAGAAAATAACAAATTAAGAGGGTTGTCGTTTGTTTAGGTGAACTAAAAATATGCAAAATAACAAGTAAGTAAATAGGGTGAAAATTAAGGGTGAGATGGAACTCCGGGTTAGGTTGTTTCTCTTGGATAGATATAGCAATTCCTACAGTTTGTCACGAGAGTGGATTGGCGAATTCTTTAATTTTCTTCTCTGCACAAAATCCTAGTTCAGAAAAGCTCACCTAACAGAACATGAGAGTTCTAATCCAGAAACAAGCAGAACACGTATAGGCGGATTAAGCACAAAAAATTAATTTAGCTCTTGAGGGAGAATCTAATCCGTCCAATTCGATTCTCCACAGGTTTTCAGATTAATATGACCTTCCTATTACTTACCAATCAGTTTGCAATAAGATTCGCAAGGCAACTCAGATAATTCATGAGATTAAAGGAGAAGCGCAAGAATTAACATTAATCTGAAACAATCCAAGAAATCTCGTGTACAAACTACAGAAAGATAAAACTAAATCATATTGAAAATACTACAGCCTTCCCCAGAGTCAAATCCTCTTAGCCTAGCATATTCAAAGAACAAATACAAGAAGAGAGAGTAGAAATCATTCTTGATATTAGTTCTGAAATTTGCCAGATGGAAGGTTGAGCAGATGAGCAAGCGGAGCAGAAATCTTCTCCTCCGGTGTAGAAATGAATGTGGCAGGGTAAGGAGACTGAGAGAGGAGCGGTGTGAATGGTTTGTGCGTGAGTTATTTGAATTCTGAATGTCTTTCCTCTACCCTCGCGAATGCTCCTTAAAATGAAATTTTTGCACACAAAATACACACATCCGGCTTACCCGTCCGGGTCACTTAGCCGGACGTGAGATAGAGTTGTAAGGCGAGATTTCCCTCGTTTGTGAGACGTCCGGCTCTACGTCCAGGTCACTTAGCCGGACAGCCTGGCTGGACACGTATATGTATCGAAATCTTTGAGCTGCAATCGTGGTCGTAAATATTTCTGTCCTTCTAAGCACGTCCGGGTCACAGGGTCGGACAGGAGAGCCGGACATGTGAAAAATTCCTAAAAACACACTTATGGCCTGTCCGGACCACCTGTGCGGGGCATTTAGCAGGACACGTTACAACATGTCCGGGTCAATGGGCCGGACAGGTCAGCCGGGCACCTGTATATTTGTGCCCTTTTTTTGTAAACTTCGACAGGGTCCAGATTTTTCGTTTGAGCTCCGATTTGCTCCCCGTTTGCGGCGTTGGAAAGCTCTTGAGGAGAACTAAGCATTTTCACCGTCATTTCCTGCTTTCAACATATAAATTGGCATCAGTTCTTGCCTAAAGTAAGAACCAGGAAAAACATAGGATAAGTGTGAGAAAATGCCCAAAAGGTTGCATAAAATAAGAATTTTGGACCAATAAAACCATGTTGATTTCACACTTATCAAATCACCCCACACTTAGCCTTTTGCTTGTCCCCAAGCAAAACTGTCAAGCACAAGTAGAACCGAGCTAATGGAACTCAACGGGAAAGGAAGAGCACAGAAGAAAGGAATTGCTAGCTTTACCAATCAAGGGGGTCATTCAAATTATTCAAAACAATTCATTCTTTCTAAAAACATGAAGTCATTCGGAGCTAACAAATGAGAAACAAAACCATAAGAGCCTTGTTTTTAACCTTGAGCCAATCCACCTTTTTCCTTCACAAACCATAGAAACGACAAGGGGCATGAAGTAAGATCATATTCCTTCATACCTTTCAATGCCACATACTCTTGATCCATAAGAGAAATTAATATGTATTCAGCATAGCATTTGCATAAATATTTGAATTAAAGAGCTTTCAATTTCTTTCACCACAGACTTTTCTCTCCACCCATGTAGCAGCTTTGGGTCAACTATCCCAGATCACAAGGACCTTAGGTAGCTAGGTGATAAAGCACCCCAAAGGACTTAATAATCATGTGGACGAGGACTGATTTGGATCAGAATTAAAATTAGCATGCTTAGGATCAGCGGAGTACCTTGCCTTGTTCTTTTCAACCATTTCAATCCAGTTCATTCCAAGGCTCAAAGCTAAAAGCAAGGTTCAGATGGAGAATATTCTCATTTGTTTCATCATTTTCATAACAAAGACTTCAATTTAGCAATAAAAAAACAAGAAGAATCTCAAAATTTGCACCCCAAGATCAGCTAACCAACTAAACTTCCTCTATGGCTTCCATCTAAGTTAAGCAACCACAGCTAAAATTTTAACAAATGCAAGAGAAAAGAGATCAAATACGCACAAAAAAACAAGCGACGAAGGAGCTCACCCCACCCCACACTTAGAGTGAAGCAATGTCCTCATTGCTTAGGAAGAATTAACATTGTGCAAGCAATCCAACAGGGAAACAAAATTGCACACAGTAGAGCAGAAGGGAGCATGTAAAACTGTAAGAGAAGAAAATGTAAGAATACTCCCCAGAGTCCGCTCAGGGTGTGTAGCAAGTCCAACCCCACACTTGAGTTCAGCTAAGCGACAAAGTGGAACCAGACAAAAGCATTAGTAGAAAAATAAGAGCCAAGGCTCTTGCAGTAAGCATAGCATCATCCAACACACCACAAACTAAAAAGAAAGGAGCAAAATAAACAACTAAACTAAGAAAACGAAAAGAGATACAAACCGGTGGGTTACCTCCCACCAAGCTGCCTGGAGTTAGAGTCTCTGGCTAGACTCTCACTTCGTTATCCCGGATCAAAAATAAAAGTTGACATTAGTGTCTTTGGGAGTAAGAAGTAGATATCAAGCATGATCAAACAACCTGGATCAAAACAAAACATTACCTCAACAAATAGAATTGGAAAATAAATACTCAACAGAACCTGGTGTTTGGGGAGGTAGTGATGGTAACGATCTTCCAGCCGAAGATGGAGTGGTGGAGGTTCTTCTTCCTCAAACTTGAGGATAAAAATATCCCCATCGATGTGGTGAGGCTTAGAGAAAGTGTGATAATGGCACAGGGGTGGTGGCGTGTCCTTCTCAAATTCTAGGATGTAAACATCCTCTTCAGCTCTATGAAGCGCTACTGGCTGGTTGATAGGCGCACGAAGAAGGTCCATGAGGAGCAAAGGCTCAAGTGGAACCAAGGGTGGGGAGGGAGGGCTACTGAAGGCGTCAACAAATTGCTCAACTGAATTATTCCCTAACTCCTATAGGTTACCACCATCAACAATTGAAGCTTGTTGTTGAGGAGTGAGTTGCTGCAGATATTCTAATTGGTCCTCTAAACGCATCTGCTCCTAGAACTTAAGGCAATCATCGAACTCATGAGGTCCACCACAATATGAGCAATAAATATCCTAAGAATAGAATGATTCAATGTCAAATTGCTCCTCAATCTGTCTCATCTCCTCTATCTCAGGACAATCGTCGAACTCGTGAGCCCCTCCACACTGTGAGCAACAATGATCAGAGGAATGATACTCATATTGTTCCTCAATCCACCTCATCTCATTGGCAACATTTGGCTTGAGCTGCAATAGGGGAGTACCATAAGTTGATCTCAATCTGTTAGCATATCCTCTAAGCTATCGGTACCATATTTGAAGGGTTGTGGAATCGGAGGACAACCATAAGCTGATCTCAATTCAGCCAGCAACCTATCCAACTTAGATGTCATTATCAAACAATAGTTAGAAAGTACAATACAAAATAAAGTAAGAATAAAATAGCAAAGAATTAAAATCAAATAAAATAAAAACGAAACAAGCTAATAATAGAAAGTAAAAACAATTGTCAACCATGCTAAGAAGAAAGAAACAAAACTCCAAAGACAAATCTAGTGAAAAAAGAGAAGATAACACCTAGCTAAAATAGTAAAATACCACAAACAAAAATATAACTAAAAGAAAATAGAAAACAATAGTAAAATAAAGCAAAAATAAAGAACTGAAATAGAATAAAATTAAAAAACAAATGACAACCAAAGTCAACGACTAGACAAAAGTCAAGTCCCCGGCAACGGCGCCAATTTGCGAATGGGAAATTGAAGACAAATAGGAATAACTAAGAAAATTATCCTATAAAATGTATAAATCTAAAAAATGCCCACGGGTTGCAAAAATAAATCCCGATCAAAGAGTATAGTGAACTAGAAGCTACGGGGGTCGAATCCACAGGGACTTAGTTATCAAATCTAATCTTAGAAAATAAAAAATTAAGAGGGTTATCGTTTGTTTTGGTGAACTAAAAATATGCAAAATAACAAGTAAGTAAATAGGGTGGAAAGTAAGGGTGAGATGGAACTCCGGGTCAGGCTGTTTCTCTTGGATAGATCTAGCAATTCCTACAGTTTGTCACGAGAGTGGATTGGCGAATTCTTTCATTTTCTTCTCTGCACTAAATCCTAGTTTCAGAAAAGCTCACCTAACAGAACATGCGAGTTCTAATCCAGAAACGAGCAGAACACGTATAGGTGGATTAAGCACAAAGAATTAATTTAGCTCCTAAGGGAAAACCTAATCTATCCAGTTCGATTCTCCACAAGTTTTCAGATTAATATGACCTTCCTATTACTTACCGATAAGTTTGCAATAAGATTCGCAAGGCAACTCAGATAATTCATGAGATTAAAGGAGAAGAGCAAGAATTAACATTAATCTAAAACAATCCGAGAAATCTCGTGTACAAACTGCATAAAGATAAAACTAAATCATATCGAAAATACTACAGCCTTCCCAGAGTCAAATCCTTTTAGCCTAGCATATTCAAAGAACAAATACAAGAAGAGAGAGTAAAAGTCATCTTGATATTAGTTCTGAAATTTGCGTGATGGAAGGTTGGGCAGATGAGTGAATTCGGAGCAGAAATCTTCTCCTTCGGTGTAGAAATGGATGCGGCAGGGTAAGGAGACTGAGAGAGGAGCGGCGTGAATGGTTTGTGCGTGAGTTGTTTGAATTCTGAATGTCTTTCCTCTACCCTCGTGAATGCCCCTTAAAATGAAATTTTTGCACACAAAATACACACGTCCGGCTTACCCGTCCGGGTCACTTAGCCAGACGTGAGATAGAGTTGCCAGGCTAGATTTCCCTCATTTGTGAGACGTCCGGCTCTACGTCCGGGTCACTTAGCCGGACAGCCTGGCTGGACGCGTATATGTATCAAAATCTCCGCGTTGCACTCATGGTTGTAAATATTTTTGTCCTTCTGAGCTCGTCCGGGTCACAGGGTCGGACAGGAGAGCCGGACATGTGAAAAATTCGAAAAAACACACTTCTGGCCTATCCGGACCACCTGTCCGGGGCAGTTAGCCGGACACATTACAACATGTCCGGATTTATGGGCCGGATAGGTCAGCAGGACACCTGTATATTTGTGCCCTTTTTTCCGCAAACTTCGACAGGGTCCATATTATTTGTTTAAGCTCCGATTTGCTCCCCGTTTGCGGAGTTGGAAAGCTCTTGAGAAGAACTATGCATTTTGACCATCATTTCCTACTTTCAACATATAAATTGGCATCAGTTCTTGCCTAAAGTAAGGATCAGGAAATGCATAGGATAAGTGTGAAAAAACACCCAAAAGGTTGCATAAAATAAGAATTTTGCACCAATAAAACCATGTCGATTTCACACTTATCTCATTTGAGAGCGTGTTGCATGAAGGAGGTGGGTATATTCGTTTTCCATTCTCTTGTGGGTGTAACTCCTTTTATATACCCATGGTTTGCATGTCTTTACTGACTTTTAATCCGTCTTTTGTTTTGCCGAGTATGTTGAGCAAAGTCCGACTCACTGCCTCACCAACGTTCTTTAAAATGTGCATGATGTCTAAGCAGTGTCTCTGATAAGTCAGGAATTTGTCTAAGTTTACTAGACTAATTCATGCTTAATTTTTTACATTATGACATTAACTTCCCTCCGTAATGCTTTATTTACTCTTTATTGTTATATTTGTCTCCAATATTGATTTCATATGTTTTCAGGATAAAATGCTCAACAAAGTGCTTAAATGAAGATTTTAGAGGTTGGAGCAACATGGGAAGTCAAACCAGAGTCAAAGGCATATTTTCATTGACCACTACTGTGTTTTATTGAGGGTCCGGGTTTGGAGCTGGGTTTATAAACCCGGACCATCTCATCGTAAAGTCTTCTGCCTAGTTTCAGACGTGGTCCGGGTTTGCGTACTTGTTTGCAAACCCGGACCATCCTTGAGCGTAACCTTCTGCCGAGTTTTAGTGGTGGTCCGGGTTTGCGTACTTGTTTGCAAACCAATATAAGCGGAGCGCCAGATGTTACGGAGATAAACAGAATTGGTGTTCTATCTTTAATATCTCTTATTATATCTTTTAGTATATCTTTTAGCAGTCGCTTATTTAGATTATATTGGAGATAGATTAAAAGATAGATTTCTGTTTATTATAAAAGGGGAGTCTGGCCAACGTGAGAAGACACACTTACAGAGACCACAATTAGTCACGATACAACACAGAGAGAATTAGCTTATTGGAGAGAGTTCTGATTGGGAGTTTGAAGCAGAGCACAGAAAGGAGTTCATCACGGAGACTTCACCAGAAGTCTCAGAACAAAGTTTCTTCTTGTTCTTTATTACTATTGTGCTTATTGTAAACATGTCAATGGCTGAGTAGTTCCTTTAGATTTCGGTTTGCTATGTATCCCTAAATTGACTATTCCTGTTCCATTGTGATTTAATGCAGTTCGATTGAGTAAAGTTATTTTCCTTACTTAATTTCTTTAATCGTTATAATTTGGCCAATTATAAAGATTAGTATTTTGTTAGCTTATATGTGACGACTGCGGCTTTCAATTGACTACAGGAAAATAACCGGTTAGTTTAGAGACGGTAATTCCTCTAAATTGCTAATTGACTAATAAACTAGATTGTTCTTAAGGCGGTTAGTAATCAGTGGGTTCGTAACGAGAGTTAGAATTCGGTCTTTACTAACTAGTATTTGCTAAGCGGGAGACCGGAGGTAAATTATCTTTGTTCTAGGGTTTTACTCAGAATTGCCTTGGAAATCACTTAGGGATAGGAATTACAGATTTAGGGTGCAGTAGTAAACCGGGATCTCTTTTCCAAATCAGTTTCACAACATTTATTTTTCCTGCTTGTTATTGTTTCACATTCTGTTTACAGTTTTTAATTGTCATCAAATCAAACCCCAATTTCCTGTTTTAATTTGTTATTTTATTTTCCGTTTAATAAAGATTTAAACTAGACACATCGCCTCCTCTGGTTCGATACTTAAGGATTACTCTCTTTTAAAACTTGCTAGAATTGACCGGTACACTTGCCGTTAGGTTTTATCCCAACAAGTGTTTGGCGCCGTTGCCGGGGAGGCACGGTTATTTAGTTTAGTCTTTATTTTATTTTGTTTCCTGTTATTTATTTTGTTTTCTGGATTTTCTGTGTTAGTAGTTAGGACTTTTATTTGCTTAATTTGTGAGTTCATTTCTTTTTATCTTTCTTTGGTTTTTGTTGTTTAATTTCAATTGCTACTGTTCTCGTAATTTACGCTATCTTCGCTTCAGTTTTCTAACTCTCGGTTTATGGTTAAAACCCGCTCTGCAGGAGAACCGGAGTTCGAGCTCAACCTTGAGATCGAGAGATTCGCAAGGCAGCTTCGCAAGGATTTGAATCTGGATCCCCCAGTTGGAGAGCAGGTCCCTGAACCACCTGTTGACGAAGAGGTTCCGGAAGTTCAACCAGTAGTTAACATGGCGAACAACGAGAGGCAGATGAGAGACTACACCCGTCCAAGTGTTGAGGGGTTGGTGTCGCCAATAGAGATTCCAGCATTGCCAGCAGGAGTGCAGTGGCAGTTCAAGACTCATTATGTGACCATGGTGATGAACGTGCCTCAGTTCAGCGGGACGGTCACTGAAGACCCGAATGTCCATCTCACTACATTCCTGAGGTTGGTAGGAGCGTGTTCGACACCAGCTTCGCAGGAGGTGGCTCGGCTCACTCTGTTTCCATTCTCTCTGAGGGATAGAGCCGCTGAATGGTTAAACTCGCTGACGCCTGACAGTATTACTACTTGGGAAGAGCTGGCTAATGCATTCCTGGCAAAGTACTTCCCACCCTCTCGGATGCTGACCATGAGAGGAGAGATTACAAACTTCAAACAGTTCGCCGGTGAGTCCTTGTCTGAAGCTTGGGAGCGTTTTAAGGGAATAGTGAGGAAGGTACCACATCACGGACTAGGTGAAGAGGTTATACTACAGTCCTTTTACAAGGACTTGGATCCGTCTAGCCGGTTGTTGGTTGATACTTGTGCTGGAGGTAGTTTGATGGAGCTGCCCATTACACGGATTAAAGAGCTGCTAGAGACTATTACTACAGCAGCTAATCAGTGGGGAGGTACAAGAGCTGGAGAAGCTGCACCGAAGAAACCAGCTGGGGTTTATGAAGTAGATTCAAACACCTTCTTGGCTGCCAAGATATAAGCAATGTCGAAGTAGTTTGAGCGTGTGTGTGTAGTTATGAATCCACAGTCCAGTGCAGCAGCCCCTAAGGTTTATCCACCATGCGAGTACTGTGGTAGAGCTTCTAACATGTGCCAGTGTTCTCCACCACAAGAAGAGGCAGCGAACTATGTTGGTAACAGACCGGGTAATTATTTGGGAACCAAGGAAATCCGGGTTATCAAGCTCAGCAGCAAAACCGTTACCAAGCTGGTGGTAACAACAATTACAGAGGCCCTCAGCAATACAATCCTTCCTATCAGAAGCAGCCACTGCCGAATCAGCAAGCACAAAATTCGGGTGCTGGAGCGTCTTCTAGCATGGATGCAGTTCTGGCCAGGATGAATGATTTCATCTCGGTTAATACGAAGAAGTTTATTGAGCTGGAAGCCTTCAATCAGGAGCAGAGAACCTTTAATAATGATCAGAGGACTTTCAATAGGAATATCGAGACTCAGTTGTCTCAGATATCTCAGCAGTTAGCTCAGTGTCCTTTGGGTTCCCTGCCTAGTCAGTCGAAGCAGAATCCGAGAGAGCATGCCAAGGCTATCACGTTGAGGAGTGGTACACAGCTTGACCCGGTGGTCCCTGAAGTTGAGGTCCCTCTTCCCAATGCTGAGCAGAATGAAGAGACTGCTCCAGCAGGTTCCCAGGAGGAGCCACCAGCTGAAGAGGAGGTGGCGATTAGCAAGACTACTAAGGCTTCCACACCTCCACGACGCGCGGCTGCTGAAGCACCAGTTCCTTTTCCTAACCGGTTGAAGAAGAGAGACTTGGATGAGCAGTTTGGTAAGTTTTTGACTATTTTTAAGAAACTGACCATTAACATTCCTTTTTCTGAAGCTTTGAAGCAGATGCCAATATATGCGAAGTTTATGAAGGACATCCTGTCCAACAGACGGTCCTTAGTGGAGAAGGATACTGTGCAGCTTACTGAGAGCGTTTCAGCTGTGCTTTCGAAGAAGCTTCCACCTAAGCTTGATGATCCAGGTACTCCGGTCATACCTTGCGCGATAGGTAATGTGAATTGTGGTAAGGGTTTATGTGACTTAGGTGCAAGTATTAATCTGATGCCATTATCTATGTATTTGAAGCTTGGTCTAGGAGAATGTGAGCCTACACGAATTACCTTGCAATTAGCTGATAGGTCGATTATCCTACCTAGAGGTGTGGTTAGAGATTTAATTGTTTCAGTTGGTACTTTTGCTTTTCCTGCTGATTTTGTTATTTTAGACATGGAAGAAGACAAGGTAGTACCACTTATTCTAGGTCGACCATTCATGCGTACAGCAAGGACCCTTATTGATGTTGAAGGAGGGAAGATTATACTGCGTTTACATGATGAGCAGCTTGTCTTTGATATGACCAAGGCTGCCACTCACCCTTCTGATGTTCATGCTTGCTTTAGTTTAGATTGTATTGACACTTTGATGCAGGATTATTCTTACAGCCCCACGGAGCTGGATGCGTTGGAGAAGTGTTTGGTGGATTCCATAGAGACCACTCATGATGATTCTGAGGTTTCTGCTACAGCATTTCAGCTTCTGCTGGAGGCCATATAGGAAGAACCACAGGATCGAGGAGGAACCGCTGGACCGAGTTCCAAAGACACTAGCTCCTTCTGTGGAATCACCACCTTCTCTTGAGCTTAAACCGCTTCCTAGTCATCTTAAATACGCTTTCCTAGTTCCTCCTACTGATTTACCTGTTATTATTTCTAATGCTTTAACTGATGAACAGGAGGAAGCATTGTTGCAGATTTTGAGGAGGAACAAAGAGGCGCTAGGATGGTCCATTGCTGATATCAAAGGCATTGCTCCTACATTCTGCACCCACCGCATTTATCTTGAGGAGGATTACAAGCCATTGAGACAGCCCCAGCGGAGACTGAACCCGCACATGAAAGAGGTAGTTAAGAAGGAGGTTATCAAGCTACTGGATGCAGGTATAATCTATCCAATCTCTGACAGCGAATGGGTAAGTCCTACTCAGGTAGTACCCAAGAAAGGGGGCTTAACTGTAGTTCCTAATGATAAAGGTGAATTAATTCCTCAGCGTACTATTACTGGGCATAGAGTTTGCATTGATTATAGAAAGTTAAATGCCGCCACTAGGAAAGACCACTTCCCCCTTCCATTTATTGATCAGATGCTAGAGAGGCTTGCAGGACAAGAATATTACTGTTTCTTAGATGGTTACTCTGGTTATTTTCAAATTCCAATTGCTAAGGAGGACCAAGAGAAAACTACTTTTACATGTCCATATGGTACTTATGCTTATCGTCGCATGCCTTTTGGTTTATGTAATGCACCTGGTACTTTTCAACGTTGCATGACTGCTATCTTTGCTGATTTTATTGAAAAGTGCATCGAAGTCTTTATGGATGATTTTTCTGTTTTTGGACCAACTTTTGATACATGCTTGAGAGACTTGGATTTAATATTAGCTAGATGCAGGGAGACTAACTTGGTGCTCAATTGGGAGAAGTGCCACTTCATGGTGCAGGAAGGCATCGTGCTCGGTCACAAGATTTCTAAGAAGGGGATCGAGGTGGACAAGGCAAGGTTGAAGTCATAGAGCAGTTGCCACCACCATCTTCGGTAAAGGATGTCGAAGTTTTCTCGGTCACGCAGGTTTTATAGGCGCTTTGTTAAGGATTTTTCTAAGATCTCTAAGCCTCTTTGTGATTTTTACTTAAGGATGCTAAATTTGAGTTTACAAAGGAGTGCTTAGATGCGTTTAATTTGCTCAAAGCTAAATTGATTTCTGCACCTATTATTGTTGCTCCTGATTGGTCGTTGCCTTTTGAGATTATGTGTGATGCTAGTGACTACGCATTGGGAGCAGCTTTGGGTCAGAGGCATGACAAGGTATTGAGGATAGTCTACTACGCGAGTAAGACTATGAATGAGGCGCAGAAGAACTACGCCACAACGGAGAAGGAGCTGTTGGCGATCGTCTTTGCTTGTGATAAGTTTCGACCGTACATCATTGGCAGCAAAGTCATCGTGCATACCGACCATTCCACTCTCAGGTATCTCTTTGGAAAGATTGATGCTAAACCTCGTTTGATCCGATTGCTTTTGCAGGAATTTGATATTGAGATTAGAGATAAACCTGGAGCGCAGAATGGAGTGGCGGATCACTTATCCCGTATGGAAGTTCCTGATGGCAGGCCAATCAATGAGTATTTCCTGATGAGTATGTCTTCATGATCGGCCATTCCACGGACCCTTGGTACGCTGATATTGCAAACTACCTAGCCAAGGGCATCGTTCCTCTAGAGTTGTCATATCAGCAGAAGAAGAAGTTCTTCTCCACGGTCAAGCACTACCTTTGGGATGACCCGTTTCTGTTCAAGGTTTGTGCAGATGGTATGATTCGTCGTTGTGTATCTGAGGATGAAGCTAGAGACATCCTGACACACTGCCATTCTAGAGAAGCAGGGGGTCATTTTGGACCGGCTAGGACTGCCGCGAAAGTTTTGGAGGCTGGCTTCTTTTGGAAGAACTTGAACAAGGACTGTTATCAATTTGTTTCTACTTGTGATCAGTGCCAGAGGCAGGGGAATTTATCCAGACGTCACGAGATGCCTTTGAATTCGATCCTGGAGGTTGAGCCGTTCGACCTATGGGGTATTGATTTCATGGGACCGTTCCCATCCTCTCAAGGTAACCTTACATCCTGGTAGCTGTGGATTACGTTACCAAGTGGGCTGAAGCGATAGCAGCGCCGACCAATGATGCAAGAGTGGTACTCAAGTTTCTAAAGAGGAATATCTTTACCCGTTTCGGTGTTCCACGAGCGATCATCAGTGACGGGGGTACACACTTCTGCAACAAGCAGTTTGAGGCTCTTCTACAGAAATACGGTGTGCGACATAAGGTTTCTTTACCGTATCATCCACAGACGAACGGGCAAGCCGAGATCACCAACAGGGAAATTAAGTGGATCCTCAGAAATCAGTCACATCTCGAGGCGAGATTGGTCCCTTAAGTTGGATGACGCCTTGTGGGCATACCGCACTGCATTTAAAACACCTTTAGGTATGTCCCCGTACAAGTTGGTTTTTGGTAAGGCGTGTCACTTACCTGTGGAGCTGGAGCACAAGTCTTTTTGGGCACTCAAGGCACTGAATTTTGATCTGAAAAAGGCTGGTGAGAAGCGTAAGTTACAGCTGTGTGATCTGGAGGAGTTTAGAGAGGAAGCTTATGAGAACGCCAAGATTTATAAGGAGAAAACGAAGAGGTGGCACGATAAGCTTTTGGTCAAGCGTGAGTTTCACGTTGGAGACAAGGTTCTTTTATTCAATTCCCGTCTGAAATTGTTTCCAGGGAAGTTGAAGTCTCGTTGGTCTGGACCGTTTACAGTGACAAATGTCTCGCCCTATGGAGCCATCGGTTTAATCAATACAGAAGGGGAAACATTCAAAGTCAACGGGTCTCAGCTGAAGCATTATCTCAGTGGTGATATCGCTGAAGTCCATTCGGTGATCACGGTCTTTGATCCTCCATACTGATTATCCAATGCATGGTCTAGCCAAAGACCGAAAAGACGGGCGGCTGGCTGGGAGACAACCCAGTTTTGTGAGTTTTATTATTTTCGTTTTTGTTTATTTCTCGTAAGTTTTATTGTTTTTCACTCTTTATTTTTAGGCTAACGTGTTTGTTAGACATGGTTTGTTTAGTTTTACATGGTTTTGAAGGTGAATTCAGGAGTTTGGAGGTACATCTGTTATCAATATGAGTTTCTGGCCACTTTTAAGGGTTGTTCGGGTCTGGAGCTGGGTTTACAAACCTGGACCTATAGCTGGGCGAAGCTTCTGGCATGATTTAGAGGCCGTCCGGGTTTGAGTCCGGGTTTGCAAACCCGGACCGCATAAGCGGTGAAGCTACTGTCTAATTTTGGTGTACGTCCGGGTTTGCTTATTGGTTTGCAAACCCGGATCACAAGTGCGGAGGAATTACTGACTAATATTTCATATCGTCCGGGTTTGTGGATGGGTTTGAAACCCGGACCGCATATGGAGGCGCTACTGGCTTATTTACCTTATGGTCCGGGTTTGCATATGGGTTTGAAACCCGGACCACGATTTCTACAGGAACAAAAGACGGGCGCCGCGAATTCTCCATCCCTAAACCTATCCCTTCTTCCTCGCGCCGCTCCTCCATCACCCACCGCCCCGACCTCGCTTCCTCTCGGCCTTATTTTCGCCCCACCCTCGCTTCACCATCTCCGTCCCGACACCACCCGCTCTTCATCGCATCCCCACCCACTCGACATCGACCTCGCCATCATCTCCGTCGCATCTACCCCCTCGAGTCAGTCCCACCTCGCGCCACTCACCTTGCACCTTCTCCGTCGCCTACCACTTCCAGTTTCACTTCGACATTCCCTCCTGTCCCGCCGCCCTAAATAGCACCACCACATCACTAATCCCGCCCCACTAGACCGCCCTGCCAGTCCCGAACTCACCCCACCGCCGTCTTCGAATTTCTCTGTTTTGACTGTTATTATGGCACCGAAGCGCGCGAGAAGGTCAACCACTGCTGCCGCTTCTTCATCGGCTGCGCCTGCGCCACCTGCACCAACACCACCGGTCCAATACCGAGAATCAGTGCGTGCTGATTTCATTAGCGAAGCTGCCTTTGATTGGTACAACGTCAAAGACCGGAAAAATATTCCGGAGAGGTCAGTGTCTGTGGAGTTGATTAATGAATTTGATTTACAGACTGTGTTCGTTGCAAAGGGTTGGGGAAATTTGTTGCATGTGGGTCGGGGATGCTATTATTCACGCATGATCAAATTGTTCTATGCTAATGCTGAAAAGACGGATGACTACGATATAATTAGCGCATGGATAAAAGGGAGGTACATTAGGATTGATCATGGAGCGGTTGATGAGTATTTTGGAGTGCAGGATGCATTTGATAGAAATGTGCTTAGGGAAGCTAGGAAAAATTTGGATAATGATATGAAAAGGGCGAAGGAACACTATTTGAGGCTGGTGGTAAATGACCCTGAGGTGCAGAACCGTCAAAGACGGTCTTCAAGGGATAAGCAGGTCGTGACAGGGGATAAACTACAGACTCCGATTGAGCGGTTGCTTCTGGCCATTATTATGCATAATATCCGCCCGAGAGAGTGTGCTGACTTGAATGCTGTGGATTGTTTCTTCATGCGACATCTGCTGGATGATGAGTTCTCTCGCGGTGCTTGTCCTATTGTTTTCTCTTCTGTTGTTATTAATCATATTTTGCGTATCATGGATGTGGACAGCACCGCTTCTCTTGCTTTTCCACACTTTCTGCAGTATCTTTTTGAGAAGGCTAGGGTTGACTTCAGTGATGAGCGGCCTCAGCACCCCGCGCCTCCCTTGGACATGACTGCTATGCACCGCTTTCAGTGGGAGAAGATAGGAGACGGGTGGATAAAGCGTGTCGTGCCCGACCGGGTGAGAGAGCTGCCCGGTCTGCTGGTGCCGATGAGGCCGGGCCTTCACAGATTCGGGGTGATGATGGACCTGCTGTGGATCCGACGCAGGGATTTGAGGAGCTGATGACAGAGTTTAGAGATTGGCAGGGGGTGTGTACTACCCGCTTTGATGAGTTTGGCTCGCGCCTTGACGATCTGTCCACTCAGGTTTAGAACTATGGAGTTCGCCTGACATCTTTGGAGGCACGTCGCCATGCTGCTGAGGTTCGCCAAGAGGCGAGGATGGCTGAGTATGATACACGCTTCGCCCGTATGGAGGCATGGCATCTTCTGCATGGGTCACAGTCACAGCCTCCACCACAGCCCTAGGCTCCTGGAGATTAGGTTACTTCATTTTCTACCCTTTTTGGCTATTTTGATGTTTTTATTCTCTTAGTTTTCTTTAGGTTTTTCTTCTTTTTGTTTTAGATTCGGATGTTGTCGTTTATTTTCGGTTTGTTTTATTAGCTATGATGTTTACTCGCACGCTTACTGTTCTGCAAGTTATTATTGGCTTTTGGTTTTCTTTACTTGAGCTACAGGTCTGCTTTTGCTAAGTGTGAGGTATTGAGGTATCCAAAGGAAACTCTGTCGAATTTTCTCCAGACTTCAACACCCCGATGCTTTTAGCTAAGTGTGAGGACGTTGTCCTCAAAATACTCCAGGGGCGTGATTTTCTAACTTCTTTTATTTTTCAACGTTGTTTTCTGTGACTTTGTGTTTTCTTTCCGTTTTAATCATTTACATGAAGCAATGAGGGCATTGCTAATTTTTAAGTGTGAGGAAGGGAAATTACACATGCTCATGCTCTTGCTCAATTTCATTCGAATGTGCTAGTTTTGAACATTTTTAAGGCTATCACTCCATTTTCACAGTATTTTTGTTGGCCCTCAAAAAATTTTGGTTGCATAACATACCTGAGTCTTATTCAGTGGTTGGATAAGTTGGTTTGGAACACTGCACGAGTAGCACTAGTTCTTGTGAGATCGAAGCTGGAAAATAGTTGTAGGAATTCTGGTTGCACTGCTTGTATGTAAAGTTTTTGATTAATGCTTGTCTATTTCGTCACTAAAAAGTTAGGCCTATTAGTATAACTATTTTTCTTTGATTTCACTTGGGGACTTTGGGAATGATTATTGAATGAAAGGAAGGAAGGACAAAGGCAAGGTACTCCTCTAATCGAACTTTTAACCCATGGAAACAGGCCTCGCCCATTTGGTAATTAAGTCCTTGGGGTGCCTCATCACCCATCTACCTAAGGTCATCTGATCTGGGATAGAAGACCCAACGCCGCTACATGAATGGAGAGAAAAGTCTGAGGGATATAAAAGAGAAAGTTACTGCTTGTTTAGAAAGTTGAAGAAATTTGTTAATTCCAAATGCAAAATGCAAAGTCTTTCTCGATTATGAGTACGTGGTGATGAAAGGTAATATGGAATAAGATATTACTTCTCACCCCTTGTCGTCCATGGATTGTGGAAAGTTAATTGGAAAGTAGTCCCTGAGTGAAATTGGAGTCAGTGGTTTTACTATGTGTCTTAAGCCCTTGCAAAACACTTCTCAATTCACTGTTTATGAAAACCTGCAAGTGTGGATCATTGTTCTCTATGACTGATTTTCATTATTAGATCTCCTTGTGCACAGTTCTAAACTAACGACTCCCTTCTGTAAGATTTCAGTATGTTTCTATTTGCTTGAGGGCAAGCAAAGATTAAGTGTGAGGAAGTTGATAAGTCAGGAATTTGTCTAAGTTTACTAGACTAATTCATGCTTAATTTTCTACATTATGACATTAACTTCCCTCCGTAATGCTTTATTTACTCTTTATTGTTATATTTGTCTCCAATGATTGATTTCATATGTTTTCAGGATAAAATGCTCAACAAAGTGCTTAAATGAAGATTTTAGAGGTTGGAGCAACATAGGAAGTCAAACCAGAGTCAAAGGCAGATTTTCATTGACCACTGTTGTGTTTTATTGAGGGTCCGGGTTTGGAGCTGGGTTTATAAACCCGGACCATCTCATCGTAGAGTCTTCTGCCTAGTTTCAGACGTGGTCCGGGTTTACGTACTTGTTTGCAAACCCGGACCATCCTTGAGCGTAACCTTCTGCCGAGTTTTAGTGGTGGTCCAGGTTTGCGTACTTGTTTGCAAACCCGGACCAATATAAGCGGAGCGCCAGATGTTACGGAGATAAACGGAATTGGTGTTCTATCTTTAATATCTCTTATTATATCTTTTAGTATATCTTTTAGCAGTCGCTTATTTAGATTATATTGGAGATAGATTAAAGATAGATTAAAAGATAGATTTCTGTTTGTTATAAAAGGGGAGTCTGGCCAACGTGAGAAGACACACTTACAGAGACCACAATTAGTCACGATACAACACAGAGAGAATTAGCTTATTGGAGAGAGTTCTGATTGGGAGTTTGGAGCAGAGCACAGAAAGGAGTTCATCACGGAGACTTCACCAGAAGTCTCAGAACAGAGTTTCTTCTTGTTCTTTATTACTATTGTGCTTATTGTAAACATGTCAATGGCTGAGTAGTTCCTTTAAATTTCGGTTTGCTATGTATCCCTAAATTGACTATTCCTGTTCCTTTGTGATTTAATGCAGTTCGATTGAGTAAAGTTATTTTCCTTGCTTAATTTCTTTAATCGTTATAATTTGGCCAATTATAAAGATTAGTATTTTGTTAGCTTATATGTGACGACTGCGGCTTTCAATTGACTACAGGAAAATAACCGGTTAGTTTAGAGACGGTAATTCCTCTAAATTGCTAATTGACTAATAAACTAGATTGTTCTTAAGGCGGTTAGTAATCAGTGGGTTCGTAACGAGAGTTAGAATTCGGTCTTTACTAACTAGTATTTGCTAAGCGGGAGACCGGAGGTAAATTATCTTTGTTCTAGGGTTTTACTCAGAATTGCCTTGGAAATCACTTAGGGATAGGAATTACAGATTTAGGGTGCAGTAGTAAACCGGGATCTCTTTTCCAAATCAGTTTCACAACATTTATTTTTCCTGCTTGTTATTGTTTCACATTCTGTTTACAGTTTTTAATTGTCATCAAATCAAACCCCAATTTCCTGTTTTAATTTGTTATTTTATTTTCCGTTTAATAAAGATTTAAACTAGACACATCGCCTCCTCTGGTTCGATACTTAGGGATTACTCTCTTTTAAAAGTTGCTAAAATTGACCGGTACACTTGTCGTTAGGTTTTATCCCAACAGTCTCACATGAAGATGACGCCAATAAGGTAGATCCTAAAAGATAGAACACTTTTTCCAAATGTTCTTCGCCAGTTTTGATGTGTTTCCAAATACATTTGCAATGTCCTTAACCTTTTCGTACACTTCCTCAGAGCTTAAAGGTAGACGGGCCACACGAGTTTCGGCCTGGCCATTGAACAACTTTCTCTTCATTAATCGATAAGGGTGATCTTCGGGAAAAAGACGTCGATGGCACATATATACATTCTTTCCACAATGTTTTAAATGGTCCGAACAAGTGTCTTCCTTGCATACGGGACATGCAAATGTTCCTTTCACCGTGTAACCGGACAAGTTCCCATATCCAGGGAAGTCGTTGACAGTACAGAACAACAAAGCCTTGAGCGTGAAATTTTCTCTAGCATAAGCATCATATACCTCGGTCCTTTCATTCCATAATAGCTTCAGATCATCAATCAGAGGGGCAAGATGCACATCAATGTTATTATCTAGCTGCTTGGGACCAGATATTAGGAGCGATAACATGATGTACTTTCGTTTCATACACAACCACGAGGGCAAATTGTAGATCACTAGCAGAACATCAACGTGTTGTACGGGTGCATTCCATCAGTACATAACCCAAGCCTCAGATTCCTATCTTCATGTCCGAAATGTTCTTTGTACCGTCTGTTGATCTTTCTCCACTGAGGCCCATCTGCTGCATGTCTTAGTTTCTCATCACTTTTTCTGCCATCTACGTGCCACTGTAAGTTTTTTGCATCTTTTGGATTGGCAAACAACCTTTTGAACCTAGGTATGATCGGTAAATACCACAAAAGTTTAGCCGAGGGACTTTTTCTCTGAGGGGATGAGGAGTCGCCATCCTTGAGCTTGTATCGAGACAATAAGCATTTCAGACAGTTGTCTAGGTGTTCGTAATCACCCCTATACAACACACAATTGTTGGGACATGCATTTATCTTCTTATACGCAATCCCCATTGGACACATCCATTTCTTTGCCTCATAAGTGGTGGTAGGGAGACCGTTCCCATCTGGAAGCATATCATGAACCAACTCGAGAAATTTCATGAAACTCTTGTCACTCCATCCATATCTCCTCTTCAAGTTGAACAAATGCAGAACTACCGTCAATTTTATGTACTTAATGCACGTAGGGTATAAGGCTGTCTTGGACGCATCCAACAACCTTTGGTACTCCTCCGGCCTGTCGATGAAATTGTCCTCGACATTATCAAGCATATCATTCATTTGATCATCATGGTAAGTCATCTCACTGTCAACATTGACTCCTAAATTAGTCGGGAATTGATCCGACTCGTTGGTAGTATCGAATGTCTACTCGGTTCTTGAGTGACACCGATCATGACTGTAGGATGTTGAAGCATTATCTTCAACAAATTCTTCATGGAAAGTCCACCTTCTATAATGTGGCATGAAACCACGTGTCTTCAGATGGAATTGTATGACGTCGATGCTTGAATATTTTCTGACCACACCACAATCAACACAAGGACATGGAATTTTCACCACCTTTGTCCTGTCCTTGTGTTGCACTGCAGCTTTGCAAAACTCATACAACAACTTGTCAATGTGTTCCCCTCGATCACCATACATCCAGTCACGCGTCATACTATATATGCAACAGATCACAAGTGTGAGTTATCCTACATAAAGCTAAAATGTTTATGTAATATGGTTTGTATTTAGTTGCACATGTTTATTTCCTAATGGAGCATGACTGGGATGATTATCAAGTAGTCTAGCCTAATTCTAAGGTTCCAAACACAAAATAAACTAGAATTTTAATTTTAACAAATCGTATCACTTTTAAAACAAAAACTGGTGTTAAATGTTGACACAAAATACAATATTACAAACACATTTCTTGAAAACATTTGGCATGACCATTTCATAATTATACACATCTCGTGCTTATTATTAAGCACTCACCAAAGTCATTGCAACCATAAACATTCCAACAATAGTAAAAATCAATTCAATTTAGTGTAACCGGCAAACAACATCAGACCAACATTTTCAAACCACATTCTCGCTACCTAATTGTCAACAATAATCAAACCATACTATCAATTCTTCCCGAACCAGTTTTTATATTAAAACAAATCCTAAGTAAAAATACTTACTTGTTTTTTGAGGATGTATAGAGAGAGGGGAATATGTGTCCGAGAGGTAGGCTAGTGTGCGAGAGATGCAGCAGTACTACTTCTAATATATCTATACAAATGCGCAAAAACAAAAAATTAGAAAGAAAACACAACAACATGTATGTTTATTGTTCATAAATAGGCTTGCAAAACTATAGTGAATGAAGAGAATGAAAATATAAGTTAAAGTATATTACCGGACAGAAAATGAATAGCTTTCACCCCCGTTTGCAATCTAGATAATAAGAGAGACGCTAACGCTCCTAAATTATCGCTGCAAAGAACACAAACAATACATTCAACCCTAAATCAGAGCATTATAATAACAAATTAATAGTTTTATACTGAAATTCAAACTTACAAATATTGGGGGTTTCCTAGGTTTCAGCGGGTCACGTCTAGCGACGGCGGGCGACGGCCGGGATGACGGGGCCGGTGACGACGGGCAACGGCGGGCGACGGCACAAACACAAGTAAAGAATGAAGAGAACTAACGTCGTTAGAAATACAATATAATAGTGAGCAAAAATAATGAAGAAATAGTTAAGTTTAAAGTATATTACGGGTTCTCGAATGAACTATTTTCAGCCCGTACGTCTTCAATGTGGTGCAGTAGTTTGCTTGTTCTTTTGTCTATAGTGACACACACACACACAAAATCAGCAAAAAAACATTATATTACACACAAACATTTAATCGAGCATGTTGTGTGCACTAGTAAAAATAGTAAATCAATACACATTTTGCACACACATATAAGTTCAACATCCACAACACATTAAACTCTAAATCTATCATTATTACAAAAGAATGACAAAATTAGAATTGAAAAATGACATTACCGTTACAAAAAACTGAAACGGTGGGCTGGTGGTGGTGGTGGTTGATGAGTGTGAAATATGAATGGTTCTAATGGTCTTTAATGTCTATTTGTATACGCGAATTGATACTATTCCACACTTATCTTGCGTTTTTCTGTGGTTTGTTGTTTGTAAGGCTTGATACACTTTTTCTATGTTAAAACAGAGAAAGCCAAGGAAACACTAGATTAACTCACAAGGGAGGTAATGCAACAAACGGGGGTCGAATCGGTCAAAATGAAGAAGTTAGAGGATTTTTAAGTGTGTCCGAGCTGTGTCCGAACTTCCAAGTTCGGACGCAAGTCGAGAGTTTGTATGCTGCGCCTGATGGGATGTCCGAACTTCGGTCCGAACATCGAAGTTCGGACATAGTCGAGAAAAGCGGAGGTCTGAAGTACGGAGCATGTCCGAACTTGTGTCCGAACATCAAAGTTCGGACACAGGTCGAGACTTTCTGAATTGAAGCGCTCAAAGCATTGTGTCCGAACTTTGAAGTTCCGGACCAATGTTCGGACGGCACGAGAATTACAGCAAAACTCGGCGTTTTGAAGGGAAAAAGAGGAGAAAGGTCTATTTAAAGACCTAATCAGAGGGAGAAGGCATTCACGCATCATCGATCATTACAACACTCCCTTCCACACTGATAAACGAGGTTCTCTCCAATCATCCACGCCAATTGCATCGGTTCGCCTTCATCCACATTCACCAATCATCCATCATCGTTCGGGAGGAGCATCGACAGAAGGAAGTGCGACTATCATCTTCAACCGTTGCACCTGCATCCACTGATTCTGGATAGTCAATCAACAAAAGGGTTTTTCTTCCTTTAGATAGCTTCTATGTTGTTTGTATTTATCTTTTCATTGGCAATGTCTGGCTAGTAGGGATTTAACTCTGGGGTAGGGTTGTTCAAGATGGATTCAATGTAGTTTAAGAATTCTGCAATTTGATTATGAGGCTTAACGGATTGTTTTCAGGTTAATGACTATCAATTTTCTTCTCTATAATTTCGCGGTTATGAGTTGTTCTGCGAAACCTATTAAGATCAGACAAGGTGATTGTAGGGAGTTCGAATTAACCTGGGAATTTGGGGAAGGATTATCGGTATAGATAATTTTTCCTACAAACGCTAACAATTCTTTGTGCTTATTCCGCCTGTATGTGTTTTTGCCAACTGCTAGATTAGAGTTGCACATGTCTGTAGGTGACTCTTCAATGAACTAGGATGTTTAGCATGAAGAGATAGAAAGAATTGGCCTTTCCGTTCTCATAATAAGTTGTAGAAGTTACTAGATTTAATCAAGAAAGAACAACCTGAACCCGAGTTCCACTCTATAATCAACTCATCATTCATTTTTACTGATTGCTTATTTCAATTCTGATTGCATTTATTCGATTCAGTTCAAAAAACATTCACAACCCCCCTGAATTGCAGTTTTCTTAGGATTTGAATAGGACTTAGGCTTATTTATTCAGTCCCGTGGATTCAATACCTGGTTACTTAATTTCCTATACCATATGACCGGGATTTTTGCAACCGACAGACTTATTGATTTATTATTTTCTAGATAATTGTTTAGTTTTAGTAGATCAATTAACCTGTTTGCAAAATGGCGCCGTTGCCGGGGACTTGACTTTGTCAAGTCCTTTGCCTTGGTTGTCAATTGTTTTTATTTTATTTTATTTGATTTGTTTTGTTTAACTGTGCAGGTGTTGGTGAATGCACGGTACTCGATCTCGAGGTCCACCAAGATTCAACTTAGACTTAGAGATCAACCGTACAGCTCGAAGAGCAAGAAGAGCACTCACCTTCGCCATGGCTAATAACGGACCAGTCAATCCCAATGCCAATGCTGAGCAGTCCACTTTGGGAAGAATTAATCGCCCGCCAGCTGCTCCTAGAAGAGGACCTGTGACTCTACCTAACCTCACAGCGGAATTAACAGCAGAATGGCAGAAGTTGAAACCAAGCCATCAGACAAATGCTGTGAGAAATCATCCAGCAGGGACCTTCTCAGGCGCAGACTGATGCACTCGACCATGTCCATCGGTTCTTAGTCCATTTGGATTCGCTGGGGATGTCTCAGGGGCTTGAGGAATATGCTCGGCTGTGCTTATTTCAGCACAGTCTATCAGGGGAAGCCTCGAAGTGGTTCCACCGTCTACCACCAGGTATCATCACTACCTGGGAGCTGCTGACAGAGAGGTTCTATGAGAAGTATATCCCCATCTCCAGGACCAGGCAGATGATAGCTGATCTGACCGCTTTCAGACAGTCCGGCAACGAGACGATCTGTGAAGCTTGGGATAGGTTCAAGGAGCTGCTCCGCCAGTGCCCGCATCACGGTCAGAACATGACATCTTTGGCCCAGGGGTTCTTCCAAGGGCTAGAGATGATGACAGAGCCGAGGTTAGAGCTGCATTGGGTGGTAATTTGCTGGCTAAGAGTGGAGAGGAATTTATGTCAGCCATGGAGTCCTACTGCGAGGAGCTCCGCCAGTGGAGCAACAGCGGTGGCAGGGTCTTCACAGTTGGGCAGACCTCCTC
Source organism: Limonium bicolor (assembly GCA_023374045.1). Classification (NCBI taxonomy): domain Eukaryota; kingdom Viridiplantae; phylum Streptophyta; class Magnoliopsida; order Caryophyllales; family Plumbaginaceae; genus Limonium; species Limonium bicolor. The sequence goes on from CM041781.1 coordinate 20,132,274, forward strand.
TCGGGCTCCAGATCCTATGATGGAGCAGATTGCTGCTGAGCAGGCCCATCTGAGTACCACAGTGGGCAATATGGCGAAGATGCTCGAGAGGCTCACTATGGGACAGACACCGATGCAAGCCGTCAAGCAGGTGTCTTCTGGTCCGAATGAAGTATGCTGTTCTCAGTGTGGAGACAGCCATGACTACGAGACTGCCCGATGGTTGCTGAGATGAGGCAGACTGAGGAGGCGAATGTCATTGGTCAGTACAACAGGCAGCCTTGGATGCAGAACCAGCATCCAAACCTGAGGTACGGTAATCCAAACAATGCCCTCAACTCACAGCAGATGCAGCCTCAGAGGGCAAGTCAGGGAGCACCACCCGGTTTTGTTAGGCCTCCATACAATCAGTTTAGGCCACAGCAGTCTCCAGCTCAGCCATCGTCACTGAGCTCGAATAATGCTAATTTAAAGGAGATGATGGATAAACTGATGGCGTCTCAAGAGCAACAAACAGTGATAAATCAGAACCTGGCAGCTGGCCAGCAGAAGCTTGAGAACGCCATGGTTGAGATGCAAGGAACGATGAGTCAGTTGACTCAGTTCCTCCTACAGCAGAGACCGTCTGGCTCACTGCCTTCCCAAACAGACCCCAATCCTAAAGCTCAGTTGAAGGCAGTGACGGTCTCAGAAACCGTGATAGTGGAGGATTGCTCAGATACAGAAGAGGTGGCTGCAGTTACTTTACGAAGTGGGAAGCAATTAATCAATAGAAATCAAGTGGCTGAGGATCAAGCTGATGAGGAGACCGGTCGCCCTTCTTCTAGCACTGGTGCACCATCAGGGCCCTCAGCCCCTCCTGAGGTAGTTGTTGAGGAGACCCAGGCTCCTATTTCTTCCCCTTCTATTTTGAATGCTAAAAACTCCAAGGGTAAGGCGGTTCCTAAGGACCTTCCTTTCCCTAATAGATTAAAAGAAAAAGAACTTGATGATCAATTTGGGAAATTTCTGAGTGTATTTTCAAAGCTTACTATTAACATTCCTTGATTGATGCTATCAAGCAATGCCTAATTGCTCGCTTTGTGAAGGATTTAATTTCTAACAAGCGAAGGTTCAAGGAAAAGGAGATTGTTCAGCTGACAGAGACGTGCTCTGCAGCTATCCAGCAGAAGCTCCCTCCGAAGTGTGGAGACCCAGGCCAGCCCATCATCCCTTGCACCATTGGAGACATGGACTGTGGGTACGGACTCTGCGACCTTGGAGCAAGCATAAATTTGATGCCATATTCGATGTTTAGGAAGCTTCATGCTGGTGAGCTTATCCCTATTAATTTTAATTTGCAATTGGCTGATCGTTCCTCAATCAAACCTCGTGGTATGGTTGAGAACGTTGTGGTAGGTGTCGGTAACTTCTTCTTCCCTGCTGATTTTGTTATTTTGGATATGAGGATGTTGAAGTACCACTAATTTTGGGTAGACCATTCCTGCGAACTGCTAAAACTGTCATTGATGTTGACAAAGGAAAAATCACCCTGAAATTTAATAATGAGGAGCTTAGTTTTGATATCACCAAAATGATGAGAACGAATGCTTCTTCTCATGCTGTACTTTCTATTGATGTCGACTACACTGATGATTATGATGCATTTGTCGCTGAAAGTACTAATGACTCTTCCTTCCTGTTTGAGAATTCTGATAAATTAGAACAGGTGTTATGCCATTCGATTGAGGATGATAAGGAGAGCACTGAGGTAGCTACTGTTGTCCAGCAGCTTAACCAGGGACGAACCTATTTTCGCCCTCATGCTCCTCCTGTGGAGCCACTGGACAGGCCTACTCAGAGGCTCATTCCTTCAGTAGAGACCCCCTACCCTTGAATTAAAAACTCTCCCTTCAAATCTTAAATATGCTTTCTTGGCAGAGGGTAGCGCCCTGCCGGTTATTATTTCTTCTTCTTTGTCTGTTTCGCAGGAAAGCAGACTTCTGGAGGTATTGAGAAGGCACAAGGGAGCGTTGGGGTGGTCAGTGGCAGACATAAAAGGGATCAGTCCAGGGTTCTGCACTCATCGGATCTACATGGAAGACAGTATCAAACCAGTGAGGCAACCCCAAAGGAGATTGAATCCCAACCTGAAGGAAGTAGTGAAGGCTGAGGTTTTAAAGCTGCTGGATGCGGGCATCATCTACCCCATCTCTGACAGTCGCTGGGTCTCTCCTGTGCAAGTCGTTCCCAAGAAGGGAGGAATTGTGGCGGTGCCCAATGATAAGGGAGAGCTGGTGCCTCAAAGACAGACCACTGGCTGGAGGATGTGCATAGACTACAGGCGGTTGAATGAGGCCACGAGAAAAGACCATTTCCCGCTGCCGTTCATCGACCAGATGTTGGAGAGGCTGGCTGGGCAGGAGTACTACTGTTTCCTTGATGGATACAGCGGGTACTTCCAGATCCCCATTGCGCCAGAGGATCAAGAAAGACCACCTTCACCTGCCCTTATGGCACGTTTGCCTATAGGAGGATGCCATTTGGTCTCTGCAACGCACCAGCCACCTTCCAGCGGTGCATGATGGCCATTTTCAGCGAATTCATTGAGAAAAGCATAGAAGTCTTCATGGACGACTTCTCAGTGTATGGCCAGAATTTTGATGTGTGTCTGGATCAGCTGGATCAGATATTGAGCAGATGTGAGGAGACCCACCTGGTTTTGAATTGGGAGAAGTGCCATTTTATGGTGCATGAGGGTATAGTGCTTGGGCACAGGGTCTCCAAAGATGGCATCCAGGTGGACAAGGCAAAAGTGGAAGTCATTGAGGGGTTACCCCTCCCACTTCAGTCAGAGGAGTCAGATCTTTTCTGGGTCACGCGGGGTTCTATCGAAGGTTCATCCAGGACTTTTCAAAAATCGCGAAGCCCTTGTCTGATCTCCTGCAGAAGGATGTAAAATTTCATTTTTCAGAAGAATGCTTGAAGGCTTTTCAGACCATCAAGGATAAACTCATCTCTGCCCCCATTGTGGTTCCCCCTGACTGGACCCTTCCTTTTGAGGTAATGACTGATGCTAGCGACTTCGCTGTAGGTGCTGCTCTCTGTCAAAGGAAGGATAAGATTTTGAGGGTCATCACATATGCCAGTAAAACTCTGACGGAGCCTCAAAAGAATTATACTACCACTGAGAAGGAACTACTTGCTGTGGTGTTCGCTCTGGACAAGTTCAGACCTTATCTGCTGGGGAGTAAGGTAATTGCCCACACCGACCACTCCGCCTTGAAGTATTTGTTTCAAAAGAATGATTCCAAGCCCAGACTATTGAGATGGATCCTGCTTCTCCAAGAGTTTGACTTGGAAGTGGTTGATAAACAAGGGAAGCAGAATGGGGTTGCAGACCATTTATCAAGGCTTGAGACTCCAGATGACGGGGTCCCCATAAATGAGTTCTTTCCCGACGAAACGGTCTTTGTAATTGGGAAACTCAAAGAGCCATGGTACGCTGACCTGGCTAACTATCTTGCCTCTGGGTTGGTTCCCCATGATCTAAGCTACAACCAGAGGAAGAAGTTTTTGTCTGAGACCCGTCATTATGTTTGGGAGGACCCCTATCTCTTCAGAGTATGTGCCGATGGTCTAATCAGAAGATGCCTCCCTGATGAAGAGGTGAACAGTGTGATAGAGTTCTGCCATTCTCGAGAGGCAGGTGGTCACCACGGTCCTACTAGGACTGCTGCTAAAGTTTTAGAGTGTGGTTTTTACTGGCCCACTCTACACAAGGATGTCCACCGCTTCTGTACTCACTGTGATAACTGCCAGAGAATGGGAACACTTCAAGAAGGCATGAGATGCCGCAGAAGGGAATCCTAGAAGTGGAATTATTTGATGTCTGGGGTATTGACTTCACCGGCCCATTTCCCTCTTCTCACGGAAACCACTACATCCTTGTTGCTGTAGATTATGTTTCCAAATGGGTCGAAGCAATCCCCTGCCCTTCTGCTGATGCTAAAACTGTGGTAAAATTCTTGAAGAAGAACATCTTTACCAGATTCGGTGTGCCAAGAGCTATCATCAGTGACGGAGGTTCTCATTTCTGCAACAAAGCTTTTAATTCGCTGATGACTAAGTACGGGGTGACTCATAAGGTAGCTTTGCCTTATCACCCCCAAACTAATGGGCAAGCAGAAGTGAGCAACCGAGAGCTCAAATGGATTCTTCAGAAGACAGTCAATTCCTCCAGGAAGGATTGGTCTGTCAAGCTTGATGATGCTCTATGGGCCTATAGAACCGCATTTAAAACTCCCATTGGGATGTCCCCCTTCAAGCTGGTATACGGGAAGGCTTGTCATCTCCCAGTTGAGCTAGAGCACAGAGCCTATTGGGCTTTAAAGGCTCTTAATTTTGATTTACATGACGCTGGAGAGAAGAGGCGATTTCAGCTTTCTGAGTTGGAGGAACTGAGGGACCAGGCGTACGAAAGCTCTAAGATCTACAAAGAGCGCACCAAAAAGATCCACGACCGGATGATTCAAAAGAGAGACTTCAAAGTGGGGGATCTGGTGCTGCTCTTTAACTCTAGACTACGTCTCTTCCCTGGGAAGCTAAAATCACATGGGCAGGCCCCTTCAGAGTTGTAGGAGTTACATCGTATGGAGCATACGAGCTGGAAAATAAGGCTGGAGAAACATTTAAGGTAAATGGTGCTCGATTAAAAAGCTATCTTGGTACTGATCATAATCTTTTTCCCTTGCAGGCAATATTCTTTGTGGAGAGTGAACCCAAGCCTACATTGAAGAGGACCTCCCAAGAGACGGGTTCAAACATGAAAAAGAAACTCTCTTGGCGAATGCGGAAAGGATTGAGCAGGCTGAAGGAATTCACTGTAGGCTGTGGTGGAGTTGCTCATCACACCTCTTCTGATTGATTAAGCAGGAACTGTCTAGCTAAAGACATTAAAGAAGAGCAGCTGACTGGGAGGCAACCCAGTGTTTTCGGTACTTAATCTTGTGTTTTTATGTTGTTTTTAGTTTTGCTTTAGGATAATGTCTTTGCTGCAGTGAATTGAGCTCAAAAAGAAACAAAGAGGTGCATTTTTGGGGATGTCCGAACTTCAGTCCGAACATTGAAGTTCGGACTCAGTTCGAGAGATAGAGACCTGCGCAAACCAGTATGTCCGAACTTCAGTCCGAAGATTGAAGTTCGGACTCAGTTCGAGAGTCCGAGGGCTGTGCAAGAGGCTATGTCCGAACTTCAGTCCGGACATTGAAGTTCGGACTCAACACGGGAAATCTAGCGGAAGGCAAAACGGGATGTCCGAACTTCAGTCCGAATATTGAAGTTCGGACTCGATTCGAGAGTGCGCTGAAGCAAGAAAACGAGATGTCCGAACTTCGGTCCGAACATCGAAGTTCGGACACGACGCGAAGCTCTGCCGAGGTATGTATGTCCGAACTTCGGTCCGAACATCGAAGTTCGGACACCCCGAAAATTTTGAACTAAAAGAACGTTCGGACTGTAAAAAACGAAAAATTTTCCCAAACTTCATCCCCTACCTCGCGACGCCTCAACACCACCATATAACCCTCTTCTCCAATCTCCCATATCTCCCTCAAAACTCCATCAAATCCCTCATTCTTACTACCAATCTCTTCGGTTTTGAATCCTCTACACTCCTAGCACTCGAAATCCACCAGAAATATCTCGAATCTGCCCGATTTTGGAGCATCCCTGTTCGAACCCTAACTTCCGAATTGGGGGTTTTTGAGTTCGATTTGTGCAAATTTGTGCTGTTCTACTCTCTCCTAAGCATTCATTCTACTCAACAAGGTAATTTTTCTACATTTCTACTTCGTTTAATGGATTTGTGACAAGAATTGAAAACAGAGGTATGTCTAGTCGAGAATAGGATGTTATTTGTGAAGATTTCTGCGATTCACTTGCATACATGGGATTAATCTTCTACTGTGATGTAACTTGCTGACTAGAACTGTTAAAACGTGCATTATTGTGATTCCATTGAAGATGTTTGAGTGTGGTTTTAGTGTGCATGGCTAAATCTGGATTAGTAACTATCTTTTTCTGCTGTGCTGAGGTTGAAATGTTAGTAGAAGTGGCTGAACCGTATTATTAGGATGATATCTTGAATCTGTGGATTTTGTATGACTGAGACTATGTTTGACTGAACTGCTGTTACAGCCGATTGGAATTGATGTATATTTGTCGGTTAAGTCTCTGCTGGTCATTAAACGTTGAGGTTTCTCATTGCAAATTGAAGGTTGATTGACCATTGTTGTGGAGATTGATGAATTTTTAGGGGACACTCTGTCAAATTTTGGATAAATTCAGTGCATGTTAGACTATTCCATTGCTTTCCTTTATTTGACATTGTCACCCTTGTTGAGCAGATGCTGAGCCGAATCACAGGCCGAGGTAAAAGGGCTGCAAGAGCTGGTGCAAGCTCCAGCCGTCGAGATCTGGAGCCGGAATTCAGAAATGATGAAGCCCGGGTGTGGTTTGAGAAGGAGGTTGACATAATTGCTGAGCGCGGGGTCGTGCCAGAACTGGAGCAACAGCTGGGTTTGAGAGCTTTATTGGACCCATTTGGCTGGGGGAAGATCTTGGATATGGGAGGCCCGTACTCTGAGAGGATTGTTCGTATGTTCTATGCGAATGCCACCTTCCAGGGCGGCCAGATCAGGTCACTTGTAGACGGTGAGAGAGTGACGGTTTCTACCTTCGAGATTGCTCAATATATGGAGCTCCCGCATCCCGCCCCCGAGGCTCCTCAACACCTCAACCCTGTTGATTTCAAAAACGCAGCTATCCACCACTACACTCCCCTTATGGTTCAGGGGCCGAGACGACGCAGAGGGGATGAACCATCAAAGCAGGTCGTCCCTGCTGATGCGCTTCAGAGCCCCCAGGAGAGAGTTCTGCTCGCACTGCTGGCTGCGAATATTGTACCTCGTCAGAGCTCCGACCTCAACCAGACTGACTTTCTACTTCTTCAGGCGGTGCTGAACCCGTCGTTTGTTGGGGCTGCCGAGGTTACCTATCTGCCTTGGGTAATCTTCTTGCACCTACAGTATATCATAGAGCACAAGGACCGACACAAGCTCGGCTATCCGGTCATGCTCTGCCACATCCTCAAGAGGCAGATGGTTACCATTCCGTCTGCGGGGACTGCACGCTGCGCGGTCCCCTATTGATGTGGGAGCTCTCAAGAAGATGTGGTTTGAACGAGAGAGGGGGGTGTGGAGGAAAAAGGCAGCAGCGCGACCGCAGAAGCGCCAGAGAGAGGCCGGTGAGGGACCATCAGAGCCCGCCCATGCTGCTACACCTGATGAGGAGGAGGCCTATCTTGCACTGCCGGCCCCTGGGAGCGAGTACGTCACTCGCTATGAGTTTGCTCAGCTGGAGTCTCGTTTCGAGGACATGGATCGGCGCTATCAGGCGGAGATCGAGACTCTGCAGCAGCAGGCCCGTCGCTCTCAGGAAGACTATCAGGCTCTGCTCGATCAGTTCCAGCAGTGGCAGGCGTACTATCCGCCTCCACAGTGATTAGGATGCTGCTTGCTGTTTTTGTTTAGAAGCCATTCTTGGACTTCTTTCTGGATTTGTTTTAGTTGTTGAACTGATTACTTTTATTTCGATTGGGTTGTAATTTTTCTTTTGATTTTTGTTTATTTGAATCTTAACTCTGAATATTGGCTGTCACTAATCGATGCTTCTAGCACACTTTTGTTTTGTTTGAATGTGTGCAAGTGTACCTTATTGGGCTGACTCCATGCCGGACCCTAGCTTCAAGCGAGTGTGAGGAAACATTCTCCCCTGCGAGGACACTAAGTGTGAGGAAGAATCACTTCCTCAAAGCATCACAAAAGAAATCAGGGGAGTTTTTAGTTTCTTTTTCTTTTTGGTTACTGTTCGGCCTGTGCTTTAAATTGTGAATAACTTTGTCACTGTTCAATTCACCCTTGTGAGTCTGACACATTTAGTCCGATCTCCTTCTTGTGATTAATTTCTGAACAATGCGGACATTGCTCTTCATTAAGTGTGAGGAAGGGGGAGATCTTTCTGAATGTGTCAGTCATTTTTCCCTTACCTAATTTTTGTTTGGTTTTGGGCTATGTGGGGGTAATTCCCTTAGAGTGCTTCTTAGTGTTGAATACTTGGGTGGATCTTTAGTTGTGGAGTTGAGTCCGGTACTGACCTTTAGAGTTGGTTTGCTCAAAAATTGTGTGCTCTCTTATCATATTTTCAAATGGCTGAATTTTGTTAAATATCTGTGAACAAGTTGGTTGTGAAGTTAGAACTGGTTTAACTTGGAACCCTGGGAATGATGAGAATGTCTGGAATGAAGGATAAAGGCAAGGTACTCCTCTGATCTAAGTTTCTTTTTCTGAACCAAAAACAGGCCTCTTCCATCCGGTTATTAAGTCCTAGGGGTGTTTCATCACCCATTTACCTAAGGTCGTCTGATCTGGGATAAAAGACCCAATGCCGTTACAAGGATGGAGAGAAAAGTCTGGGGGATGAATTATGTGCGAAAAATTGATATATATGCAAGAAACAAAGGAAGTTCTTTAAAGTCTTATGTTTATGATAATTCCTTAAAATTAGATCATGAGTACGTGGTGTTGAAAGGTTCTGCGGAATATGGCATAACTTCACACCCCTTGTCATCCACGGGTTTGAGAAGAGAAAAGGTTGGAAGGTTCTGGGTTACTCTACGTTTTGACTTCATGATTTAGCTTCTTCATAGTCTTTTGTTTTAAAAAGCGTACTTCATTGTTTGAGAGACATGCAGTTAAGAGCAGATCGATTCTTGGGTGATTATTGTGTCTTAAGCTCCTTATTTTATGCAATCCCAAGGTTTGACCCTGAGGCATTCTGAGACATTTTACTCCTGCTTTGCTTGAGGACAAGCAAAGGTTAAGTGTGAGGAGGTTTGATGAGTGTGAAATATGAATGGTTCTAATGGTCTTTAATGTCTATTTTGTATACGCGAATTGATACTATTCCACACTTATCTTGCGTTTTTCTGTGGTTTGTTGTTTGTTAAGGCTTGATACACTTTTTCTATGTTAAATGCAGAGAAAAGCCAAGGAAACACTAGATTAACTCACAAGGGAGGTAATGCAACAAACGGGGGTCGAATCGGAGTCAAAATGAAGAAGTTAGAGGATTTTTAAGGTGTGTCCGAGCTTGTGTCCGAACTTCCAAGTTCGGACGCAAGTCGAGAGTTTGTATGCTGCGCCTGATGGGATGTCCGAACTTCGGTCCGAACATCGAAGTTCGGACATAGTTGAGAAAAGCCGGAGGTCTGAAGTACGGAGCATGTCCGAACTTGTGTCCGAACATCAAAGTTCGGACACAGGTCGAGACTTTCTGAATTGAAGCGCTCAAAGCATTGTGTCCGAACTTTGAAGTTCGGACCAATGTTCGGACGGCACGAGAATTACAGCACAAACTCGGCGTTTTGAAGGGAAAAAGAGGGAGAAAGGTCTATTTAAATGACCTAATCAGAGGGAGAAGGCATTCACGCATCATCGATCATTACAACACTCCCTTCCACACTGATAAACGAGGTTCTCTCCAATCATCCACGCCAATTGCATCGGTTCGCCTTCATCCACATTCACCAATCATTCCATCATCGTTCTGGAGGAGCATCGACAGAGGGAAGTGCGACTATCATCTTCAACCTTGCACCTGCATCCACCGATTCTGGATAGTCAATCAACAAAAGGGTTTTTCTTCCTTTAGATAGCTTCTATGTTGTTTATTTATCTTTTCATTGGCAATGTCTGGCTAGTAGGGATTTAACTCTGGGGTAGGGTTGTTCAAGATGGATTCAATGTAGTTAAGAATTCTGCAATTTGATTATGAGGCTGTAACGGATTGTTTTCAGGTTAATGACTATCAATTTTCTTCTCTATTAATTTCGCGAGTTATAGAGTTGTTCTGCGAAACCTATTAAGATCAGACAAGGTGATTAGTAGGGAGTTCGAATTAACCTGGGAATTTGGGGAAGGATTAGCCGGATAGATAATCTTTCCTACAAACGCTAACAATTCTTTGTGCTTATTCCGCCTGTATGTGTTTTGCCAACTGCTAGATTAGAGTTGACATGTCCTGATAGGTGAGCTCTTCAATGAACTAGGATTTAGCATTGAAGAGA